>OX493268.1:58101838-58701838 GCA_950370525.1 Bellardia bayeri | reverse complement strand
AAAGAACTTTTTTGTGCAGCTTCTAGTGGGTATTTTGAAATAATCAAAAAAAAAACATTTTTCTAAACAACCAACCATGGTTTTCTGATTAGAATTCAATAGTATATAAAATTAATTTTTAATTATTTTATATGTTAGAGAACCTATATATTAACGCATTATATTTTAATTATAGGCTTCTAAAACATACAAAATTGAAAAAAACATTTCAACTATTCCCCACATTGAAAAAAAGCGGCTTTTTATAACTTAAACTTAAGGAGCTCCTGACAGATATTTAGAATTAAAGAAACGTAATCACAAAGTTATATTGTCAGCTTAAAGCATTCTTCATATAAAATCCAGTCATCATTTATGTTATACATATTAAAAATTAAGTTTAGATTATTAAACTAATTGTTCGACCTTATTATCTTTATTAAAAATTATATTTTCTTCAAGTTTAAGGTCAAATTTCATTTATTTATTTATTATTTCTTCCGATATCTCGCTACAACATTGCGTAGCATCTTCAGGGAAACAATTTTTTGTTATTAATGTTAACAATTAGTTTGAGTATTAGGAACTGCGGAGGATGATCTAAAGTTTTTTGACATTGATTAAGCAACCTTTCTTTCACAATTTTGGAGGTATGCTTAGGATCATTGTCCTGTTGGAAAAGCCGGTTCTGCGCTAGCTGTAATTTCTCTGCACTTCACTACATTGTTTTTTAAAATCTCGAGATAATCTTCCTTTTTCTGATGCCGCCATACAACACTAGACCATTACAGAGCCACCGTCATATTTTACCGTCTTGGTAACATATTTATTACTAAAGGCTTTGTTCTTGGTTTGCCATATTTATGGGGAGTTTTTGACTCCAAATATCTCAAGCTTACTTTCATCGGTGTAAAGAATATTATTCCCAAAAAATTTGAGGCTTATATATATATTTTTTTTTTTTGTGAAATTCAAACGTTTTTTACGTGACACTCTACCGTGTAGGTGATTTTGATGCAAATATTTTCTAATTGTACTCACGCTTGCAGGTTTTCCAGTAGCTTTCTTAACATTTTTATAGCACTAGATGTTGGGTTTGATCTTATTTCTCTATAGCTTTTACTTCAGTTCTTGTAAGCTGTTTTGTTCGTTTACCACCATGCAAATTTACTTGTTTATAATTCTTTGTACAATTTGTATTGTTATTTCTTTTCTATGTAAGTCTATTATGATTAATGTTGGTCTTCCCATTTAAATTTTTCCCTACTTAACGTCACAACTTAATTTCTTTTAATGACAAATTATGACACATGCAATTATTTTTGAACGACCATAATTAAAATGATATTCTGAATTGCAAAGTAACATATGTAAGTATTCTTAGAAAAATTAATTGAAAATTGCCAAAGTTTATTACCTTTTGTGAATAAGAAACTGTTAGTTTTTTTTTCTCTTAATTTTTCAAAATTGTCTGCAATATTTTTAGTTTTATTTTTGGAGTAACTATTATTTCAATAAATATTTTAAAATTTATTAATTGTGAATAAAATAACTTGTGAAAGTCCAAAGTCTTGGTATATATTTGAGTTAAATTTTTACATATCTTTCATTATTCATAATAATTCAGTAGCCGGATTTTATGTGAACAATGCTTTAGTAAATATTTAAGATATTTTTTTCCATATTCTTAAACCTACAGTTTAAATACCATTACAACATCAAAACGTATTCACAAATACACACACAAATTGGTTAATTATCTACGATGTGGAGAAAACGTCTTAATGTTCATGTTTATAGATTTTTTTGGAGTATTTTTGTGTGAAAATTACACTTAATGACAGACTTAGTCGTGCGAACAAATGTATTGACAACGATATGTTCGAACAGGAACATAATATCGACAAGAGATGTCTACATGAGACAAATTCAAATTCAATTTATGTCTTGTTTGTAAAAACTTTTGTTTTTAGTAACTGTTCGAAACTAAAAATATCATTATGAATAAAAGCTTTAGAATTATGGACTTAAATTTGTTTGGTAAGGGGAAAACGTGATGATGTTTTTGTTCATAGTTTTCTTTGTAATGACGGTCTTTTTGTGTGAAAATTACATTTGATAGCAGACATAGTAATGTTCTGACAATATTTGAACAAAAACATAATATCGACAAGAGTTGTCTACATGAGACAAATTCAAATACAATTGATGTGTTGTCGAGACATAAGGTTATTTTATAGGATTTTTTTTAGTAACTATTCGAAACTAAAAATATCATTATGAATAAAAGCTGCAGAATTACGGACCTAAATTTGTTGAATTTCTTCGATGCAGGTAAAACGTGTCCATATTCATGTTCATAGTTTTCTTTAAAATGTCGGTATTTTCCTATGAAAATTACATTTGATGGCAGACATAGTAAGGTTCTGACAACGATATGTTTGAGCAAGAACATAATATCGACAAAAGGTGTTTACATGAGACAAATTCAAATTCAATTGATGTCTTGTCAAGACAAAGGGAAATTTTGTAGGAACTTTTGTTTTAAATAACTATTCGAAACTAAAAACATCACTATGAATAATAGTTTTGATATTTACTGTGTTCATTTTTCCAATAATGTAAATACATATTTTAAAACCACATTTAGTTTTTCACAATTTACATTAAATTAAAAAAAATAATAAAAAATAGTGTCAATATAAGCATGAGCTCATCCTCAGAAAATCCACTTTAATAGAAAGAAAAATATTCATTAAACAACAAAGTAAATATTAAGTAAACCTTCACATATTTATCATATGTTTGGCTTTAGACAACAAACCAAAAACAACTAAATAAACAATTTTAAAGAATTGACAAGCAAAAAGTAAATAAAAATAAAATATAATTTTATTTAATGATTGTACAGAACAAAGGACAGGATGTTTAAAACAGACAGACAACCTAAATGACTTCATCGCATTATTACATTTCTCAAAAATGTACAAAAAGAAGATTTAAAGATGTCTATATAATAAGTAATAATGACACCAAAAAAATATTAACGAATGTGTGGTCTGTAGCTAAATAAACAAACTGAAACTTTAATAAAGATGCTAGCTAGCTAGATTGGTTCTTAACAGAGAAATATGTTAATTAATTTTTACATATTGTATAATAATTTATTTAATAAGCAAATAATGCAACAGTTGAAGGATGACTGAAAATCAATAAACTAAAATTAAACTTAACACAAATTCTTGTTAATTTTGTGTATGTACATACATATGTATGTATTTACATTTCCATTTGTATTTCTGTTTCTGTTTTTGCTAAATATTAAATTTTAAAGGTTGTTTTGTCATGTTAAATTAGCTGTGAGTTAATAGAGTTATTTCATCATATTTCGCTAGCAGCTGACAAAATACATATCGTCATCATTATCTCCACCAATACCACACACACACTCTGCTTACAAAATAGCCATTAGAAATAAATTTAAAAAAATCATGTTTATAGTATAAACATCTTAATTATTTGGCTTAAATGTTTACTGTTGGTATTTTGGTTTTCAGTTTGCTAATTCATTTTGTCTTAATAGTATTTAGAGCTTTGAGTTTTAATAAGGCAACTAAATATTTAAGTATGTATTTGGAATAGTTTACACATGAAATCAAAGTGCTTCCAACTATTTAGTGTATTGAAGTGACTTCATATTTGTTTTGTTACACTTACAAACAAATGTGCTAATGATTAAATGAGGTAATGTTGAGAAGATAATATGTAACTCTATGCTGTAAAGTAATTGAAATTTTAAAGCACTTAACAAATTACTTAAATATATTATGCAGGATTAGACCGGGAAATTTATTAAATGTTTGTAGGAATGATCATTAGTAGAACAAATATTCAGAAATTCTAATAGATACCGAATACCAACTTGTCATGCCATCAATTTGTTTACACAGTAAACAATTTCATGTTCACACATGCATCTGTCTCGTGTGGACAAATCTTGGCGATGTTATGTTCTTG
The DNA here is from genome assembly GCA_950370525.1 of Bellardia bayeri. Taxonomy (NCBI): domain Eukaryota; kingdom Metazoa; phylum Arthropoda; class Insecta; order Diptera; family Calliphoridae; genus Bellardia; species Bellardia bayeri. The sequence goes on along the minus strand of OX493268.1, from coordinate 58,697,842 downwards.
TTTAAATAAACTTGTCACTTGTACTTCACTTCACTTAAATTATTTGCAAAATGCTTAATAAGTTGTGTTCAGAAAATTTTATATATTTTCTCAATTTTTTAACTTTGTCAACAATTAATTTTGAACTGTTTTTAGAAATTATCTTTATTTAAATAAATACTCGTATACTGAAATTCTATTATACTATGAATACATAAAGGTATCGTTCACTGAAATTAAGTGTAGAGTGACAAAACTGTGCTACTATTTTAGAGCAGGCAAATTTAACTTTGGTGGCAATTTATTTCAACATTTTTGTTGCTCTGTCCTCTGAATAAACATTATTTAATTATTGCTTAGTTATGAATAAAATAGATGATGGGGTCGGGTCCATTAATTTATTACAAAACTTTTTCCCTACTCAGAGAATTTGATTTTGTTTCTTAACTCAGCTCAACTGTTTCTCAAAATTTTGAAGACAATTAAATTTAAAATTTTTAATTTTAACAGAAATTAATTTCTATACTTTGTGTGGAATGGCCATTATTTCAATATATATTTTGTAACAATGATTTATTATGAAGAAAATAAGATCACTATCAACTTAAGTAGACAGTAAAATGTCAAAGTTGTGCTACTTTTTCTCAGCATATTTCACATTTGGCGGCAATTTATTTAAGAACATTTTTAGAAATGAAATTATTATGCTTAAATCTTTATTTATTGTAAATAGAATAAGAAAAAAATAATAAACTTATATTAATAAGAAAATGTCAAGATTGTATTGATTTTTCTTAGCAGGGAAATTTTTAATTTGTTAAATTCTTTTCTCAATTTCTTTTCTCTTTAAAAAACTTTAAATTTAAAATTATTGTTAGAAATGATCGCTATTTAAATAAGTATTTTGAATACCTGATTTATTGTAAATAAATTTACAAAGTTTTGGTAATATTTCTATTTTGGTAATATTTCTATTTAAAATTTGCTAAATTATTTTCTAAATTTTTTAAATTCAATGTTAACGAATTTCAAAATGTTGTTAGTAATGAATATAGTTTTAAAAAATAGTCGTAAATCATAGTTTATTCTGAATAAAATAATGTACTTTTTAATTAAGTTTATAGAAAAATGTCAAAGTTGTGTTAATTTTTCTAAGCAGTAAATTTTAAAATTTGTTATATCTCAATTCTTCAACCACAACGTCAATTAATTTCGAAAATTTCTTGGGAATGATACTAATTTTAATAAGTATTTTGAAATCCTAACTTTTTAAGAATAAAATAAGTTATTGTTTACTTAAATCGATTTATAAAATGTTAAAGTTTTGGTACCTTTTGATTTTTAAATTCCAATATTGTGGTACATTTTTCTAAACAGGGAATTTTTTTAATATCATTTCATAACATTGGCTTCCTATTTTAAAAATATTGTGAGGAGTTAGGATTAATAGAATAAATCCTCTAAAATCATCTTATTTTATTATTAATTAAGATTGACTTCAATTAATGGTAAATTGACAAAGTTGCGACATTAAAAGATTACAAATATTTTAATTTATTTCTTAAGATTGCCCAGAATTATCTTGAAAATGTTGTTAGGAAGGATTAATAGTTAAATAAGTGTTATAAAATTATGATTTATTATAAATAAAATAAATTGATAATAACTTAAATTGAGGGTAATTTGACAAAATTGTGGTACTTTTTTTTTGAGCAGGAAAATTTAAAATTTGTTAAATTATCTTCTCAATTTTTCAACGTGAATTAATTTCGAAATGTTCTTAGGAATGATGATAATTTTAAAAAGTATTTTGAAATCCTAACTTATTAAGAATAAAATAAGTTATTGTTTACTTAAATCGATTTATAAAATGTTAAAGTTGTGGTACTTTTTAATTTTCAAATTTCAATATTGTGGTACATTTTTCTAAACAGGGAATTTTTTTAATATCATTTCTTAACATTGGCTTAATATTTTAAAAATAATGTTAGGAATTAGGAGTAATCTAAAATCTTTTTTTATTACTAGTTAGAGAAATTAAGACTGACATAAATTGATATTAAATTGAATAAGTTGTGGTACTTTTTTTGAGCAGGAAAGATTAAAAATTTTTTAATTTATTTCTTAAGATTTCACAGAGTTCTCTTGAAAATGTTGTTAAGAGCGATTATTAGTTAAATAAATAATTATAAAAAAATTGGGATTTATTATAAATAAAATAAAATAATATTGACTTAAATTAATGGTAAATTAACAAAGTTGTGGTACTTTTTTTGAGCAGGAAAATTTAAAATTTGTTAAATTATCTTTTAAATTTTTCAACGTTAATTAATTTTGAAATGTTCTTAGGAATGATGATAATATTAAAAAGTATTTTGAAATCCTAACTTATTAAGAATAAAATAAGTTATTGTTTACTTAAATCGATTTATAAAATGTTAAAGTTGTGGTACTTTTTGATTTTCAAATTTCAATATTGTGGTACATTTTTCTAAACAGGGAATTTTTTTAATATCATTTCTTAACATTGGCTTAATATTTTAAAAATAATGTTAGGAATTATGAGTAATCTAAAATCTTTTTTTATTACTAGTTAGAGAAATTAAGACTGACATAAATTGATGTTAAATTGAATAAGTTGTGGTACTTTTTTTGAGCAGGAAAGATTAAAAATTTTTTAATTTATTTCTTAAGATTTCACAGAGTTCTCTTGAAAATGTTGTTAAGAGCGATTATTAGTTAAATAAATAATTATAAAAAAATTGGGATTTATTATAAATAAAATAAAATAATATTGACTTAAATTAATGGTAAATTAACAAAGTTGTGGTACTTTTTTTGAGCAGGAAAATTTAAAATTTGTTAAATTATCTTTTAAATTTTTCAACGTTAATTAATTTTGAAATGTTCTTAGGAATGATGATAATATTAAAAAGTATTTTGAAATCCTAACTTATTAAGAATAAAATAAGTTATTGTTTACTTAAATCGATTTATAAAATGTTAAAGTTGTGGTACTTTTTAATTTTCAAATTTCAATATTGTGGTACATTTTTCTAAACAGGGAATTTTTTTAATATCATTTCTTAACATTGGCTTAATATTTTAAAAATAATGTTAGGAATTATGAGTAATCTAAAATCTTTTTTTATTACTAGTTAGAGAAATTAAGACTGACATAAATTGATGTTAAATTGAATAAGTTGTGGTACTTTTTTTGAGCAGGAAAGATTAAAAATTTTTTAATTTATTTCTTAAGATTTCACAGAGTTCTCTTGAAAATGTTGTTAAGAGCGATTATTAGTTAAATAAATAATTATAAAAAAATTGGGATTTATTATAAATAAAATAAAATAATATTGACTTAAATTAATGGTAAATTAACAAAGTTGTGGTACTTTTTCTGAGCAGGGAAGTTTAAAAATTGTTAATTTATTTCTGCATACAAAACTTATTACATAAAGAGCAATGCAGTTTTTAACATTTAAACAAAGCATGTAAAAATAATTATGAACATGTTCATATATTTTTTATCTAATTAAATTAAAAAATTCATATGAATCAAACAAATAAAAACACCACTTATTGTTAAAACCATCAATTATCATGATCTTTAACTTTGTATTTTGTGCATAAATTAATTTGTTTTATTATATATGTCTACATTTTATACTTGCTGTTTTTTTTTTTTTTTGCTGGCACAGTCATGTAAGTTCATGGTTTGGAGGAATCCTCGTAAACTTGACTTGACTGCCAGATTCACTTTATATAATTAGATTTTAATTACCAAACATCTATACAAATTGTTTGTTTGTTTTTTTTTCTATTTTTATATGCAAAGATAACTTGACTTCAAAGACTATCAAGTTGATCATCACTATCAAGTACGAGTGTAGTTGCTGTTAAAAGGTGAGTTGATGTTGTTTTTTTATTTTTTGTTAATTAAACACTAATTATAAGTTAAATAGTCGTAACAATGTAACTTTATATATAAAGTTAAACACGAATAAAGAAAATAAACAGAAAACAAAAGCTTTAAGAATTTTTACAAAGTCATTACATAAAAATAAATTTAAACACACAAAAAATAACATTAAAGTTCAAAGTCAAAGTTAAGGTAAAGAAACAAATATTAAAATACATATAAAAAAAATTTACTTAAGAATACTAAACATATGACATCATTTTATTATTAATACACACAAACATTATACCTGAAATAATGTAACGTTTTAATAACCAAAAATCTCCACAAAAAACCATAACTTCTTCTTTTTATAGCAAAAAAAAAACATGTTACCCAAACTTAAACGTTCACTGCACCTGTTGGTATAAATGTATTGAAAATCTACGTGCAGTTGTTTGTTTTTCTGTGTTTGAGTTGACCGTGAAAATTCCCAAAATGGTTAACTTACATTTATAAATTAATGAAGGCCTGATTTCATTCATTGAACAATATTCAAAACAACAAACGCCTACACTTTAAGTCCCACTATAATGTTGAAAGCTGACGTAAAGAATTTTATTTATTTTTTTTTTTAATAAGAAAAAGTTATTTGAAATTTATTTGTATATCGATTTAATCTAAATATTTAGACAGCTAATTATTTTACACTAACAGCTGTCAGCAATTCATTTCTAATTGTCTTAAGTAATAATTAATGTTTGTATTACTATGCTGAAATTAATTAAAATAAGTTATCATTCACTTAAATTACTTGTAAGGGGTTTAAATTGTGCTACTTTTTTGGAGCAGAGAAATTGAAATTTGTTTCTAAAATGTTCAACTTTGTTCAGAATTAAATTCTTCACACAGAAAAAAATATAGTTGTATATGTTTACCACAAAAATTTTAACATTTTTACAAGTTGTTTAACAATGTTATGGTCACTGTAATTATTTATATGTTTGCGGTTACCATAATATAGTTGAGTTACAATTCAGAAGTTTACTACTATAATATATTGTACTAACTATGTCTATATTTGTGGCAGTCATGTTTATGGCGAATCTAGTTATTATTTTTGTTGAACTTATGATCATAAACATTACATAATTGCTATAATCATATATATGATTGCTATAGTCAATTTACAATTTAATCAATTTAATTAATTTACAATTAATTAACCATATTATGGTTACTCCAAGCATATAATTAATTACAGTGGCCATAATATTAAAAGAAATACCAAATTGATAAATACTCAAGCTCGAGGTATTTATCAATTTGGGATTCTACAAAGAAAAGGTCGAATATTTCAAACTTTTATGTTTAAAAATATTGAAATAGTTGCAGTAAACATGCACAACTATATTTTTTCTCTGGGTGTTGTGAATAAAATAAGCTAACGTTCTCTTAAAGTGATGGGAAAGAGCCACAATCTTGGTACTTGTTAAAAGCCCAGACAAAAAGTTCCCTTCTTTCTTAACTTTGAGCGCAATTGTTTAAAAATCTTGTTTCGACTGACCACTATTTGAATAAATATTTTATAATATAGATTAATAATTAATAAAATATTATATTTATTTATTTTATATTTAGGTCAAAGTTATGGTACTTTTTCTGAACAGGAAAAAAATTTTGTTTTTAAAATTGCTTCTAAATTCAGTTCAAAACCGAATTAATTTAAAAACTTTGTTTGTAACTAGGGATTTTCGGGATTGGACAAATCATTTGCATTTTTGTTATTATGGTTTATATTGGGTTTTTTAGAGCAGGAGAATTTAAAATGTCTGAAATTCCCTGCTCAATTTTTCTAATTTATAGCTAGTTATTTTTTAAATATTGTTAAAAATCATTATAATTTGATTTAATTTATTGTTAATAAAAAAATTAAATTTTTTGTAAAATGTCAAAATATTGGCAATTTTCCTAAGCTGAGTAATTTAAACTTTGTTAAATACATGGTGTAACTATACAAGGTGAGTGCAAATCGGCAACAAATACAACACAATAAAGAAACAACAGGCATTTTGTTTGTGTAAAATAATATACTACTGGCAAAAACACTTGAAAAATTATTACTTTTGACATAAGTAAATTGTAAACAAAGTCAGTCAGCTGTGCTACTGCATTCACCTTGTATAGTTACACCATGGTTAAATACTTTTTCAATTTTGACGCCAATTCATTTCAAAATATAAAATATTATTATGCTTGGTTTTCACTATGTCATTTTTGTTATCAAATTGTCCAAATTGTTGGCAATTGTATAAAATAACAATATTTTGGTATATTTTCTGAGTAGGAAAGATTAAAAATATTTTAATTGATATCTCATTTTCGGATATTTTTTTCAAATTGTTGTTGCAAATGATTATTATTTGAATAAAACTCCTAAAATCCTGCTTTATTATAACTTAAAAAATTAATGTTCGTTTAAATTGTTTATAAAATGACAGAGTTGTGGTACCTTTGAAATCTAGTATTCAATATCTATTTAAGATTTCTGTGGATTTCTTTACCACTTTTCCTTTTAAATCCTGTCATTCAAAACTAAACCATTCAAATCTCAAACTTCTAAATTCATTCATATATGAATATCAAAGAAATTTCTTATTCATTTTCTACAGTCGTTTTTTTTTTTTTGTACTAAATAACTACATGTTTTGAATGTTAAAATCTTTTTTTTTTAAATCGTGTTTACCTTTTAGAATATTAACCAAAAAAAAATATTGGAATTTTATATGTTAACAAGAATTGTAGTGTAAAGTTAAATGAAATTTAACAATATTTAACCTTAAACAAATCGATTGAAAACAATAGTTACGTCTGTATTTAGTTTTTTTTTCTCATGTCTCACCTTAATTAAGCTGAGAGTTGGTATCATTAAAATGCTATTTGTTTGAGCTAGAAAAAAACCTATATAGGCGTTTGACTTCCGTTTTAGGGTTTAAGATTTAAACTGAAGAGAAAGTTAGAAGACATTTGTAGGTATAGGAAATGTAGTTTATTTGAAATTGGATTAGTGTGACTTCAAAGTGTTCTTTTGAAAAATCATTTAAAATGACATATTCACCCCTATCGTGAATAAAAATTCCACATGAAATTTGTTCCCTTTTCACATTTTCCTATTAAAATTCAATGTTAAAAAAATAAAAGGGAACAAATTTCATGTGGAATTTTTATTATTCATTAATCACCCCTATGATTAATTTTAAAATTTTCAGCCCAAGAATGGACTTTTATATATCTCAATATAATAAAGAGAAAAAACAAAATAGTTTTAAACTTGATTTAAGCAAACAGTATATTTTTACTTCTTGTAACGGGTGATTCAAGTAGAGATACTTTTTCAATAGCCTTTTTTGACAGATCACGTGTGAGTCGTGTCATGCTGTCATGTTATTTTTGTTTAGTATTGTTTGGCATTTCATAATGGAAAGACTTACGCCTCAACAACGTTTACAAATCGTTCAACTTTATTACGGAAATTCACGTTCTGTGAGGAATGAGTTTTGGGCACTTCTCTCAACTTATGGTCAACAAAATCGGCCTCCTGCGAGTACTATTCGCAACACCATCACCCATTTTGAGACCCAGCATTCATTATTGGATAATAATCGACCAAATAGACCACGTCCAGCACGCTGTGAAGAAAATATAGCGGCCGCAGGTGAGAGTACACAAAGACCGTGGTTTCAGCAAGACGGCGCCACTTCCCACACATCGCATCAATCAATGGATTTATTGAGAGAATATTTCGATGAACACATAATTTCACGTTTTGGGACGGTCAATTGGCCACCAAGATCGTGTGATATCACACCGTTGAAACTTTTTCCTGTTTGGATATGTAAAGTCTAAAGTTTATTTTTTTTTTTAAAGAAGTAACACTCCGGCAATTAATATGCCTATATATAATTGCGTTACTTTCTTTGGTAAGGGGATAGTTGAAGAAGTAAATGTGATTAAAGAAGAAAGCCTTTTATATCACAACTCTGCAATTGCGCATTATGTTTGTTTTTAGTGCAGAATTGCAGCGCCTTTGGTGGTGAGTAGGCGCATTACTATTAAAGCTTGATTTTATAGCCTTTATTTAATTATTTTACTTCGGTGGCGTTGCAATGCAATACCATCGAAGGAAGCGCTGAGATAAATAATAGTTATGATGGATAGAAAGAAAACTAATAATTATCAGAAGCTGATGTTGTGTGAGTGGCAGCGGCTGGGAATCGAACCCGGGCTACAAATACCAACTCATGCTTAATGATCAAATGCGCTAACCAATTAAGCTACAGCGCCCTCAATGCGGTCAAACCCGCTTCGATTCAGGCCTTGGAGGAAAACATCACGCGTGTCATGCGCCAGTTACCAGTCAAAATGCTCGAACGAGTCATTGAAAATTGGACTCAACGGATAGACCATCTGCGTCGTAGCAACGGCCAACATTTGATAGATATAATCTTCAAAAAATAATAATGCCAAAGAATGTTCTTTCAAATGATAATAAACATTCCCCATTAAATTTGAATTTTCTGTGTGTTTTTCTTTACAAAAAGTAGGGAACCTCGAAATGGATCACGCTTTATTAAAATTTAAATTTTCATTAAAAGTGTGGACTTAGCACGTTTGCTTACTAAGCTAACAATATTAAGCTATTGCCCTAATTACTTCAACACCATTTCATAGAAGTTATTAAAATTTTACAAACATATTTCCAACAATCTTTTACTGTCCATTATAGATTCTTTTACAAGTTAATGTCTTTATAAAAAATATGTTTATTAACACATTTATAACTTTTCAAAACAACCACACCAAATCAATATTCTTAAAACACAAACGTTCTACCCATTTCTATTTATAACAACCGTTTTTTTTTATTATTAAAATAAAACGATTTAATATAAAAAGCGCCATAAAATTGTATTTATTTATAATTTCCAGTTAATGTGTGCTGTGCTGGGTTTCTTACTTAAGTTTTTCTTTATAGTTACTGTTCAGTTGTAGTTACTTTAAACAAATTTTCTTTCTCTTTTTTTAACTTTTACCTACATTCACATAAAACTCTGCTCAATTCTAAATTCATTAAACAAAATAAGTTTTTTTTTACAATTCACATTAATAAAATAAAACACGTATGTAAATGTCTGGCGTTGTTGTTTGGCATGAGCTGTTAAGAATTGCAAATAATGTTGAGGAATTTTAAATTCAGATAAAAACAAACCAAAAAATTTTTTTTTTCTTTTAAGACGGCGAAAGTATGTTTGTTCTGTGCTTAAACTACTTCTCAAAGAATTTAAAAAAAAAATTTGTTCGAAATACCATTGCATTTTGATTAATATTATTTATTTTATTTTTTTTTTGTTTGTTTAAGATCTTATGATATTTGTTAGTGAAAGTAATGATGTGTGATGGCAGATAAATTATTTATATTATTAAAATAAACAAAAGTTTGCAAACAAGAATTTGAAATTACTTTAGATGTATATAATTTAAAAATAATCTAAAGCAAAGTTTAATAAAACGCTTTAAAAATTGCAAAAGTGTTGTTAATCTTATACATATAAATTTTTTCTTTAATTGCAAGCCTTTTTAACAATTTCTATTCTTAGATAAACTAAATTTTACATATATACTTATGGTTATAAAAAGTATCATGTTTATCAAATCAAAAAGGTCTAGTTTAAGATGAAAAGAGAAATTATTTTCTTATATTTAAAGTGTTAGATAACAATTTTGTTTGTTTTTAGATTTTGCAAAAAAATGTTGGTTTTGTATTTTATTTTAAAATCGTGTACATTATTGTTTAAAAAAAGAATAAGTTAGAATTTATACAACTAATTACACCTGTCTCAATATGGCTGCCATTTATAAGATGTAATTGATGTTGAAAAATATTTCCGTTAAATTGTTAAATTTTATTTGAGACTAATATACCTTTTACATAAATCTCATAAGTTTCGATCAATAATTTTGGTCGCGAGCGTGTTTTACACAGACATACAGAAAGTCGAAAGGTCTACAATATTATCCATTTCGAAACACAAATAACTTTAAAGGTTTGATATTTGTTTGGACAAAGTTTTTGACATATGAAGTTTAAAGAAAATATGTGGGAAATGACAAACTTTTAAGTTAAATTTAGTGGTGGGTTAAAAAAAATGAACGATTACTGTACGTTTTACAACTAGTTGTGGAATTGATAGCTTTTTTCCGGGCTATATTAAGTCAGCTCTTAAAAAATATCTCAAACGAAATGAAATAAAACATAAAAACACTTACCGTCTCTTGGGGCATGGTGTTACAACTACGTAGTGGTAGTTTATAACGTAAGGGACCGTCATGATCTCTGTAAAAGAAAAAATAATACTTTAAATATTGCTTACAATTTTGAAAAATGCAATCAAATGTTAAAACAAAGGGAAAACGCCACCGAAACTGTAATATTACTTGTTGTATCATTTTTTTTTTTTAATTTTGTATGAATATATCTGGTGTATTGGAAATCAATTTTGAAATATTTTTATTTTGAGAATGAAACATCTTCTTACCTATATTCCGTTAGACATGTTGAATTCTTTGATAAACCCTTGGGATATATCATGCCACTAAATAGACTATTTTCGTGATTAACAGGAGCATCCTTGATGGTTATTAACATGGAACCGGATAAACATTTTATTCTCACCGTTGGCTCTATGGTGGGTTTCGTTGATGAGCTCTCTATTTCTTCTAATTCAGCAAATAGATCTTCTGCAGAAATTAGAGAAAAAGAACGCATATTAAATAATTTATTAATTAACTTAAACATACTGTTATCACTCATAAACATGAGTCATTTGTAAACAAATAAATGTCTAGTCTCATTGTTAAGTGATGTATTGAATTTGTAAACAAAATACTTTTCTAATCTTATTTAATTTTTGCTTTGCTACATGTCAAATGCTTCAATTGTTTAAGTAACCAATAATAAATATAATAATTAGTGGTGGAAATGAATGATATAATAGAACTTGGCTGTATATTTTTTGTTATGATATGAAGTGGTTTGAAAAAAATTCCGAAACAGTGGGCGGGCTGCCAAAAAAAATATTAAAAAAAAATCTAAAATTACAAATATAGAATAATTATTATTTCATAATTGAACTGTTAATTTTACTTTCTTGATAATTTTAGTCAGGCTTGAGTTCATTAAATTTAATTTTCATTAAATTATTTTTACTGAAGTTAGGAATTACAACTTGAAAAATTTTATTATTAAAAATTTTTGATAATTTTTCTTGACTAGGATTCGAACCTGGGTTGTTGAATTTACATATGTTTCGAGAAATCCCACTTTCTCTCATCAGAATTCTTTGCGTTCTAACCACATCACCACTGCGGTGCCGGCCAGTCAACAGACAAACATCAATCCTTTAACCAGTGTTAGTTCTGGTAGTTCGAAGTTTTTGCTGTAATTATAATTTTTTTATTAATTTCTATTCATAGTTGTTTTTTTCCTTTTCTTCTTCAGTTTTTTCGTATTCATGTCAAGACTTCGTCTCGAAAACTTGAATACATTTGTTTTTGTTTATTATGTTTTTTTTGTCCACTTTCGTACAACATGTAAACATGATGGTTTGTGCCCTAGCTATTTTTATAGAATAATTATTATTTCATAATCGAACTGTTAATTTTTACTTCTTGATAATTTTAGTTAGGCTCGAGTTCATTAAATTTAATTTTCATTAAATTATTTTTACTGAAGTTAGGAATTACAACTTGAAAAATTTTATTATTAAAAATTTTTTGATAATTTTTCTTGACCTGGGTTGTTGAATTTTTGTCAGTTGTTCGTATTTTCCAGGAGAAGGTTTCTACGGAAGAAATTTTTGGAAAATCCCTCCGGAAGAGTCGGAAAATTGGAAAAATCGAAAATCGAGTTTTTGTATGAAATTTTGTATGAAATTATTCCTTAATGGCTTTCCAAATCAAAAAATAGAAATTTCTTAGTGTAAATCATGAAAAAAGTGAAACGCGGAAAATTGGAAAATCTCTTCACAATAGTCCGAAAATGGGAAATCTCGAAAATCGAGTTTTTGTATGAAATTTTGTGTGAAATTATTGCTTAATTGCTTTCCAAAACAAAAAATAGAAAGTTCTTAGTGTAAAACATGAGAAATTGCGGAAAATTCGAAATGCGGAAAATTGGAAAATATCTCCGAAAAAGTCGGAAAATTTAAAAAATTGGAAAATTGACTTTTTTGTACGAAATTTTGTGTGAAATTATTCCTTAATGGCTTTCCAAAGGAAAAAATAGCAAGTTCTTGGTGTAAAACATGAAAAATTGCGGAAAATGCGAAAAATTGGAAAAATCGAAAATTGATTGTTTTGTATGAAATTTTGTGTGAAATTAAGAAAGTTTTTGGTGTAAATCAACGGAAATTGCGGAAAATTGGGAAGTCTCTCCGCAAAAGTCGAAAATTGGATAAATTGGAAAATTGATTTTTTTTGTACGAAATATTTTGTGAAATTATTTCTGTTGTATTATATTATTACTCCAAAGTTTGTCTGAAGGCTTATAATTAGGGCGAGGCAAAGTTCGCCGGATCCGCTAGTTAAATATAAATATCATGACTAACTATGTTTGTATTTTTAACAATTTTTATTAATAAGTTTAAACGAAAACTAATCAGATTCCCCTATAAAAACTGGAGAAATTATAATGAAATTAAACATTGTTCACAGAACTACCATTGGACAACAACTGATAATTAATAATATTCAAACAATACAGTATTAAATCATTATTAACATCAATATGAATAAAAAGTAAGGCATAAAATAAATAAAATTTTAAAAACTAATTATAAACAAATTACAAACGTAACGAAGTTTTATAAAACCTGGATAAATTTGAATTTTGTTTTTGTGACTTGTAACCAATAAACAATTTACACTTACAGTTTATTGACTCTAACCACTTTAACTGCCCTGTTGGCTTTGGCCTCAGCTCAAGTTGTTTTCAAAGGTGTATGTCCTGATAATATACAAGTGATCGAAGATTTTAGTGTTGAAAAGTATTTGGGTAAATGGTATGAATATGCCAAATATCCGGCATATTTCGAAGCTGAACGCAAATGTATTTCAGCTGAATATTCTCTAAATTCTTCGGACATTGTTAATGTTAAGAATGCTTTAATAAATGAAAAGTAAGTACATTTCATTTGTAAGTTTAAATATATTTCATTTAACTATGATTTATTTATATTTCATTAAAAAAAGCACTAATGCCTATTCCGATATCTTGGGTACTGCCACTTTAATTTCGAACGCCAAATTATTGGTTAAGTTCCCTGTTTCCCCTGTCATCACTGTTTCCACCAACTACTGGGTTTTGGATACCGATTATGAAAACTATACTGTGGTATATTCCTGCACACCCATCACAGCTGATATTCACGCCAGTAAGTTTTTGTTTTAGCTAAAAATTTTTAAATTATTTATAAATTTAAATTTTGTTTTGTTTTTTTTTTAGCCACTGTTTGGATTTTAACACACCAGCCCATTCCCGAGCCAAATGGCATGAAGAAGGCTGTTAGTGTTTTGAATAATAATAACATCTCTTTGCAGGAATTGAAAATTACCAATCAAATATCATGCAATGAAGACAGCCCTTAAAGTGCTAAATCATGCTGCATCATGCTGCAACAAAATGTTTGAATTTTAAATAAATTTTGAAATTTGAAAAAATAAAATAAAAGCTAGCACAATTACAGAGAGTGTGTTTTATAATTGCAAGTTACAAGTTTGTGATGTACATACATGCGTGTAACCAATTTTTAATTGCTAATAGCAGCTTAAACCTTTAACAAACAAGCAAAATGTAGAAATCTGCTTTATAACTTTACAATTATTATGTAGTTTAAATAACTAAATCTGTTTCTCTTTTGTAGTTTGTTAGTTTATTTAGCTCTTCTCTAGACTTCATTATTCTACAATTCTTTTAAGAATTTTAAAATTCTGTTAATTACCATATATACAAAATGTGTGTTGCATTTAGAGGGTTAAAATATGTTTTTAACACACCTTGGTATTTCCTTCAACGAAATCGAATTTCTTATTATTCTTTACCATCTTTTTACTTTATGGCAAATTTGCCAAAGCCGTCTTGTTTTTATCCAATACCTCTTTTTTACACAGGTTTGTAATTAAAATAATTTATACCACCATAAATTAAATTACTTGTATTTTATGGCCAATATAAAAGTGCAGAGAACAAGGAAAAGATGTTTAAAGCACAAATTGCTATTGTAAAATATAAAATGCTAACGAAGCGGAAAGAAAATTAGAGAATGCAACAAGTTAGGAAGAGAGTTCGATAACCTGAAAATAGAAGGTTTTACCCACAGCGCCTGTGAAGTTAATTTACACTTACAAAATAAGAATATGTAAGAATATTTATATTTAAAATGCAACGATTACATGTAAAAGGTACCAATTTTTTTAAATTTTTGGCAAGAATTTTCAAAAATAGTTTAAAAATATGTAATTTATACAGTGTTGGAAAAAATAATAAGTTGGAAAAACTTTGGTTTTAAAATTCTGTTAATATTTCAATATTAAACAAATTAAGATATTATTAGAGAAAATATTTCATTATTTTGGCTTGAGTTCATTTTTTAACTAATAACTCGAAGAATACCATTGTAAAGTTATATTTTTCTAGACAAATGGCACACTGGAATGCATTTTCTACCCTGCCAAGGGCGTCATCAGCAATGTTTATTCTCCAAGATCTACTTGTAAACATCAAATTAAGATATTTTAAACCAAATTATGTATTTCAGTCTGTTAAAGGAAAAATATATTTATACCCTACACCACCATAGTGTGGAGGGTATATTGAATTTGTGCTCATGTTTGTAATGCCCAAAAATATTAGCCCAACACCCCCTTGAAGTATACCGATCGACTCAGAATCATTTTCTTTTTTTATTATTTTAAGTACATGTAAATAAAGGTATATAAATAATATTCGTAGATTGTTGCGTTTTATTTCAATGCAAGAAAGAGAGTAGTAAAACTCTATATTTAAGGACTCAACCGGTATACCTATGGAGATTCAGAAGCATAAACGAACACTCTCCATGATTCACAGTTGTTTGATTGCACCTGAAATCAAATACTTAAATTTCTGCTCGCAGGCCACAAAATTGTTTTTTTTCCATGAGAACCAAACAAATTCATCTTCGTTTTATCTGACAAAAGTACATTTCTCCAATTTTCCCGTTGTACGTTGTTTCTTATGCTTGCTTTTCACTATTTCATTTTTGTTGTCAAATTGTCTAAATTGTTGGCAATTGTATGAAAACGGGTTGTCTAATGAGATTGTAATCATGATTGCAAACATAGATGACGCCATATGACAACCCGTTTTCATACAATTGCCAACAATTTGTACAATTTGACAACAAAAATGACATAGTGAAATCCAAGCATTAGCATAACACAACCTATTTTAAACATTCTCAATTTCTCAATAAAGGTTCCTTTCTATTTACTACGTTCTTTTAATCTATTTATAATTGTGAGCTCTTCGCATGACCAAAATGGTTTTCTTTTGCTTTTACTTAGCACTTTCTGCCTTCTTTCCCTTGTCTCTGGTTTTACGTTTCTGTGAATTGCTAGAAATGCATTTTAGGAACATTCCATCAGTATTGCAATTTCACTCATACGTTGTTTTCATTGTTTTCGAAAATTTAAAATAATTTATTTTTCATATAAAGTGCACTGCACTTTATGCAAAACTCCATTATTAACTTTACATTATGAAATCCATTATTAAAAAAAATAAGCGAATTAGATTAACCCTAAGATTAGCAGTAGTTTAACAGTAAGAATTAATAAATTTATTAGTTTTTAAGTGTTTCTTGTTTTCATCATTCTAAATGCAGAAGCCGTTTTTATTTTTTTTTCAACACTGTATGTATGTGCATATGTACCTAAAAATAACATTTCATATTTTGTTTATTTCGATTTCTAGACTTTTTTTTCGATTTGGTAAGAAATTCATTAAAGAACTATGATTAGATTAATTGTTAATACCTGATTCAAAATGATAATAAAGTTTGTTTTAAATCATTTACATTGTACTCTCAGGAAAATGAACAGATAACCAAACATGCTAGTGCCTTTTTTTGTTGAAATAAAATACAATGATGTCTTAAATACAAAATTGCAAATATCGTTCTTAAAATTTTTTCCGAGCACATTAAAATTTTCCATAAAATGTAGTCAATTAACTTATGGCTTTTAAACAGATTCATAGCAAAACGTATCAGTATAGTTTAGACCATAAGATCATTAGTAGTTTTGACAGTAGTTTTGGCTGCTTAATATTATTGAAAATAAAGAAGCCGTTCTTATTATTTTTTCCCAATAGCGTATAGTACTATAACTATTCTGTTCATTGGAAAACCCAAACTTTATACTCTAAATCAGCATGAATAAAATGAACTAATTTCGTTTTTAAACAAGTTCCACAAGCTCCTTTAGCACTTGAACTTTTTCTCTTTTACCATCTACTTTACACTCACAGACTAATTTATTTTTTTACCAGCCATTATCGATGCCTTAAATAAATTCTTATTTCAATACCAATTTATTTTAACCAGCCATAGCAAACAATTTATGGTAGATTTCTCTTTTTTTAAACTACCTAGAAAACAAGCAAATCTTTGGCACAAAAACCTTAAGAAAGAAATCAGCGTTTCTAAATCATACTTTAAAGCCAACCAACTAACTAATCAAGGAAGTTGTTGGTTGCATGAAAATAAAATTTCTAAAAATCTAAATACATAGCGATCTAACTAACATGTATAACAAATTTCCATTAAATCTAAAAGAAACAGCAGTATTCTAGTCTTTGTATTCTTACAACATCATCATCACCTTTAATTACAATGATGGTGCTGATGATGATAATGATGATCTTAATAACAAAACTAACAGGCAACTAAACAACCTTCTATGGGCTTCTGTGGCTTTTTTATAGTTAAGTCATGTACATACATATATTCATATGTGTATAAGAGTATAAGACGCCAAGAACTTTTAACATTGCCACAAAAATGTTGTCTAAGCAGGAAATGTTGCAAAAAAAATAAAAGAAAAAACAAAACAATAAGAAGACAGCAGCGCACAAAAAAATAAACATGAAGATACTCTACGAAACCTTAGGCATAACATTGGCATGAATGTGTCTGTCTGTCGGACTGTCTTACAAACGGCCTGATTGCCAGCTAAAGCCAGCCTTTTGCCGAGTAGCTTGTATTTTTGTTACTTTAAGCCCAATTGCAATTCTTGATTCCTCAGTGTGCTGTTAGTTCGCGGCACAAAAAGGTTGTTAAGAAACATAAACAGCAAAAAACAACAGAATAGAACAGCACAGCTCTGCGTTGCTAAGAAGGTTCAAGAAACTCTGGTGGCCCAAAACCGTTTTAATCGCATGTACCTATATGTATTTATAATCTTAACACTTTAAGGAGTTTTAGAAAACTGTTGTACAAATTTAAAGATTTTTTTTATAAGTTTTAAAATATTTTGTTTCGATTATTTAGTTTTCATGGACGCTCTCTGCTGAGCACTCTGGGGATATTTTATTTTAAATGAAATTGAAAAAATAGACAAATGACTTAAGAATTCAATTTCCAAGGGTTAAAGTCTAACCATTTATCTTTCTCCAATAAATTTTTTGTTCGTTTTTTTTTAACTTTAAACTTATCTCTTTGCCTTAAGACATACATTTCTTTCCAAAACTTATAGGCTATGTGCTGGTGATGATCTTGTGACATTTTTTGTCTGCATTCTTCTTTATTTGTAGTCTAACAGTGGCTGCTTTAAGTAGTGTTAGCAGGGCTTATAAGACTTTAAAGACAATACAATATAATGCTTTTATTTCATTCGTGTTTAAGTATTTTTCCTCTTCTACTGACTCTTTTCTTCCTTTTGAATGGTTACTACCATCTATGTTGTTTTTGTTTTCAATGTCATTAACGACATTGCATGATGTTAAATAATGCTGAGCAACTTTTTATTTTATTTCTTTAATATTTATTTTAAAGTCATACAATGTGAATTTCTTCCGCATTTGAGTTCGTATATGGCCGCACCTCTTACATATTGCATAGAGGAAATAAAGAAGCAAAACAAAACTCGGAGTACAATTGTGATGATGTGATGTGATATGCTGGAGTTGTATAAGATATGACGGCTATATGATTTATAGGATTTTCTACATGTTTTAATAAGTTATGAAAGGATTTTTTTGTTATTTATAAGTTTCGTATGAGATTTTTAAGTGTTAAGAAAAGCAAATATTATGAAATATGGAGGAGTTTATTAACAAAGAAAACTTTGAGAGTTTTACGTTTTTTTTCAACGAGATTTATAATGAGCGTCTTAATACTCGTAATTTGATTTGAAGCCAGCAAAACATATATAAATTATTATAATCAGTTAAAATGCCAATATAATTTGCCAATCGATTTAAAGCTGTTACTTACAAATAGTTGTTTTCATACCATGTTCGAAAACCTTAACTTTCTGGCAAGGTTTGTGATTTTTGAGTTCTCTTTATCAACGAGTTATATCTAAGACTGTAGCAAATTTCAACATTTTTTAAATGATTTAATTATAATTTAATTTGATTCAAGCACACATAAAATTTGTTAATAACACAGGAAAATTTGAAATTTGGTTAAAATTGTTGCTTAATTTTTATGTCACCTTAACTTTCCACTAAATAGTATTACCACAATTATCCACATGCTATAATAATGTTCGAAGTCTAACAACTTCAATTTATGCTGGCTTTAGTCTGCAAGATATCAAATTAATGGAAAAAACTCTTGCAAAAAATGTTTTAATCTTTAAAATGCTCATAATTCCAAATAATCCATAAAGTTTGATTTTTCTCATATCTACTTAATTAATAATAAATCTACCCTTGAACTAATTAACCATTTATACTAATCACTTGAAATGGTAAATCTTATTAAAGTTGCCTAATGATATTGATTTACCAACAGCCGCAGGCATTTCTCTGAATGTGGCTAAAAATAATTTAATCTTTAGCAACTAAACAATTACAAAATTGCACAAAAAGAAAATCACAAATCCAGCAAATTTGTAAAGAAAAATGCAAACTAAAAACATTAGTAAACTTTAACTAGTTGCCATCAACCATATACATACTAGTAATTGAAACATTTCTTATAAACAGCCACAAAAGCAGAAAAAACCTGAATCACTAATCCACAAACATACAGCTCCTATTATAACTATAAATGTGCATAAATATGTTTTTGCTTGAATATAATTAAAAAAAATAAATTTGTTGCAAAAAAATAATGTATTTCAAAAAAGACCACACCATATTAACATTCACTTTTTTGGGTGAGTTTGTTAAAAAATATTGAAAATAATTTTAAATTAAAAAAATGCTATGAGTCATGTCTATTTTTCTATTAACTATGCAAAATTGTTCTATATTAATTAAACAATTTAGCATAAAATAGTATACATATTTACTTATTTTATTAACAAAATCATTGCTCAATTTTCCTCAGAGTGTAATAACTAGGGCAAGGAATCTCATGCAAATGCATGTTTTTACTGGGAAACATAAAAGATTTTTAATGAAAAATGTTCTGGTATTCCGATTCCTCCAGAGATGGGGAACGTGGCTTAATGCTGTCAAATATTATGTCCAGAACATCGCAACATTAGCGAAGTAGTAAAGGAGCTTGACTATTTCGATTCGATATCGATTAAAAGCGTAAAAGAACTGTTAAACTTGCCTTCTCTCAAATTTTTGTACATAGCAATAATGGGTTTTTATGCGAAGTAATAAAAAAATTCTGTGAAGAAAATAAATGATGTAAAAGGGTCAATTGGCCAAAATATTATTGAAAAATTAAACACTTTTCTCTTAAAGAATAAAGGTTTCCTTGAAATAAGGAAACATGCAGGAATTTTGGAATTTGATGAAAATTCTTCCCAAACCAATTATACAAAAAAAGAAGTGTGCGCTTTTAAATATGCTCCTGTAACATTTGTTGATGTTGAACGCTCCTTTTCTATGTACAAGAAATTTTTAAGACCTAATCGGGAAAGCTTTGTGTTTGAAAGCCTTAAAAAGAACTTTTGTGTTTACGCCAATAACGCAATAAATTGAAATTGATTTCTTTGATATATGTATACTTAATTGCTATAATTTTATTTAGTTTTAATTTAACTTATTTTAATCGAATTTATGGTTTTGTTTTTCTTTATAGTAGTTTTATATGTATGTATGTACATATGTATGTAATAAATGAATTGTTTTCAGCCTTTTTTGTTAAACTACTTGCAATATTTGTTTTAATAAAGTATTGAAAAAATATTTTTAATTGCATATTTTCGTGTTTTTAGTGCATATTTTATAATTTTAAGTGCAATATGCGCTTATATTTTTGATTTTTTAGTGCATGAGATTCCTTACCCTAGTAATAACAGAAAGAATTAAGCTACAAGCTAGATTTGTTTACATAGTTTTACAGAAAGACTTAAGACACAAACATGTTGCGCTCTCTGTTCATTTTGCTGAGAGTATAATGTAAAAGACTTAAGACATAAACTTTGTTATTGTTTTAACTCAGGGTTGGAAAATTAAGTACTTTATGATATACAATCAAAGTTGTTTGATAAATTTGGTAAAAATCCTTATGCTTGGTTTTCACTATGTCATTTTTGTTGTCAAATTGTCCAAATTGTTGGCAATTGTATGAAAACGGGTTGTCTATGGCGTCTAATGAGATTGCAATCATGATTGCAAACATAGATGACGCCATACAATTACCAACAATTTGGACAATTTGACAACAAAAATGACATAGTGAAAACCAAGCATTAGAATTGGACAAAAAATCAAGAAAAATTTTCAGAAATTTAAAATGTTTAAAAGAAATCACGCGGCTTCTCATATTCAATGTGCTATGAACAAACATAAAAATTAAAAAGGAATAGCTTTGTTAAATCTTTCTGTCAAACTGCTGCTGATCTTTTGATGAATCTATACTGATAAGCTTTGCTATGGAATGGTCATAAGCTAATTGCCTAAATTTTATGAAAAATTTTAATTTTCTCGGTACAAATAATAAGGATCATATTTTAAATTTTATATTTGAGATTTAATTTTATTTCAACAGCAACAAAATAGAATTAATAGTTAAAGCCATTTTTCTATGTTCGCTTAAGTTTCCAATTGTTTTTACTGCAGAAAAGTGTTAATAATGAGTTTTGCACTTTATGTGAAAAATAAATTTTTTTAAAGCTTCGAAAACAACGAAAAAGTATGAGTGAAATTTCTGATACTGATAGATTATTCGAAGATAAAGTTTTTTTAAACAATACACATAAAATTAAAACCAGTGACAAGAGGCAGGTGGCAGTAAGTGAGACCCAACGACAGAGCTTGATTAGAGTTTAATACTTAAAATCAAGAGAAACCCATTTTGGTCATCCTAAGTGCTTACAATTATAAATAGATTAAAAGAACGTAGAACGTGCGAAGGAACCTTTATTGAGCAATTGAAAATGTATAAAATAGGTTGTATTTTGCTAAGAAACATATGCAACGGGAAAATTGGAGAAATGTACTTGGGTCAGATGAAACAAAATTTATAAATTTATTTAGTTCTAATGGAAAAAAACCTTTTTTTGAAGCCCACAAAATTAGGTATTTGATTGCAGGTATAATCAAACAACTGTGAATCATGGAGGGGTTTAGTTGAGTCCCCAAATATGCAGTTTGACTACTCTCTCTTTCTCTCTCTCTCTCTCTCTCTTTCTCTCTCTCTCTCTCTCTCTTTCTCTCTCTCTCAATTTTGTGGCCTTGACTTAATGAAACAAAATGGAAATATCAATTCACGAATAACGTACAAACGAGATGGAACTTATCTCTATAATTCGCTCAGTCAGAAAATCTCAGATTTCAATAATGGTTCAACCCACAGTACCTATATACAATATTTATCCTACCAATTCTTTAGATATTCCACAGTCTCTTACCCCTATCATACATCGTGCACTGCCTCGTGCCTATAATGATATGAGGTTGTTTCTCTTCATCTGGTGTTTAACCAATTTATTGGATAGATGGAAGAATGTCGTTGTAGATTACGAAGAAGAAATTACTTTTCTATGGGAATTAATGCAGGACAACGATCCAAACACACAAAACTATTTAAAGAATATATAATGTAATGTTAATTTGACGTATATAATATTTTTATTATTAAATAATAAAATATACAGTGTTTTTTTAGATATATAGAACTTTATGTTGTCAACACTTTTTAATTGGCGGCCATTTTTTCACCTGTCAAGTAATTTATGTTTAGTTTAATTTAGCATTTCAACATGAATAGACTGACGCCTGAACAACGCTTCCAAATTGTGCAAATTTATTTTGAAAATCATTGTTTTGTTCGAAATACGTATCGAGAGTGTTTTTTTAGATGTACTTTCCTTTATTCGAAAGATAATCTTCTGACACAATGTGACTTCTGGAATATGACCGCCACGATTGACCCGAAACGATTGACCAATTGGAGGACAACAATCGCCACGTTATTGTTGATATATGGCCAGAAATGTTGAAAAAAGTCATCGAAAATTGGACCTACAAATTAGACTACATCCGAGCCAGCCGTTGCGGTCATATGCCTGAAGTCATATTTAAATTATAATGCCAAAAACACCTTTTATTAGCAGAAATATATGACCACAACTTTGGCGTATTGAACTATATTGAGCTATTGTCAAAGGAAAGTTTAAGTGACACTGTGGTTGTTAACAGTAAAAAATGTTAGCTAATTGAAGTAAGTGTGCAGTGCAGTTGGATCGAAATGTTGTGCAACAGTTAATCAAATCAACACAACAAAATGGGATTTTTTTTAGAGTAAATTAATTTAAGCTGTTAGCTTTTATATTAAATATTAATTATTTTGTCAATTTAAATATTAAAACATGTGACCGGAATTTATGTGTAGAAGATTTAGTTCGAAATCTTATTTAAAATAACTGTTTTATAAAAAGAAATTACTAAAGATTAAATTAAACACACAAGCAATTGAGTAAATCTAAGATGAAAGTTTACCCTTTGACTTAGAATACCCTAAAATTTTTCGAACTCAATTTATATTCAACAGAATAAAACTTGAAATGTAAGTAATTTGAAGTGAAATTTTAATTTTGGCCATACTAATTACTGCAAGCATTTATCGTTTTGTTTAAAAGAAACCATGAACATTTTGCTCTTAAATAAATTAATAAAACTATTTAATTAAATTTCATTTTGCACTTACTTGTTGTTGGTATTTGGGCACCCTTTGCTGTTAATAGGACTATTATCTGGAATTGTATTAAAATAAAATTAAGGAATGTTTTTGCTAATAAATATTAACGAAAATTTATGTTATGCCTTTTAATTATACTTACAAATATGTGTAATGAGGTGCAAAGTTTAAATGTGAAAGAGCCCATTGTTGCCTGCAAAAAATAAATAATTATTATTATTAATTAAATTTAAATTATTATTATATATATATAATAATATTTTATTTATAAAACTTTAAGAAATTCATTAATTTAATATATGTATTTTTTGTATAATTAGTAAAAAATTAATGAATAACAAAATATTAGGGATAATAACAAAGAAAATAAAAACAGACATCAGAAATCATATAAATAAATACTTTGCTAATATTTGTTATTGTTACTGAACTCCTCTAATAATTGGTTTTTCATACCATGTCCAATCTTATTTAAAACATTTTCTTTTTCTATCTTTATTTTCTTCAACTTCAGACCAGCTCTAATGATTTTATTGTCTGCAGGCTTTATAGTGGTAGCCAGCATTGTTTTTATTTATTTATTTTTTTTTATAGACATAGTTATGTTTAAAGAATACAAGAATCATGTATTTTGTGTTCTTTCTTTCATTTGTAACCTGATGAAAATACAATTTGTACAATAATTCTGATAAATAGCACATGATAACATTAATTAGATACAAATGAAATGGGCACAAACTATTTCGTAAGAAAAAGTGGTTAATAATAAAGTTGTTATTTAGAAAAAGTTAAAAATAAAACAAAATAAATACGTGATGAAGATTTATTAAATACAAATTAAGGCTAAATTTGTTGTTTTTCATTTCGATTTTCTTTAAATTATAATTTTTATACTCAAATGAGCAATAAGTAAAATCTTGGCAACAGTTTTTTAAAAAATATGTTTTGTGTGGCCGGATTTTATCTGAACTAAACTTTATAATTAACCGATATTTAAAAACTACTAAATAATTTGCATTCCGTGCATTTTTCCTCACATAATATCAAAATTTTCATATTATTAAATCAAATTCTTATAAAAAAATACATTTAATAACTTAAGTTAAAATAAATGTCCTCATTAATAACAATCAGATTTTATTGATAATCAACATTTTCGTAGACCTTAAGACAAAAAGGTTCTTACAAAAACCTTTATTTAAAGAAACACCAATAAAAAACTAAAGACATGAAAAGTTGGGCACAAACTACTTAAACCAATATATTACATTACAATTTAGGATTATATTTCAAATAAATACAAGATTTATAAATGTCTCGAACTAAAATTCGTTTTTCCTTTTCATTTTGGGGACATAGTTTTTTCACATTTTTTGTTTGTTTATTTGTATTTGTTTGTATTATTCATTTCTTTAGATTTAAAAACATGAGATCTTAATTCAAGTTTATTTGTTTGGGTCAAAATCGTGTTGTATCCTCAACTTTGGCTACAAACTATCAACGGCCTCAAATGCGAAACAAACCAATACAAAAAAAAACCAAGTTTTAAATCTAAGAAAATTTTTGGTTTTCAACAGACTTGAAAATTGAAGAAATTTCTTTTATTTTCTTTTTTGTATCATTGTAGTATTTAGTTGTTTAGTTTACTTCCATTAATCCATATTAACATATTTGTTTGTTAGTTGTTTTTTTTTTTTTTGTATGTTTATCAAACAAATGAATGTTCTAATAATAAAATGAAATGAATATAAAAGTAAAAGAATATAAACAAAATTGATATTTATTAGCTACCAAAAATACAGCTATAAAATAATATTTAAATGTTTATAATTTTCGTTAAGTATGTGAATTAGTAAGGTGTTTGTTTGTGTTTTAAGAAAAATACTTAAATTAAGGTTTTAAAAAAAAAATTATATTTATAATCTTTGTGTAGAATTTGAAGTTCAAACGTTGCAGTATCAGGTTATTAGTTGTTAGCTTAAGAAATTCCTAAAACAAGTTTTTTTGTTAATATCTTTTAATTAAGCATCCTAAAAGTTTTAAAATGAACTTAACTTATGCCAGAGGTTTTTGTTGGCTGAAAAATTCTTGTTGTTAAAAGAAAATTGAAAAAAATAGTTGAATTTCTTTCTAGACTAGACTTGTATCCATTTTTTTGTCTAACATATTCGTTTAAGTTCTGAAGTCTTCTATAGTAGAAAATGCTTGTATTTGTTGCAATTCTGGTTAGTAACGAGGCTTTATAGTACAAAATCGCATTTAATCATGTGTCTTGCTTAATGACAATTTCCATCAGATCACTTTCATTATACAAGGTTAAAGCAGTGGACTACAAACTGTATTTAAAAATGAATAATCACTGAGTTTCAATAAACACATTTTATTAGCAACACAAAAATTTTCCAACCCCCCGTCTAGACAAGCCATCGAGTAGTTCAGCCTCATTTGGACAACTTTTGTTGCTGTTATGTTCGAAGAACGGTATTAGAATATTTGTATGCCATTAAATGGAATTTTCACAAAAATAGCAGCAATTTTTTAAAGAAATACTATGAAGCTTATGAATATGAACATCAATGGGATTTGCCCACACAAAAAACACATTAACACATTTGTGCCCGTAATTCTCCCAACTTTTTGTTCTTGTGTGCTTAAAACAATGGCTCTTTTAAGACACCTAAAATCCTTGCTTCTGTCGAATTGTCAAAGTGTTTTTTTTTTTTTGGTTCGAAAATGTCAAATTTTGTGAAATCAAAGTGACTTCTTTAATTTGAAATTAAAATAGTATCGCTGAAACACATCAATTACTCAATGAAGCTTACGATAATTTGTAATCTTGAGACGGAAGACAAGATTCAAAGACCAAGAATTTTAGAGATTACAGAAAATTTAAAATTGTTGGAGCTGCTCAAGCAGCGTTTTCGAGCAGCAGAATTCATTCAAAAGCAAGGAAATTAGTTACCTATATAAATTCAAGCCCAGAGACCTTTAAAGTCAATTTGCATGCCCGAAATGCTGCTTGAACACTACAAAAGCAACTAATTCGTGTACCAAATCATTACTTGTCATGCAAAATAGATCCATTATGATAACTTGAAACATAAGGGATCATATGTTAAGCCCAGACAACCAAAGCGACACCAAATCCAAACATCCATAGCGCTAAGGTAATGCTCTGTATTTGGTGGTACCAAGAGGTTTCTATCTCTTATGAGCTGAGGGAACCTGTAACGAATACAACAGATTCATTTGAATCCTAAAATATTTTGAATCGTTTTGTTATTATCTCTATTTTTTATGTATTTTTAAAAAACTAAAAAATTTTTTACATAACATTTATTCGGCTAAGTGGAGTAAATATTATGTTAGGGCAGCATAAAGCTAAATTTTGATTTTTTTTTTTTGCACTAAGTAGGTTAAACTGTTCTTCAGTTATGTTACTCAAACATATCGTGTAACTACGTAATTTTTATAAAAAAATTTATCTCGAAAACTAAAGCTGATCCAAAAAAAGTGAGTTAGAGGAATAAGATGACTAAAAAAAATTAAGGCACCATTTTTCGTGTTGGGCTGTGTAGTCAAATTGTGTTAGAAAAGTATTTATTTTATCGCTCTTTTTGTTTACACACTTATATTTATAGTTTTCTGAACTTTTGCCAACAAAACGTTGGGTTCAAACCATAGTTATTTTTTTGTAACATTTTTTATGTCTTAATTCATTTCCTCTTTATACATTTCACAGTTAATTATCTTTCCCGTAACCATGTCCGCCAGCCACAAATTTAATATTGAACAGAGAAAAAAAATTCAAACTCCCACAAAAAATCAAATATCGTAATCCGTAATCGTTCGTACAAATGTAATAAAATCATTGATTTTACAAAAATGAAAATGAGCACAATTATAAAACTATCTTACTATCTTTCCTCAAAAGTAAAGCATATCTTATTAATGTCTGCCAGTGTGAGAATAAATAGAGTATTGGAAATATTCTTTTAATACAATATTGAAATTGACTTATCATTTTTTTTACAAACGTGTTAACATACAAAATAAGAACAACAACTTTAACAATAGCTTTGTATAATAACAACAATATCATGGTTACAGTAACTAGAGCTTAGGAAAAACAATGCATGTTGTTGATAATGATGATGATCAAATTACAAACCAAATGAAAATACATACAAATCAAGGAGGTGGCTGCAATTTTATTGTAATTGGTTGAAGGGGTCAATTATTTATTTAATGAACCATGCTAGTGCCCCCATTTCTAAGGTTCCCATTTCTATAGACAATATTCTGCAAACCTAATTTCTTGTCTTCCAATTTTTGCCAGTGTGGGTCTTACAATACATTTATTTATTTTTACAACATTTTTAGGCTTTGTACATAAGTGAAAAAAATTGCCCCTTTTTAGGCCAAACGCCACTGTTTTTCAAATAACAAACTACATTGATGTAAGCGTTATTTTGTTGTTTCTTTGTAGGAAGCGTGAAACAAATACATGAACTCAAAAACTAAAGTCATTATTGTCAATTGTACATAAATATGATAAATATGATGAGAGCATTAGAAGAAGAAAAAAATATATCGCTAACTATACAATTCATATCAAATGACACAATATTGTGGCCGCTCACACATGATCATGAACATCAACATAATTAACAAGTCTGTGAGATTTTTCAAAAAGAGAAGTGAGAAAAACCAAGGAACAAAGTGTCTAAACATAAGAAATGTTAAGAGCTGTAACGGTAGCCAGTTATTATGGCTCATTGTCATTAAGAATGCATTATAACTGTAGAAAACAATACCAAAAAAAAATACCTTATCATTAACTGCCTTTTAATGATGTTCAATATTATAGAAATAAATATCAATATTAACCAAACAAAAAAATACTTATTATAACATAAAATTTTAACACCAAAATTTGGGTCACTTATTATTATTATTGGAAAAGGCCTTGTTATAGAATTTTTAAAATAAATATTTAAACAAATGTTTCGAAACAATATCAAACTTACTTCACTTTTGGGAAACCAACACACTTTAGTTTTATTTTACGTTATTTTTGAAACAAAAATTTCAAACATTTCTACTGTAACTCTACACAAATTCAACTAAGTGTTTTATTTGAAATATTGCAACTAAACTCTCTCATCCAAAAGCTCAGTTTAAACAGAAACCATATCAAATGTTTAGATTACGTACTTTTTTTTTTTGCAAATAAACGATTTTAAAATACATGAATGATGTTTTCCACAACAACAATAACAACATCGCATTTGAAATTAATAAAAAAAAAAAACAACTGCGAAAAAAAACATGAAATTGTTTAACAATAAATTGCAATAAATTAAACTTTAAATAGCTAAATAGTCGTACATCAATGACAGCAACACAAAATCATGACGTAAGCTTCCAATATAAACGACAACTTATTGAATTCAGACACACAGACAAATTGAAATTAATGGAAATGACTGGCAGTGAGAGAAGAAGCTCCTCAATTCACAGCAATAACAAAATATGCGAGTATGTATTTGCGCTCTTAACAGATATTCGATTGCACTTCGATTCAATGTTTAATCGTGTCAGTGTAAAAAGAACTTTTAGAGTTCACGAATGAGTAAAAAAGCAATTTAATGAAAACCCAAACAAACTAACAAACCTGTGTGATTAATTTATAAATTTTTTGAATATTATCAAAATTTTGTAATTACATGCATATGCATATATTGATTTTAATAATTATTCTAAAGTAAAAAAAAGGATTTGTTGTTCAATGTGGCCAATCGAGAATTAATTGTTAGAAAATAGATTCGTTTAGACTAGAAACAATCAGAATCAAGAACAGAAGAATCAGTTTAGAAACAATCAGAGCTTAGATATATCTGGGTTCATGGGTTCGTAGTTGGTCAGCTGGGGACTACAAAATTTCTTTTTGTAACTTTTTCTATTAAAAAAGCTTTTTGAGACTTTTTCTGTGTAATTAAATTAAAACAAATTAAAAAAAAAATTCTATAAAAACTTTTTGAAACTTTTTTCACAAAAAATAATTTTCTTTCCATGAAAAAAAAACTCTGAAACTTTTTCTATTAAAAAAATTTTAAAACATTTTCTATGAAAAAAGCTTTTTTGCTATTTTTTAAATAAAAAAGCTTTTTGTAACTTTTTTAAATTGATTTTATAAAAAAAAACTTTAAAAGTTTTCTATGGAAAAAAAGTTTTTTTAACCTTTTTTTATGAAAACAGCTTTATGAAATGCTTTCTTTGAAAAAAGTTTTGTGAAATTTTTTTTTACGAAAAGAACTTTTTAAAAGTTTTCTATGAAAAAAATTCTTTTTGCTATTTTTTTTTTTTAAAAAAAAACCTTTTTGACATTTTTTCTACGACAAGAACTTTTTAAAAGTTTTCTATGAAAAAAACTTTTTTGCTATTTTTTTTTAAATGATTTTGAAACTTTTTCTATAAAAAAAAACACTTTATGGTAACCAAGCTTCTACATCACCACTAGTATTTGTTTCGAATTTTAAACACAAATAGAAATATTTCTGTTCTGTGATATTAGATTTAAGTTAAACTTGACTTAAGTTTTGTGGTCGTGTATTGTATATTATATTTTTATTAATTATTTGATTATTTATACCAAAATTCTGTTCGTGATATCCCGTTTTTTAGTATTTAATTAATAATAAAAATTAATATCCAATTATAAAAAGCATCAAAGCTATTATTTAGAACGAGACCCCTGAAGAAGTTAGAATAAAACTAACGAAACGTTGGGTAAATAAAATAAAAATCGAACAAGTTTTTTATTTACGTTTGGAAACAAACATTTGACCAAATTAGCCTGAAGGAAACTCCATAAAAATTATAAACATTGGTAACAAAAACAAATTAATGAAATATTTCGTGTTTCAAAATAATATCTACAGAGATGTGCAGCATAAATAGAGGACGATGGACCAAAGTCAATCAGCCTGAATGTTAAATAAAATTTCAGAGACTGTAGCATTTACGTGCATTATCCTTTTTGGTAAAATGTTGACTAATTCGTCAGCTCTTCCAATTAAGTTTTACTGAGAGTTTGAAATGATTTAACTCAATTTAAGTTTCATTTTATATATTCTAAGTTCAAGGCATTTATTTGAATAGAATTCACTTATTGTTTAATTCAAAAATGGAAGTGCCTTTTAGAGCCGTAAGAAAAAGTGCGAAATTAAGCGAATTGTAGGAAATTTTTATTTCGAAAAAAATGTTTTTATAAAGGTTAATAATGGACCTTTATAATCATGCTTTGTTCAAAAACAACTATGCATAAATTTGCTAAGAAAAAAATAATTTGTTGATTACGCACGTTACATTACGCACGTGACACTTTTTACTTTCATACATATTTTAGTAATTTTATATACATATATGTATGTATATATATTTTTTTTACCAAAAAATTAAACTTTTATTCAAAAATGAAAAATCAAAATATACTACAATTAATCTAATTTAATTTTTTCCTTAAAAAATATGCGAGCGTTGTGATTTTTTAAGTCACGGTGGACCATTCCATGGAAATACCCATATATAAAATAATTTGAAAACCAATTATAACAACTAATCGATTATTTTTTAATCATATATTTTAAAACACTAAATAGTTAAATAAGCAAGTTAAATATTTTTGAGCTTAAATTTGACCAGCAGCTTTATAAAAAAAATGCATAGAAAATTACAACACAATTTTATGAGAATTTTCAATAAAGAAGTTTATTAACAGCAAAAACAGGTTGATTGACAGGTATGATTAAATTTTAAAACAATTACACAGGTTACTTAAAAATAATTACGAAACATCTATGAAAACAATAATTGGGATTAGAATAAATTTAACTCCAATACTTTGCAATTGGATGGAAATTCACAAAGAAAAATTATTAAACTTTTTTAAATTATCTAAATTTCTTTATAGAGATTTCATATTGTTACAACCTTTAAATTTGTTTTTAATTTCAAATATCAATTAATTTTCAACTTTGCAAACCTTTAGATGCTAGATGTTTTTATAATTAATATGCAATTTTAAATAAACAGTTAATAACAACTTGATGTTTCGTTTATTATTATGTAGTTATATTAGCTGGCATTATTTGCTGAAACAACCTTGAATTTAGACATTTTGAATGCCTTTAAACAACAAATATGGATGCGCTCGAATGATTTTTAATTTTATATTTTTTGTTTAACAAGTTTTATTTTTGTTCAGTATTTTTTATTATTAAACAATTACTTTGCGGGCTATAATTTAAGCTAGCAATAAACTTGTTTCAGAAAAAAAACCTGAATTGAGAATTGCATAAAAAGTAAAGGTGTAAAACAGAACAGAATTAAGGGAATTTTAAAGGAAAATTAAAATGAAATCTGATTTGGAGTTCTTTCAAAACTGACATAGGTTCTATACACTGTGTTGCATTACAATTATTTTAGTTAATTGTAGCTATTTGTTGTAAAGTTACAAACAGTTTTTTAAAACTTGTAAAATTATTTAAGAATGATCCCTTTTTGTTCAAAATTTGGAGAACTCATCATTAATTTAAAAGAGAAATTGTGCATTAATATTTTGTTAGTGTTTCATAACTATAATTACGTTTTATAACATTAAAAGAAGAAAACTACAAAAACAAAAGTATAACTGTTATTCTGATTCCCATTATGCGATTTTCAACAATTTGCTATAAAATGCCGTGTGGTTCGTCGTACTTTAGTGATTTTGAAAAAGGTCAAATTTCAGTTTATATAAAAAGTGTTTTAAGTTTTCTAGCAATTGCCATAAAAAAGCGGTTTCATAGCAACACATTTTGCAGACCCCAGACTATTACTGGAGAAATGCTATTATCTCTGCCAAGCTGCTAGACCTGAATTCGCCAAAAGAAACTTACAAACTAACTGGAAACAGATAAACCGATGAGCACTATTTAAATATACATATATTTGTTTAAGGTGATTTTTTCCTACGAGAAAAAATTCAATCTTGAAGGTCCAGATGGTTTCAACAGCTATTAGAGAGACCTACGGAAGGAACAACGATTTTTCTCAAAAATAAATTTTGGAGGCGGTTCTTTGATAGTTTGAGTAACTTTTTGTAAAGAAGTATGCTTGATTTGACGTGAATAAATTCTTTTGATTACACAAAATTACTAGATAAAAAATTAGTGCCATTTTTAGAAAATAGTAATGAAAAACAATTTATTTCTCAGCAAGACCTATATATGTATGTAAGTCGTCAAACAAAGGGATTCCAGATCTGAATCCCATTGTTAACATTTGTGAAATATTAAGTCGTCGAATTAATGCTGAAAACCGAAAATACGGAAGCACACATTACCTAAAAGAAGCTGTTATAGATGCTTAGAGATCTATATCTAAAAATATAAAAATAAATGTGGTGAATAGTACTATATATCTGATCGAATTTTTGTGTTCATTCAAAATAAAGAAGCTTTTAACACATTATTAAAGTCAAAAATTTTTAATGAATATTGGTATTTTAAATTATTTTTATTTGAGTGCATTTGTAGTTATGAAACACTAATTCATTTGTTTAAACCGGCATTGGCTGGACTAATAATTAAAATTTTTTTTATATACTTATTGTTAGTTCATTTTTAATGAAGATACAATAAATAAACGAAAGTACAAAAAAAAATTTTGTTTAAGCATTTTTAAGAATTAAAATAGAAAATAATGATTGTATTTGTTAAATTACATTTTTTTTTTGTTCGTTTCACATACGTATAGGTTAAACTGTTTTACTTTTTCTTGAGAACAGTTTTATGTATTTATAGTCCGCGTCAAAAGAATTGCAAAGCATTGTATATAAAATTAAGTATATTTGCTTATTTCGAGAGATTCCTAAAGCTTTCCAAAAGACAAGTCTCCACATCCTACCACAGCTAAATTTTATATTTTTAATTCAGTGAGCGGAGAACAACTTGGTTAACGACTTTCAATTGCTGAACAACTTATTTTTCAACCGTGTGCATTACTTGGAAGTAGTTTTGTAGTGGTTGATATATAATCTGTTATATAAGTTTTTGTTTAGGAAATTCAGATTTAAAGAATTTGATAAAATATATAAACGTTTACAGTTTTGTTAATTTAAATTAAATTGTTTCTTCATTTAATTTGTGGTGTTTAGGCCCATTTTCACCAAGTCTAATTATTTTTTAACCTAAAGTTTTGAAAAATAATTATTTTAGTATTTGAACTCATTACTTTGCAATGCAAGTTTTTGCTGGTATATACGAGTAGGTGTATTTTTCAGCACATGTATAGTTTTTGCAATCATGAAAGCTATTGAAACTAAGAAATAGTTTCTTTGAAAATGTTTAAGAAATACAGCCAAAATGTGGAAAATCAGCCAAAACTTATTGAAAATTGAGTTTTTCTAAAAAAAAATTTTTTTGACAATTCAGTCTTTAAAAATGGTTAAAGTATTCAGTTGCATTTGCATGTCTTTGGGTGTTTGTTACACATTTCATTTTTATTTGTAAAATGTCTTTATACTTTAGAATCTACTTGGTCAGTAGCCATATTCCCATATGCATTTACTTTGTGGCCCGTTATGTTGCAATCACTTTTTTCTAATACATAATTGTTTTTAGTACAAAAACCGTTTTGTGTCCATTCACATTACTTCCTTTGTAGTTGGGTCTGTTTTATTTTTTTTTATATATTTTTGTTTGTTTGCTAACTGCCTCACTGACAACAAACGATATTGTTTGCCTTGTTCGTACTTGAACAACATGCAACATGTATCAGAAGAATAAAGAAAAAAAAATAACATGGAAATACAAGACATAAATATTGCAACATGAATATTTAAGTAGATTACTGGTCATATAATGGCAGTCAGGGAAATTCAATTGAACGCACTTGATAATGACTTGCAATTATTCAATAGCATACTTTTCAATAATTACTCAATAATTATAATAATACCATCTGCATTACTTAGAAGTAGTGATATAATGACTTATTTATTTATTTCTTACTTATTTATTATCTTACTTTCTAGTCATTTGCTTGAGTACTTTCAGATTCTAATGATAACTTTTGTACTGATCTGCAAGACCTAGCTATTATTGAGTCATTACTTGTAACTAGTTTAGATGATATTAAAGTAGTGACTTATTTATAAGCGAATGTGGGTAGCACTTTTCCCCTATGACATCATTCTGTTAAATTTTGTTTGTGTAAGTAGTGAAGTGCCAAAATTTTATTTTAACTCATTACTTGGTAATTAATGTTTTTGCAATCAAATTTATGATACAGCTATGAAATACAGCTCGAAAATAGGTACTTATATAATAGGTTATATGTCAAACATTACCCAACTACTTCTCTATAATGCAGATGGTATAAAAAATTCTATGAAAAGTAAGTTGTTCAATTATAATTAAAAACTATGTTGGCCTTAATTTAATGTTGCCTTTAAACTGAATTTTCTTAGTGTATTCGTTTTAAATTTAAAGCTTCTGTACCACGACTTAGAAGTTATAGTTTGCTAAAATCAACAACCAACTGGTTTTATAAGAAGAAAAAAAAAACTTAAATTAACTTGAATGTTTATTAAATATATATATAGGTACAAATAAGTCTGGTATGTAGGTGTTGTAATTAATGACTTTGGATGTGTTTTTCAAACTATTGGTTCTTAAAGTAATAATTAAATAATAAAACTAGTTGTCAATTAATTTGGCACGAATTTTGAGGAACAATCAATAATGCAAAGTTTTTAGGCTAAATGTTAATTGAACAAAATATTAAAGGTCTGTAGAATACAGTATGAGGAGTAAATATTTGTATGTTTAATAAACTTATACACTTATAAAGTGGTTTTACAACAAGCACTTTGTTTGCCAAAAGAAGCATATTAGAATAACATGAAAGTTAAGACATTTTACTTGTTGGCATATCAACAGTAGAACTTTAAACAATTGTTATCATGAATTCATTTCAAACGTTACTAAAATTCGTTTTCCGAAACTGAGTTTTAGCTATTTATTTTGCTATTAAAACTAAACCGCTCTAAAACTCTTTTGACAAATTGACACTTTAATTAAATTTATTTGCAACTACTACCGTTTTATCTTGTTAAAATAATCCGATTTAAAATTTTCAAATGACCTTGTATGCGTATTTATTGTTGGTATCAAAAACCATACAATAGACAAGCATCAAACTGCTCAAACACAAACTTCATGCATGAGTTGGAAATAAAACAATAACAATAATTGTATTGTATGCAACTACAAACATAAATGTATTACAACTAAATTAAATACCATACAATAGCAACAAAATTAATTCTTTGGTATTTGTAGCAATAAAAACTATAACAACATAAAATGTTTTAAAGCCCAGTAACAAAATAAACCGTGACATACATGATATTGTATCACACTAAACACCCAATTTAAACGCCACAACAAAACACTAAATGATGGTTAAATTAATACAAATGTTTAACTAACTAACTAAAAATAAAATAGTAATAATGACAACAAAAAAAAAAACAAAAAAACAAAGAGAGAACAGAAGTTAAATGAAATTAACTGCATGGAAAATTGGTAAAGTTAGATAAAACCAAATTATGAAAATAGGTGTTAATTTATGTATTTTATACTTAACTAAAATAAGTAATTACCTTTAAATGAAAGTAAATATTTGAATTAATTTAAATTACAAGCATTAACCTATATTATATTGAAATAGTTAGCTAAACCTTTCCTGTTTTATTTTACTAATCTTTCTAAAAGAAAAAGTAAAAGTTTTGTTAAAATCAAAACAAGTATTTAACTCTTAGAAGCAGAAATTTAATTTCTATTTTCTTTATTACCAAAAAAAAAACTCCCTAGAAACACAGCTTCTTTTCCTTGGCCTAATTAACATAATTTAAAACATGCTTAGACACACAATTAAACATTTAACAGTTTTACCACCAATTCAAATCAAACAAATCTTTCAACAACTAAACCCACCCGTATAAATGAAATAAAAAACAATGATACAATCATAAACTATTTTAACACAATAAGAAGCCATTATTAAGCTAATGAAGATTTATATTTGTTTAGAAAGAAATGTACTGAACTCCGTCAGCACCATCTAGGTACCTGTAAACGTATACATATATAAATAATAAAGAATAGAAGAAAGCTTTAAAAACATTAACATACTTATATTCAACACTCTCCATAAGTAATTACTATTTTATAAACAAATTATTGTTTTTTTTAACTAAAAAATCAAACAAAATGCTTAAATCCCTCACAAAACAAAAGACTTAAGGCACAAACTTTGGTACACTCAGCAATAACGTACAACACTAACGTACTTCTTGTGTAAGCACTAAATTACTCGTACTTTACAAACACAATTTAGGTCAAAATAATGTTCCTTTATTCGGTTTTGTATGTTTTCTAACTTTGCTGCTGTGTTCGGAATACAAAAAAAAAAGAAAAGAAAAAGTATTGATGCCAAAGCAATTTACATAAAGGTTTTTATATTTTATTTAGCGATTAATGACTGCTGATATGATGCGATGTTGTGCCAAATTAGCCAGCTCAAATAGACATATATATTTTTTCTAACATAAAATTTAAACAAAAGAACTGATTTCTTTAAAGGTTATGTGAGAATAAAGAAATCTATGCCAGAGGAAGTTTTATAGGAAACATTTCTCTTAACAGTTCTAAAAATATATGTGTGCTACAAAAAGTTTCTTTTCATTTAAATGACTCAAGCTAATTCCAATAAATATAAAATATGCTAGTGTTATATGACTATGTTAATAATAAAAAAAAATTTGCTTTAAATGATGATTATAATGATGTTGAGTGTTGGTACAATTGTACGTTTTTTGTTACAATTCAAGACTTAAAAATACAAGTACAAAAGTACAACTAAACACTTCATTTGTTGAAATTTACAAAGGTCTTACAATAAATAAACGGGGGAAAAGTTATAAAGAGGTGAAAAAAAGCTTTTTTAATAAAAACAAAGTTTTTATCAAAAAAAAATTATAATTCTTTATAAAAACATTCAAACAAGCACAAGTTTAAAAAGACTTTTATGGAAAAGTTAAAAAAATCTTTTTATAGAAAGCTTAATAAACTTTTTTATAGACAAGTTTAAAAAATATTTTTTATTGAAAAGTTTAAAAAATGCCTGAAGCCCTCACAAAAGTTTAAAAAAGCTTTTTTATAGAAAAGTTTTAAATATCTATTTTATAAAAAAGTTTTTATAGAGAAGCTTAAAAATAAAGAAATTTAAAAAAAGCTTTTTTATAGAAAAGTTTAAAAAAGCTTATCTTATAGAAAATTTGTTTTATAGGAAGTTTAAAAAAGTTTTTTTTTATAGAAAAGTTTAAAAACGTTATGAAAAACTTTTAAAAATCTTTTTTATAAAAAAGTTTAAAAATCTTTTTATATATGTATGTAGGTAGAAAAAAGCTTTTTTAAAGAAAAGTTTATAGTTTATAGAAAGTTTAAAAAAGCTTTTTTATGGAAAAGTTTAAAAAGCATTTTGTAGAAAAGTTTAAAAAAGTTTTTTTTTATAAAAAATTTTAAAAATCGTTTTATATACATACATAGGTAGAAAAAAAAAGACTTTTTATAAAAAGTTTAAAAAGCTTTTTATGTATATACATAGGTAAAAAAAAGCTTTTTATGGCCTCTTAAACAAATATGCTTTTTCAGACCAACATTATTTTCGTATAAACGCATTAAAATGACTAGTAAATTTCTAGTTTATTTAGTTGTAAACACTTAACAGATATGCTGCATAAGCTACAAGATGGCAAAGTTTAAAAATGCTCTTAATATTTCTTTAAAATTCAGTAAATAGCGTGAGAAATATTTTTACTTTTGATAAATGACTACTATTAGAAATTACAAATATAATTCATGCCTCCAAGTCCTAAGTAGCAACAGTTTTTAATTGTTTTTTATTGCTGTTGCTGTTATGTTAACAACAAATTCATACATTTCAAACTCCCACCCATTTATTTTACTTTCAAAAAAAAAAAACTGCAAATGATTTTTTTTCAATACTCGTACGCTACACATAAGTTTATACTCAAAGGTGTGGTGGTTTGAATGGTTTGCTTTCAAAATCCTCTGTATTGACTCTTGAACTAAATTCATTTGAATTCGTAGTATCTCTCCAAGTTAATCTCTATGTTTCGAAGCCAACAATATAAAACGGTCACTAAATCTTGGTAATTTTAGTTGTGCAGTAAGAGGCTGGTAATGGAATCGAAGAAAAAATTTAAAAAATAAAACTTGTATGTGTCTCATTGTTTGTCTCAAAATGATATATTGCAAAAAATTAGTAAAACTGTAATACATAGACCAAAAGGAAAAAAAACTATTTATTTCGGTATTATTTAATGTTATAACAATAAACGGAACTAAAGCAAAAAATAAATAAAGACAGCAAAACTACTAAAACTAAGTAAATAATTTTAACCAGTTTTTGGTCTAACCAATGTCTGCCACCAAGTTTGGTAGTTGGATAGTTAACTTACCACAAACAAAAGTAAACGGCCCGGCCAACAAATATTAAATCAAAAAGTTACGTTTTATTATTATTATTATTTTTAAACCTTTTATATTGTTTAAAAACAAAGAAACGAACAGAAAAACTAAAGAAATAAAACACGAAAAACGTGAAGTGTTTTAACAAAGTGGACTCTTGATACACTTTAATATTAATTTAAATTTGGTGAACAAAAACAAAAAACTAAAGAACGTTTCAAACAAAACTCAAAATAACGTGGTTTTGAACAGAACTTAAATATTTAATGTTGAAATTAAAAGGTGGCTTTTTAAAAATACTCAATCATAGTTTGAATGCACTGTTGGTTGTGTTTACAGTTTGATTGAAAGTTTTCAATTTGTGTTATTTGATTATATTTAGTTACGAGTTTAATGTGTTTTTTTAGCACGAAGTTGCGTTTTGATTGCCTTAATTCAAAGTTTTAAACACCGTTTTAAATAAATGCGTATGTTTTTTTTTATTTAATGGTTGCTAAAAGTGGTCTTATTATGATTTTTAAATCTTTTTAATTTAAATTATTTTTGAATAAAGCCTTCAAATTTGTCATAAGAAGTAGAGCGATCATTTAGAAATATGAAAAATTCTTTATTAGACATTGAATATACAAATTACATATAATTTTTAATACAACCATAATTGTTTAAATGAGTAATTAAAAAAATTAATAAATGATTAGTATTTAAAGTATAGAATATAACAACACCTATACGTTCTGAAACCATTATTTAATTTTTTTTGACCGAAATAGAAGAGCTGGGTTTGTCTGGCATGTGGTTTCAACAAGACGGTGCCACACAACACGCCACACAATGGCCCATTCGAATTCTGTAAACAGTTTATTTCATGTTTGTGGCCGGTCATGCGATTTAACGCCTTTAGACTATTTTTTGTAGGGCTATGGTAAAGCTCATATCTATAGGGACAAGCCCACAATGGCTAATATTGAAAAATTTAATAGTAAGATAGCGGCCGATATAAGGCGTAAACGTGGTCAACATTTACATGAAATCATCTTTAAACATTGAATTATATAGATCGTTCCATCGACTCATCTCTAATTTTTTTTCTAACAAATCCAAAAGCTCTTAAAAATTTACTTTTTACTAGTACAAATACCAATGGAAATAAATTTGACATTGTCGGAACAAAAGAAAAACAAAGAAAATATGTTATTAAAAGAACCCAAATACTATGTTGAAAAACGCAATATCCGACAATGACCGCTCAAAAAAATACAACATCAGTGTAGTAAGTTCCGCAAGAAGAATATGTGTGAACACTGGTCGTCTAAATATCGTACAGTGACTCATCTCTAATTTTTTTTCTAACAAATCCAAAAGCTCTTAAAAATTTACTTTTTATTAGTACAAATACCAATGGAAATAAATTTGACATTGTCGGAACAAAAGAAAAACAAAGAAAATATGTTATTAAAAGAACCCAATAACTTTCATAGTAAATACTATGTTGAAAAACGCAATATCCGACAATGACCGCTCAAAAAAATACAACATCAGTGTAGTAAGTTCCGCAAGAAGAATATGTGTGAACACTGGTCGTCTAAATATCGTACAGTGACGTAGTTACTATAAAATTCATACTTTATGACAGTTTTAACAAAATTTAACAACTGCTGAAACCTACCAGTAACAGCAAAACTAGGAGATACCGCATATATCTGCATATATGATTATATTGGGTGATTCAAGTAGAGATACTTTTTTCGTGTCATGCTGTCATGTTATTTTTATTTAGTATTGTTTGGCATTTCATAATGGAAAGACTTACGCCTGAACAACGTTTACAAATCGTGCAACTTTATTACGAAAATTCACGTTCTGTGAGGAATGTGTTTTGGACACTTCGCTCAACTTATGGTCAACATAATCGGCCTACTGAGCGTACTATTCGCAACACCATCACCCATTTTGAGACCCAACATTCATTATTGGATATTATTCGACTGAATAGACCACGTCCAGCACGCTTTGAAGAAAATATATCGGCCGTAGCTGAAATTGTACACGAAGACCATGGAGAGTCGATTCGGTACCGTTCGCAGCAACTCGGACTGACGTATAAAAAGACTTGGCGCATTTTACGTCGAGATCTTAAATTGAAAACGTAAAGACGGCGCCACTTCCCACACATTGCATCAATCAATGGATTTTTTGAGAGAACACTTCGGTGAGCACATAATTTCACGTTTTGGGTTTTTCGATTGGCCCAAAAGATCGTGTGATATCACACCGTTAGACTTTTTCCTGTGGGTATATGTAAAGTCTAAAGTTTATGGGGACAAACCCGCTTCGATTCAGGCCTTGGAGGAAAACGTCACGCGTATCATTCGCCAGTTACCAGTCGAAATGTTCGAACGATACATCGAAAATTGGACTCAACGGATAGATCATCTGCGACGTAGCAACGGCTAACATTTGATAGCCATAATCTTCAAAAAATAAATGCTAAAGAATGTTCTTTCAAATGATAATAAACATTCCCTATTAAATTTAAATTTTCTGTGTTTTTTTTCTTTAAAAAAGTAAGGAACCTCGAAATAGATCATGCTTTATGAATATTTTTCATATTATATACAATATGAAAATAATAAAATAAATGCATACATACGCATAATTATTTATTATAAATATTGCAAATTGAATAAATATTGAATTAAATTACAGTAAAACATATTAAATTGATAATATAAATAACTATCAAAGTACAAGATTATCCCCCTTATTCATTAAACTTATCAAAGGTTTATAACAAGCTGATAAAGCAAATTTTGTATGGATATTTGCTTTATAAGCCTGTTATAAACCCTTGATAAGTTTTTATGAATTAGACTGTTAGTATGTAAATACACACACACACAATCACACAATTTTACTTCTGTTATAGCCATTTTGGCACTTTTTCCAGCAGGCATGTACGAGAAGAAACTTTACAATGCCCGTCACTGTTCGGAACAGCTGACTGTTTACCAATAGTGCAAATTAAATTGATTTTTTTTTTTTTGTTTGACATACGTCACATTTTTAAATGTTCTATAAGCACACAAACGTGCTTACAGTACGGTGACGTGGACGTTCGGCTAATTCTACCTTAAAGTACATATGTATCCATTGTGTTAAAGGTTTTTTATGCTTAAGAAAATAAGGTTTTTTAAGCCCGTATGAACCTACATATATGAGCAAAACTTTCGTAGATCTTATACGATTTTTTACCGGAAACTGGACTTATTGGTTATGAAACACAAATAACAAGGTTAATGCTATAAGTATAAGATTACAATATTTGGCGCAAGAAATTATAATAAATATTTTCTTATGACGGCATCTATCGAACAACATCCAAACTAATACTGTCCCAATACATGAATAGCTACATTAGGCATATCAAAATAATTTGCAAATCCTTTTAACAACTGAAGCAAATTTCTTATTAACAAACAACAACTTTCAAAGCAAAAGCTTTAATTTGTTACACAGCTTAATGAACAATTAAAAATTGCAAATAACATTTTTCTATACATTGGAAATAATTAAGTCAAAGAAAAGTTTGAAAGAAACAAAAACCACTAAAAATGCGATACATTTCATTAAAAACAAAAAATTGCAAATTTTGTTAAAAATACAACTTTTATATAATGCTATTAAACAAGACTTAATTAAATATCTTGATTTATTAAGAAAACAATATTGACAATGCTACAAAATTATTTAATTTCTTTTTTAATTTTTAAAAATGTTTGCTTATTTTTCGCTTTAAACTCAAACTACTTGAACCTTAACTTAAAACTTTTAAAATCGTATATATTCTTCTCTTTTTGTTTGTATTTTACTTAACTATTTGACTATTACATAAACTATTTTTGTTTAGAAAAGCCTTTGTTTCTTTTTCAAATGATCTTTATGACACCTCATAACAATTGTTTTGAAAATATTTGCTTTAAAACACGTCTGTTTATTTTATTTCTGTGTACACTTTTTTAAGTGTCTTGCTAAGCACAGTGGTTTAAAGTTGAACAAAGTTGAACAAGTCGCTGATGTATAATATATTTTTAAGAGATATAATGAAATTTTATTATAGAAACAGAAAACCCTAACAATTAACATAAACACACAAGACACGGTGTAAAAAGTTGTCATCCCATATAAGGTGTCTCGTAGTTGAAAAAAAAAACAGAACCTACCATAAAGGAGCAATGACAACAATAACATATGTACATTGCTGATACAGTATACCCCGGTTAAATACCCCACGCTTAATTGCCTTTTTCGTTTATTTATATCGCTTTGTAAATCCCCGTTTATTTTTCATTTTTGTTTTCAAACAAAAGAACACGTTTTAATAATTTTCAATTAAATAGCCGATTCGGGTAATTACCTGAAAAAAATTTTCCCATTACTGACATTTTAGTTAGTTTAACTTCGTTTAATTACCCAAAGTACCATTTTATACAATTTTGTAAGAATTTCATTCAGGCAACTGTTAACTTTGAGATTATTAATTGATTTCATTTATTGTTAGTGGTAAAATTATTTTCAAAAAAGTGGTGAATTTAATCAAATTTGAAGTGTTACATACATATTCACCCCTATCGTGAATAAAAATTCCACATGAAATTTGTTCCCTTTTCACATTTTTATTATTAAAATTCAATGTTAAAAAAATAAAAGGGAACAAATTTCATGTGGATGGGGGTGATTTATTTAATGAAATGGCTGCCAAGAAAACATCTTTAAAAAA
Organism: Bellardia bayeri; assembly: GCA_950370525.1. NCBI lineage: Eukaryota > Metazoa > Arthropoda > Insecta > Diptera > Calliphoridae > Bellardia > Bellardia bayeri. The sequence continues at coordinate 58,654,150 of OX493268.1, read as the reverse complement.
CCATCAATAAAGCAAAAACTTTTATTGATCTCTATTGCAAAAAAGGGATAAAACAAAACACGAAATAGCTGCAGAATTTTATTGTAATGTTTCATGGCCCTTGATAATAAACGCTTACATACCTTTCCCCAGACAAGTGCCCAAAAATTTTAGATTTTTAGTGAGATATTTAACTGGGGTATACTGTATTGTCAACCAACAAAGACGCAGCAATAAAAACAACAATAAATTTGTAATAATAACTCAGCGTGAAAAATTGCAAATGCTTCCATTTGCAGGCCTTATAGAAGACATGTTTACACACTCTAACAGATTCGATACTCATTCTACTATGCCTTCTATCATAAGGTATTCTGGAAGGGTTTTTCATACACATTAAAAATTGAATTTTAAAAGAATGTCAACAAATCATGATTTCAATAGGAAACACGAATGGTTTTGAAATTATTCCTGTATATTGTCACTACAACAACAAATATTATTTGGCTCAAGTAATATAAATGAATAAAGGAATCGTCTATAAATTTAGTCTTTTATGAAAGTTTTTGGTGTAAAGTATGCATGTGATTTTTTAAATTAATTTAAACCCCTTCTTTTATTTAAAACCAATTCTTTTACTTTTACTTTCCTCAATTAAATTATTAATTTAGCAGACCTTTAATTACGCCTTGTGTGAGGCATTAGTTGGTAGACCTGCCAATTGCCCTTCTTAAGTAGACCTTCTAGCAGGCCTGTAACCAGTAGCAAGTAGGCAAGGCTTTGTCTAACAATGGCACGCCATGTAAAGTTGAAACGATTTGGCAATGCGACTGGAAAGCCTTATGACTGCCAAACAAAGCATTCTAGAAGGCCTCTTTACAGCATCTTTTTATCGCTGGGAATAAATAAAAATACACACACACATTGTAAACGTATGTAAATTTCGTTCTAACTCATAATATGTAAAATAAAGATGATTCATTCCCTAAATCTATTTCTCAGAAATGGTGAGTTAAATAGATGATGTTTACAAGTATATCTTAGACAATGAACATTGCTGATGACGCCCTTGGCAGGGTAGAAAATGCATTACTTTACAGGGTCATGGCTATTTTTTGAATTAATAATTAAAGTGAACTCAAGCCAAATAAAATTTCTCTAATAATTTAATTATATCAATTTGTCTAGTGGTGATTTGGAAATAATTATAAACAATTTGAATGACAAAACAGGAATTAATCTTAAAGTTTCATTGAACAAAATTTGCATAATAAGAATTCATATACTGCAACCCATAGAATTATTTGTGCAGCTATAAAAAATAATATATGTAAATATGTAAATGTTTTATAAATTCGAAAAAAAAGCTTCACAAAAGAAGCTTCTTCAAAAACGTATGGTCTCCAACATCAATTTTTTCTTGAGATGCTAAACTTTGTCACCAAAATACATACAACTGTTTTATAAGTTTTTTTTCTGGTGCCCCAATGTGCGGCAATTTTTGAGTTTTTTTTTTGTTTTCCTATTGTTTATATTTCGTATTTTACCTTTTTTTTAAACACAAATGAAGGTCGTTTTTGTTCATGTATTTATGCATAAGTATATTTACAAAAAAGTTGATGACTTTGTTCAGTCATAAACATATTAAGTATTTTATGAATATTAAAGTTATTCAAAGAACATGTTACTATGTACTATATGTATGCAATTATATTCAATGTGGGAAGTTTTAATATGATTTGTTTGTTTAATTGAAATTTAAAAATAAAATACTTACATTATTGATCATTTAGTTAAAACGGTAGTAATTTTTAAAAATGTTTATAGTCAAACAGAACAGTTTGTTGGTGTTTAGAAATTCAGTTATTTGTTTTCTATTATATTTTATTTCAAGGTTTACTACATAAACATGTGTATATAACCCGTTAAGAGTTTTCTATTGTAAAATTTTAAACCTTTGTGACAAAAAGTTTTTGTAATAAAAACTATTTGTTTAACATTTAAATATTCAAGGCTTTTGTTAAATAAAACTATTCTATAGCGAAAAATTACTAGCTAAATAGCTAACTCAGTAAAATTTTAACCAGAAGTAAGCACTAATTACTTTCCCATGACAATTGGATCGATGCCTCAGAACGATTCGAGTATCACTCGGCCAAATATGATCAACCCGGCGACAGCAGGAAAGAACATTCGGCAAAAGTGGAACTGTTACAACAACAACAACTTATTACAAATTTAAATATTTAATAAATGTTTTATAGAAAAATTTCACCTTATTTTTGCTATCACTAAGTGTAATTTGAAGCTTCATAGTTCAAGACACTGGTCAGCTCTCAGCGCCAACATAAGCCGAAAATGATTGTTTAATTAACAACACGTGTTTCAATATAGTTATTTATTTTGTCAATGAGTTCTTTGAAAATGTTCGTTTCTTTAACTATAAACAACACGTACGAGGGCGGTACGAAGCCTAGAACAGAAAACGCGGTATAAATAGAAACAAAGTAAGTGCTTTGGAAACTTCCATCTCTGCTATGAATACATATTAAATTTCTTTTCGATCTGGCAACTCTTTCATATAGAAACAGGTGTTCAAAAAAATACGCATCAGCGATTTTTTTTACAATGGAAAAATTAGAAATTCGTGGTGTCATTAAATATTTAAATAAAAAAGTTTTATCGGGACAAGAAATTCATAATGATATGTTAGGTGAAGTGCTCCTTTATATGCAGTTAAAACGTGATCGTAAAAGCTTTAAGGGTGAACCACGTAGTGTACGTTCAAAACCAGTAACAACAACAGAAAGTGCTTGATATGGTATTAAATGATCGATTAATAAAAGTGCGTGTAATAGTCAATATCATGGGCATCTCAAATGATCCAGCCCATTTAATCTTGCATGAAGAACTACAGATGAAAAAGCTTTCTGCAAGATGGGTGCCGTATTTGTTAATAGTCGACCAAAAACGCATAAGAATAAAAATTTCTCCAGCTTGTTTGGATCGCTTTAAGAAAAATAAAATGGATTTTAAGCGTCGTTTCATAACTGTGGATAAGACATGGATCCGCCACTATACACCAGAGACAAAAGTAGAATCCAAGCAATGGACTCAAGCTGAAGCAAGTGCCCCAAAGAATGCAAAAACAATTCAATCGGCTGGTAAGGTTATGGCAACGGGTTTTTGGGACTTCAAAGGTATTTTATTGATTGACTTTCTGCAAAAGGGTAAAACAATAAATTCACAGTACTATTGCAACATTTTGGATCAATTAAATATAAAAATTAAAAAAAAAAACGTCCTGGCTTTCAACACAAAAAAAAAATAATTTTTTATGAAAACAACACAACAGCACAAGAGTGTTTTAACAATGGCTAAAATCAACGAATAAAAGTATGAGTTGCTTGACCGTTCTCCTGGTTTAGCTTCCAGTGGCTAGCGTTTTATCTTAAATGAAGATGCAATTATAGTAGTAAACCACTATTTTGAAGGCTGTGAGGAAAACTATTTTAATCAAGGGATTGAATTGATAGATATGCGTTGGACTAAGTGTATTAAAGTTTCAGGATATTCTATTGAAAAATAAAAATGTTTTGAAAACCTAACTATTCTCTTTCTGTGCTAAGCTAAGAAGTTTCCGAACCGCCCTCGTATGTCAACAAAGTTTATAAATATGATTAAATAATCAACATAAATCGCAATCAATAGCTGCATTATAATAGTACTCTTTATGCTGACCACTGCTGTAAGAAGTTATTTGCAAAAGTACGCTCAAGTCTGTATTTCTTTTATTTTAAGCTAATCTTAAGCCTCTCTGTCAATGTTCTACTTTAAAGAATTCATATGGCGTATGTATTTCAGTTTATTTATAACTTAATGTCACATCTTAATCTTCTGTCAATTTTAAGCACAAATAAAACTATTTTTGGTGTTTTGTTTAATAAAATTTAAAACCCATTAAACAATTTTTAAACAGCTAACAATATACATATGTACATATTTGTAAAGCTTTTTATATTTATAAAATTTAACCGTAAATTAATTTGTCTAAAAAAGAAAACCAAAACAAAAGCAAGAAACCAACTTAAAGGCTAAAGTCTAAAGTTACTTAGGCAAAATAAAGAATTACATTATAAAATAAATGTATAAAAAAAGCAAACCGAAAAAACCAGCAAATTCACAATCAAAAATAGACAGATTAGGCGGGCACCTTCAAAAAAAAAAATAACAGCCAAACAGTTCAATGAACTATTGTATTCTGTATTCCAATAAATATACTGGCAAACATAAGTTTTAAAACAATTATAAAAATGTTGTTAATTTAAGAAAACTACATATGTTTTTTTAAGATTTATTACATTTTGCCATTTTAAGTGTTTTAAATTTCATAATTTTAGCCCACAGCTTTTTGGCAGAAATTAAAGTAACTAGAATTTATATTAAATGTCTGCAATATGAGAAAAACATCTAAAGCAAATTTATCGCCAAAGTTCTAAAGCGTGATCCATTTCGAGGTTCGCTACTTTTTTAAAGAAAAAAATCAGAAAATTCAAATTTAATAGGGAATTATCATTTCAAAGAACATTCTTTGGCATTTATTTTTTGATGATTATATCTATCATATATTGGCCGTTGCTACCTCGCAGATGGTCTATCCGTTGAGTCCAATTTTCGATGACTGGAAACTGGCAAATGACACTCATGATGTTTTCCTCCTCATGATGTTTCCTGAATCGAAACGGGTTTGTCCGCATAAACTTTAGACTTTACATATTCCCACAGGAAAAACCGTTAGACTTTTTCCTGTGATATCACATGATCCTGGTGACCAATCGACCGGCCCAAAACAAGAAATTAAGTGTTCTCTCAATAAATCCATTGATTGGTGCAATGTGTGGGAAGTGGCGCCGTCTTGCTGAAACCAAATGTCACGAGCTTCAATTTCAGGCATCAAATAGTCGGTTATCATGGTACGCCATTAACGGCATCGACTCTCCACGGTTTTCGTGTACACTCTCAGCTACGGTCGAATATTATCCAATAATGAATGCTGGGTCTCAAATTGGGTTGGTGTTTCGAATAGTACGCTCAGTAGGCCGATTATGTTGACCATAAGTTGAGCGAAGTGCACGAAACGCATTCCTCACAGAACGTGAATTTTCGTAATAAAGTTGAACGATTTGTAAATGTTGTTGAGGCCTAAGTCTTTCCATTATGAAATGCCAAACAATACTAAACAAAAATAACATTACAGCATGACACGACTCACATGTGATCTGTCAAAAAAAGGCTATCACGGCGTTCTAAAAAACGAGTGAAACTTTTATTCTATTCTTATGAACCAAACTGGAAATTATAATTTACTTTTCAAATCATTTTTACCAAAATTAGAACACTAACCTTATGAAATTTTTACTTCCACTTCATGTAGAACCCAGCTGTATGTGTATAAAAATTTGTTTTACACAATTTTAATTCATTTTTTTCCGTTTTATAAGAGTTCAAGAGTCGTGTAACGACCATAGCCAATCAATTAGGAATTAGTAAATTATTAAAACCATTCACTTTTGGAAAACATCTTTTAATATGTGTGGTTGTTTTTGAACGCAATGTGCGTATGTACTACATTGATGGTTTTTTTATAAACAGAAAATTATTAATTAATAATATTTATTAATAATTAATAAAACCAGAAGGGACAATTAAAAAAAGTATTTTTTTTTCCTTGCACAATTCCTTGTAAAATTAATGTAAAAGTATACAAAAGAAAATTTATAAGTGGGTGGAATAGGGTGGGTGTATTCAACTGAGTACAGTGGCGGTTTATATGTAAACATTTTCAAAGAAAATTTTTTTCAGTGTATAATATTTTTAAACATCTCTTGCATTGCCAGCGAACTCTTGCATGACATAAAATGACATCTTAAGTGTTTTTCTAACTTTTCGGGATAGTGAAATAACCATCTTGAGGTATCAATGGGATCAATGACGATGAAAATCGACCTTTATTTTGAACGTTTTGGAGTAAGTAGCACCTTGCAATGAAACGTCGGAAAAAAAGTTGTCGCTATGCATTTCTTGTCACAATTGGCAATACTTTAAAATGAAATAGAATCGTAGAGTTCATCTACTCCTTATAGAATAATGCTGTTAATGAAATTAACAAACAATACTTCGTGCGATGCTGAGTCAGTTTGCATTTTCTCAAGTAATTTTTTCCAGCGATTTTCCACAATAAAAATCGAATGTATAGCAATACTGAGTGGAACTAACTGCTACCAAGTTTTTATAGCCAAATCGCACTGTTTTCCCCGTACAAACTGCTTAGCAGGGTGATGGCAAAAATATTTAACCATTGACTGAAGAAACTTTTGCATTACAACATCTACTTATGGCCGAATTTTCAATATACATTTTGTCGCTACATTGCATAGAGAATATCATGCTCTCCTATTGATATCAATACTCAAGCAATAACACAACAATTCGATATTAAATACCTCGGTATACACCTCGATAGACTCCTTACATGAAAATTCCATATAGATGCAAAATTGATGAAATTGAAATTAATCAAATTAATTGGCTTATTGCTCATTGGCAGAGACTCTAAGCTAAGTTTAGATTGCAAACTCTTGCTTTACAACTCAATCATAAAACCTCAGCTTCAATTGTAAACAGAATTTAAAGACGCCAAAACAAATTGCAACAAATGATCACAATTTCCCCCTGGTATATAAAAAATTCGAATATCCATAAAGACTTAAACGTGCCTTTGGTAAAAACTGAGATCCAAAAAATGCAGAAAAACACTTAAAAAAGCTTAAAGTTCACCCAAACCCATTAGACGGCAACATATAAAATAATAGTGGTTATATTCGATTAAGAAGAAGGGATACAGCGGATCTGAGCCGAAGACAAGAAGAAAGAATGCCAACTTAATAAATAAAATAAACAATGGTCAAAGAATTTTCGTCCGGCACTGGCTGGACTAATAATTGAAATTTTTTGGATATAAGATTTGAAAAACTTATTGTTAGTTCGTTTTTAATGAAAATACAATAAATAAATGAAAGTACAAAAAAAAATTTTTCCCCCCTGTTAGTGGCAGCTTTGTCATTTTTTACAAGATGAAGATCATTTCTAGTCTTTGTCTAGACATTGATTGATTTCACACCAGCACAAATCTTCTCTTGGTGATTTCTGATATCAAGACAATGTCAGTATACCTATAAATTTGTTTAAATCGACGGAGTCAATTTGAAAGTTATGTCAATTATTTTGATTAGGATATAAAACTGTATTGCTGATAATAAGATTAGACACTTCTTCGTTTGAAGTGGTAAGGAATTCAGCCTATGAATTATGAATTTTTTAATGGAATTGTCAAGATATAAAATTTTTGTTTAAAAAAGTTTTAGTTATATTAAGATTTAGGACTTGTTACGTGTTCTAAGTTACAAAACAATAGTTTGATATTAATTAACCATTTCTAGGTTTATTTTTAAAGTTACCAACACAGGCTGAAAAAGTTCTTAATCATTACTACAACCTTCACTAATTGACTAGGCACAGTTGTGTTACAAGAGTGGTTCGAAAAAAAGTTGTGTCAGTCACCTCGTCAAATTCTAGTCATGACTTTTAAAAACTCGGTTCGTACCCACAATAATGCTAAATATTTGTGTACAAATTTTAAAAAGTCATGACTATTATTTGACGTGGTAGTAAAAAATGATTAAAAACAGAAATATAGCCCTTACAGAGCCATGAACACCGGTATACAAAATGTTATGATCGGACTAAAAATAGCGACATAGTGAACAAAATACTAAAAGGGCGGTATTTGTAGGCGTGGCAGAAAAATAGAAAAATATTTCTGGAGATGTTTTTACATTATCGTTAATCCTAGGGGTTGACTGACACAATTTTTTTTGTATGGAATGCGAACCACTCTAATGTTTACCCTCATAATTTGTATAAACATTGCTTACTACTCGTATATCGGACTTAAATCGAAGTTCTAATTAAGTTTTAAAATCCTGCAGCTCATTTTATATATAAAAAGTCTGCTCATAAGTTTTGAAAGCTTTGAAACTTTTTTAATTTTACTTTTTCTCAATCGATTCATTAGTTAAGTGGAAATAATATTAGATTTTCATATATGCATATACATACATGCATATACATATTTGATAAATTTAAAATTTGTTTCTAATTACTTAAAGTTCAGTCACTATTAAATATGTACATTAAATTTATATAATTTCTATTAAAAACACGTAAAGATATACTTTGAAAAACCCCCATTAGAAATTAGAAAAAAAAAAACACACAAAACGTGTTCATAAACGGAAATCCGTTTGATAAAGTTTAAAGAATAAACTTCAAACAACAACATAATCACTCCCAAAAGTATTTTTTTTAAACATTCATACTCGTAACCAAAAGAAAATCTAGAAGTTTTTGAAAGTAAATATAAAGTACTTTTTTATATTTTTAATTTCTTTGGTAAATATGGTCAATAGCCACCAGCATAATGTAACTTTATAATTAATCATGTTATAGTTTATATGAGTATGCACGCTCTAACCCCGCGTCTTTACAAGCCATCAAGTTGTTCTCTCTGCCAACAATATCCTATTCACTCATATATTTTGTCTTATGTGGACAGCTGTGGTCGATGTTTTGTTCTTGTTTGAACAAAATTTTCAGTATGTACATTTATTAGCATAACTATGCTTGTCATCAAATAAAAAAGAACAACAAATTTAACAAGTAAAAGTTTAGATTCGGCTGTGCCACCACCACCAAAACACCTATTATAGAGATTTAAGTGATATCCGGAATCATCATATTGAGACGGACGATTTTTATATATGTATGGACTATTTTTGTTGAATTCAAACTTGATAGTGGTTTTTATAATGGATTTATTCACATTTAAGTGAATTTCGGAACTGGACTTTATATGGTGGCTATGGTCAAATATGGACCGATCATCATGAAATTTGCTTAAATACGGCTTTTCTATAGACATTTATGTAACATAAAGCCATATTCTGGGGAGACATTTGTATGGGGGCTATGAGAAATCGTAAACCGATTCCTACTATTTATTGACAAGTCCTGTTAAAAATGCTAGGAATAAAGTGTGAAAATTTTCATGATATTATCTGCATTATATTCAAAGAAAACAGCAAAAAATATCTGAAAAATATCGAGGTAGTCTGAAACTTTGATCTATAACTCAGATCCTACTGGATCGATTTTGCCCATTTGCAATACCAAACATTTCGATAGATAAAAGAATATTTGTTAAAATTTGTATTTTTTTCGAAGCTCTATCGTGCCAACAACAGACGGACGGACATGGCTAAATCGTCTTAGAAGCTTATAAGGACCCAGAAAATATAGACTTTTTGCTCCACAACCAAATGGAATAACAAACGCAGAATCAGGGACGGCAGAATCAGGGACATAAATTTGTTTACGTTTTGGTGGTGAGTATAAAAAATTGCAAATAAAACTATGAACATCAGCACGTTTTTCCCACATAGAAGAACGTAAACAAATTTATGTCCCTGATTCTGCCTTAACAAAATTCACACACAAATTGTTGGTTTTTTTTTTTTAATTTAACATCCCCAGTTATTTTAAGTAGTTTTAAATTAATTTCCTACAATTTTTAATAAAATCAAGAAACATGTAAAAAATTTACTGAGAAAAAAGTATGTGTGCTTATTTGAAAACACATTTTCACTAACAACTAATTTATAGTTTCAAAAAAAAACCAATAGATTATTCACCTAAAACCTATAGAATTACAGTTTTTTCTCAAGTTAGTTGGGTACATATATTTTGAAGGCGTCTTCATTATTGTTACACAAACAGTATAAATTTCATTTCTTGAGTGTAATTACTGGGGAACATCAAAACAACAATTTGTTTTCTTTTTTAATGATATTATTCATTCGTTTTTTTTCCTTTCTTTCATACACACCCCTTGCATTTATTTATTTTTTTTTTTTCATTTTATTCTTGATTATCTTGCACCTTAGTTTGGTTAACCACACATTTTTATTTTTATATTTAAAAGAAAGTTCTTTTCTCTAACACCTTTTTTGTGATTTTAATTGTATTAACAAATAAACTGACCTTTGACTGTCTGTCTGTCTGCCTGGCAAGAGTGCAAGTATCTTCTCAACATTAATCTTTTTCTTTTGTTTTTCTTTATTTCTTACAAATGATCTGTTTTCGTTACATTCATTGGAGTATGATTGATGAGTGTGAAATATCCCAGGCAAATTGTTTGCTGCTAGTTCTGCTAGGGTAAAGTGTTAATGATAATATTTTGATTTAGTTAACTACTAATTATTGTTTAAAGCGATTTATAACTTAATTCACACTAAACATTTTGACTATGAATTTTTGTGTTCATTAAATTTTGTAATCAATTTTTCTTATATTTAAAAAAAAAATTTATTAAAATTGTGAAATTATGTTTGGGATATTAAATGTTATTTATAGTTTTAGTTTTTCATGTAAACCAGAAACTGCCAGTAACTAATCGCTAATTTAATAAAGCGGTGACTGTAAGAGTTAGGCCTAATTGAATACTTCAGCACACAGTGGGGCAGAATCGAAATTTTTATGCAATAAATTTAGTTAAACAACCAAACTAACCATAACTTAAACATATCTTTGTTAGGTCAAAAAATAAATGATTTTTAAATTTTTCGGCCCACAGCAGTCTCAATTCTTTTTAATTAAAAAAAGAAATTTGTTTAAGATCATATAATAAATTTATATTATGCTGAAAAGATATCTTTGCAGAAATAATTTTAATATCAAAAATATATCGAATTTGCCAAATACACTGTCGGACAAAATAAAGTGCGGTTTCAAATATTTCCTGTTTTTTGGTTAACACGTGTATTTTTTATTTTCTAATAATTTTAAATAATAATTTCATTTTTAATTCAGTTACTATTTTATCTAATATTTATGTACTTCTTAGCAAAGTCTAACCGCTTTTTTATATTTTTTCTTAGCGAACGTACTTTTTAGAACGCTTTCGTTTGGACAGTAAAAAAGAAATATTTAATTCTAGTCCTTCCTTTATATTTCTGGCTGTCGTAAAAGAATTTCTTCATGAACCAAATAATATAAAGATGCAAACAAATTTCCTCTCCCGTTATTTTTCCTTTATAATCAACATGTACAAAAGAACTTTAGTTAACAATATTTTCGTAAATTGTAATTAATTATCTTTTTTAAACATATTAAATGTATCAAAAAAAAGTTACCTTAAATAACTATTTAATATTCAACAACCCAGGTTCGAATCCTAGTCAAGAAAAATTATCAAAAATTTTTAATAAAAAATTTTTCAAGTTGTAATTCCTAACTTCAGTAAAAATAATTTAATGAAAATTAAATTTAATGAACTCGAGCCTAACTAAAATTTATCAAGATTTAATATTTTTGTTTGTTGTTTTTTTTTTGATTTATTTCCTTTGGAAAACAGAAAAATCTTAAATTTATATTTTCTTTTAATATTTCCACAATTGAAAACGGCACAATTCAGTTCAAAACTTGTATTATTATTAAAATTTATAGAAAATTTAAATAAACATAAAAATATTTTTTACTTGTGACATCACAAGAAGAAATTTTACTCTCAATTTTACTCTCACAGTTTTTGTAAAATATAACGGACCTGCGCAATGCGTAATCTTTATTATTTGATTCACGGAATTTCTTTTTGCTAGAATTGCAATGTGATTATCGTCTAGCTTCGTGGCTTACGTTTTCTGCCACATTAGTTCTTTAGGCTTTTGTTTAACTTTCTTATTTTATACAAAGCAATTATTTTTCTGAACGCAGATTTCGATGTCTTATACATAGAACTCAAAGCTTTCTGTTTCATCCCAATTTCACGATCTACTACCAACCAATCTTTTTGCTTTTCGGTTAAAGTCCTTATTTCGAAAAAAAATCTGGATCTAGCCTTATTTTATGTGTATTGAAGTAATATTAAATTAAATAAATAATTCACTATAATTTATTATTTTTAAAAAAACTTACCAAAAATTTAAAAAAAAATCAGGAATACAACTCTTATTATAAGGTTAACAGAAACCGCACTTTATTATGTTACACTTCAATATATTTACATCAGAAATATAAATGAGGGACTTTATAAAATTGCAATGTTTATGTAAATAATTCAGATACGCCAACAAATAACGGGACTGTGAATAAATAGTAAATAATACATGCAGAAGAAAAATATGAAAAAGGAATGAAGAAGGTTACAAAACCGCACTTTATTTTGTCCGCCATTTTAATTGAATTTTAACCATTTTTTTTTATAAAAAAAATTCAACTTTAACCAAGATGTTCTAGAATCCCACAGCTGGGATTTAAAAATGGAAAGCTGTTTTCAAAGCCTTTAAGTATTTTTTTATTAATCATTGAAGTATAGGTATTTTACCAGTTCTGAAAGAAATGTGTATCTTTTTGGGCAAAATTTTAAAAATATCAGATTTTGTGAATTTTTGTTAAATTTTTTGGGAATTGCTAATTTTTTTTAGCTTACAGCCATTTTGTCAGATATCAAGAGATTTATGTTTGAAGTCGCTAGTCTACGTCTATAAGTCCGAAACGATTGACCACTTGTAGATCTCGATTCTTCGCATTATTGCCGATATACGGGTACAAATGTTTAGACTACACTCGAGCTAGTCATATGCCAGAAGTCATTTAAATTATAATGCCAGAAGATTATCATTCAAATAAGGTAAATTTCATGTCAATTAAAAAAATCATCTTTGTTATATTCCATTTCCAAGTTCTATACATCTAAAAAAAACAGAACCATAATTTTCAAAATAAATTTGCACAATTTGGAAGCGTTGTTCAGGCGTCAGTCTAAAATGACAAACCAAACTAAACATAAATCACTTGACAGCTGAGAAATGGCTGCCAGTTAAAAAAGTGTTGCCAACATAAAGTTCTATACATCTAAAAAAATAACAAAAATCAAAATTTTATTTATATTTGTTGAATCTCTAAAAACCAAAAGTTTTATCAACATTTTTATAAATTTGCAAACATGGGCAAAAATGTGTGCTATAGTTTGCCTGAACTAAATTAATTTTTACAAAAAAGGTTTCCAATCAATGTCTCGATTAGTTAAAAATTATACCACTTTAAAAATTCAAAATCATTGCATATTTTGATTTTTTTTAATATCACAGCTTCGACTATGTAAAAGATCTTAAAGATACCTTCAATCGTTCCCGAATTACTGAATAATTTCCAAAATGAACTTATGTATATACATTTTTTTTTATTTGCTAAAATTCAAATTTTTCTATATAGAAAAAGTACCACAACTTTGTTATTTAACAATTAATTTGGTTAAAAGATAGCTTATTTTAATCGGAACAAGTTAGGGTTTCAATCAACCAATTCAATTGTCAGACATTGCAAATAAAATATTTCAATTAATTGTCACCAAAGTTTAAAAAAATATAGGAATTTTTAATAAATAATTTTTAAGCTTGAGGTCACTTTTTGTTTTTTATAAAAATATATCGAGTTAAATTATATATAAAAATAAAAAAATCTTTTATAAAAAAACAAAAAGTGACCTCAAGCTTAAAAATTATTTATTTAAAATCATACAAAAAGGTCGAAGAAAATAGAATAAAATTATTTACAAAAATACAAGAAAAAATTAAAAAAATTTATAAAGAATTTTTCAACGACAACTTTTGTTGTATTGAGAAGAGTAAAGTTTGACAAAAAATAAATGACAAATAAAATCGGTCAGATGACTATTACATTATCAATCACATTTTGTCAAAATGACTGGTCTACTGGTGAGTTCGGTGAACAGTTTATTTTACGTTTCGGGCCGGACAACCGATCGCCTATATCGTGCAATTTAACGCATTTAGACAATTTTTTGAAAATGATGTTTCAACGACAACTTTGTTTTTGTATTGAAAGAAGTAAAATTTTACAATTATAAATGAATCACGACCACTCACATACATAGAAGTTGATTCTTTTATCAACATTTTCAATCAGATTATGGCAATTTAATTGGCTCTGTATAGAGTCTATCTTTAACATAGTCCCACAAAACATAATCCTGTACTGTTAAATCGTATGATATGGGCGAAAATTAACAGTTTTAAACTCACTTGTGAAAGGAGAACAATTATACAGTTATGACAACAAGTTGACAATTTATCAATCAATTTTAAACAAAAACTGTTATCCATTAATTATAATTCAACTTTTTGAGCATTATTTTAATATTCAAAATTGAAGTAATTTAAATCAATTCCATGACATGTCACAGAATATCTAAAAATTTTGAATTTACCACGTCCTAGTGTCTAGGTTAAAATAACAGGTCTGATATATATATACCGTAGTAGAAGAACTGAAAAAGGTATATCCTTCTTCATTTTTCTTTTTCTTTTTCAAACAACTAATTTTTGGACAAGCTTATTTAAGTATTTTGATAGAGATAACTTCCCTCTATTTTACCACACCATAGATTTATCATTATTTTTTGTGTTTACTTGTACAAAAAAAGCCCTGCATGTCTGCCAAATTTCAAATGTTTTAACGATGACTTCATTTAAAGTTAACAAATTTTTAAAAGATGGAAAGATGTTTCACAACCAAAAACCATTTCTTGGCTAAAAAATCGTTAATAAACTAACACAAAAAGTTACAAAATATGACAAGGGTGCATTTAAGCATTTACTACTTTAGGGGTTAACAATAATTTTTTAAGATTTTTCCCAAAATAAAAGATATTTATGAATTCCATAATTAACCTTCTTAAAAGAAAATTGTGTGAAAATCAGTTTTTTTGTTAAATAAATTAAATTTTCCACAAATAAAATATAAATATTTTCAACATCAAGCAAATTTGAATAAAATTTTAATAGAAACTTGTGTTTTTATAAAAATATTATTTGAAATCTAGTTTTTCCCTATAGATTGCTCAACAAACTAAGAAAATCTTAAAATAATAGGTTGGTATTGCCATTGGAGGTTTAAAGTTTAAAAAGGCTTTTTTATTTAAATATTTTAAAGAAATTTCCCATATTTGTTTGAAATATAATTTTGTCTTACTTAATTTAACAGCCATTTTTTTAATTTGTTACAAATATTTATAATTTCTTCATCATCAGCTCAGGTAATAATAATTATTTGTTTAAATAAATATCACAGCCATCACTCAAATTTCCTCTTAATGTTGTTTGGTTTTTTTTCTTTAATCATTTGACCAAATTTGTATTTGACGTGCTACTTAATTCGTTGCTGTTCATCATCACCATGAAGCGCTTGTTTGTTGTGGTTGTATTTTTCATTATGTGTTGCTCGATTTGATTTAAAACTGAAGATGAAAACGTCTAGCTAGTAACTTGTTGTGGTGGCTGTTGAATATGGCCGTATTTTTTTAGTTTCGTTTCATGTGTGAGTGAGTGTTTTTCGATTTGCGTAAGTTTGTTTTAATGTTTTTTTTATTGAACCTGTTTACCAAGGTTAAAATTAAAATTAAAGACTCATACAAATGTTTGGTTATTTAAAATTTTGAAAAAAAAATATATATTTTGCAAAAATTAATTTTATAGAGAATGACTTACAAGGAGTTGAATTAGCAACATCAGCCTCAGCAACTTACAAAAAAGTGACTAGCTATTACATCATTTTAAAACGGGGAAATGCTTCTTTTTATGTTAAGGCCTTAAAAATGTAGCTTTCAATGTCAGTTGTTTAAGGATTAAATGAAATGGAAAAAAACTCGATTATGGCAAGTAACAAAAAATATGAAAATGCGCAATATTTAATGTCTCTTAAAAGAAAGGAAAATGAGTTTAATAAGAAACAAAGTAAGAAATTTTGTTTATTTAAAGTTAATACAAGTTATAAGTTTGTTGTTTAAGTCTTTTGTTTTTCTCGCACTTTACGCATACTAACTTGGACATTTCTAAATCGATTTTAAATTTTTAAAAAGTTATGAAAAGAAAATCCTTATGAGTTACAACTCAGGGATGCAAAAGTTGGTGCAATTGTACTTTTTTAGCACTATTTAGGATTCGAAAGTACAATAGCACCCCAATGACCAATTTTTAGCACTATTTAAAAATGTTCCCCATATTTCTATATTACGACAATATATTTACTTTTTGGTCGAAGGTATCAGAACTAAATGAACTAATGTTTACTGATATTTCAAGAATAACTAAAGGAATATTATCCATTCCGCATTCATCTGCAAATGTGGAAAGGATAGTTTCGTATCAAAATATAATAAAAACCAAAGAGAGGAACAGGCTGTTTGTGTCGACTGTCTCCAATCTAATCGAAGCAAAGGATTAGCTGAAGTTAGATGACTGCTACAATTTAGAAATGAATAAGAATTTGTTAGCAAGAAATATGTCATAAATAAAAATTTTATATTCAGATCTCAACAACTAATAGTCTTTATATACCTTTTGAAATTAAAATATTATATTAATTGTTAATTTTATCTACATATGGGTGTTTCCAAAGTAACAGTCGTTACCGATTTTCGGTGATTTTTAAAATAAAAAAAGAATTCATTTTTTACAGAGAACTAATTCCCTATTGAATTATTCAAGTTTGCATTAAAACTAGGTTAGAATATTTATATTTTTAGTGGTATATTTATGAATTTAATCAATAAATTATTTTATCTAAACAAAACAATTTAGTCCAGAAAAAAATATGTGTGTGTCAAATTGTTTTCGTTATTTTCAAATTTATCAACATTTTTACAATTTATACAAAATTTATTTTTTAGAGATTCAACAAATATGTTATACATAAATATGTAATAAAATTTGGATTTATTAAAATAATTTAATGAAATTTTCAAGATAAATTAAATTTGACATTCAATATAAAAAAAATGTCTCGACTAAAACACAACATGCATTTTTCATATGATTTAGCCGATATATGTTGTTGTAAATCGTAATCGCAGTTTACAATATACAACATTAAAATACCTATGGTCAGTTTTTAACTTGATATTTAAATACGAAATTAGTTAATTTTTCCTTAAACTTAAGTTGTATTTAAATACGATTTCACTTTTTCAGTCTCAAATTAAGTTTGGTATTTAATTATGATAAAAGTATGGTAGCACTATTAAATCTCAAAAAAATATAAACAACTTCTTCATTTAACACCTGATTTACTATTTAATTTACAAATTGTTGTAAACATTTATATCCTCTTGATCTAAATTCATTGTTTTAGTTGATATTAGTTGATATTGAAAATAATAAGCACAATGTTTTTATTCGCGGCGAGTTTATTTATTGAATATTTTTTATCAAATAATAAAAAAAACTTCAATGCGCAATTTTCATAATTTGCAGAACTGTCAAAATCATATGGGTAGTATGAAAAACTTAAGTTGTATTTAAATGGACGTAGTCAGAGATTTAAGTTGTATTTAAATATGATCTATAAAAATGAATTTGGTATTTAAACAGAACTTAAGTTTAAACATACATTAATTTTTAAGTTAAAAACTGGCCATTAGGGGCCTAAATTTACAAAAGAAATCTCACAATTCTCAAAAAATTAGATGAAAATCCCAAAAATATCATTTTTACAATTTTGCCCATAGGTTCCACTTTTTCCGTCGATTCTGGTGCAATACTTCAACGTTTAATATAGAATACAAGAAGATTTTCAAAACTGATTTCCATTTTGTAATCCCAGATTTTGGATTTTTGTACATAGGGCTTAAAATTTGATGAAACAATTTTTAACTTCGGAAAGTCATAGGATAGGCAAAAAAATATAAATTTATTAAATATTCTTAACCCATATCGGACTGAACTAAGATTCCATCGAGTTACAATGAAGAGAGTTTTAGAAAATGTTTATTTATGTCCGACTAAGAAAAAAAAATTTGTTGGTCCAAATTGAATCACTGGGCGTGGCGCCAGCCCTTGTGGCGAAAACGCAACACCCACATTATCCTGTACCAGGACAATAGGCGTTGTGTTTTTTGGTTCCAAATCTTATATAAATGCATAGATATATGTATAATCTTCATACTATCACAGCTGTCCGTCGATATATTAAATATTATTACTAATTTTATAACAATTCATAAAAAATCGAAAAAAGTTGGAAAAATCCTTTTTTTTTGTGATCTGATTTCAATATGAAAAAATCATTTCTGAGGAAAATCTCAATTCATGTTGCTTAGATATTTAATCAAATATACATATTGCATATCGGGTTTAAGAAAAATGTAGCCAAACTGAGAATCACACATCCCTAAAGTGAGTGTTGCGTTTTCGCAACCATAGTTCGATATGGGTTAAAGAAAGTTTTTTTTTTAAGGTTTAATAAAAGGTTTATAAAACTAAATTTATTTAACAAAACTTGGGCACAACAAAATTTGGGCAGAAAATCATGTCTATTTATAAGGAATAAAACACAACAGATAAAACTTTAATGTTAATAAAAGTTAAAGCAAATATACAAATATTTTTTAAAAACATTCACCTTATTTCTGAGAAATAATTGAATTTTATTGGCCTTTACTGTTCAGAGGTAACGTTCAAAGTATTCAATATAAAATAAAAATCACCTTAATATAATTATTTAAGTGAATTAAATCTTAAATCATAACTAACATTTACCTAAGCTTTCATATATTTTTTTACACTTTAGCGCCCACTGTATAATTAGCTATTTATACCCTACACCACCATAGTATATTGTATATTGGATTTGTGCTGATGTTTGCAACTCCCAGAAATATTGGTCCAACACCCACCTTAAAGTATACCGATCGATTTAATGCTGTCGGTCCGTCCGTCTGGCTGGCTGTCCATGTAAAGCTTGCGCGCAGAGTACAGGTCGCAATTTTGAAAATATTTCGATAAAATTTGGTACGTAATATTTTTTCGGCCCAAGGATGGATGGGATTGAAACTGGTGGGAATCGGTCCATTATTTCACCTGGCCCCTATACAAATGTCCTCCAGAAATTGGGGTTTACTGATCATAAATGTTTGAATTATGCAAGTATCCAAACAAATTTCATCACAAATGAGTGGTAAATAAAGCCAAATCACATCTAAGATCCATAATTACTCGTAGGGGACCTACGAAAATCACTTTAAAGAGCATAACTCGCTCAAAAATGTTGATATCCAAATAATATTGAACGAAAATATATTTCATATGTCTAAAAATAATACGGAGCATTTTTATTATGATCGGTCCATAATTAGTCGAAACTCTCATATAAGACCCTCTCCGTAATTCACTTTAAGCTCCATAAATCGTTTAAAAGTATTTATATCGAGATAAAGTTTAACACATATAATACTTATATTCACAGACATCGTGACACTAAATATTTGGATGATCGGTCCACAATAGGTTATATCTCCCATTTAAGGCAATTTATATTCGGGCTTGACCGACTATACTTTCTTACTTGTTTAGGTTTTCGGTGGTCGAGTAAACTTAGGAAATTTGTCACCACCACAAACCTCAAAAAAAACAGCAAACTCAAATAAGTAACAAGAAATAATAAAAAAATTGTAGGTGTTCATTTGCAATGTATTGTAAATTAGATATGACATAATTTTCAATATAATTAACAAATGTTATACAATTTTTGTGTGCAAAGTAAATAATATACTGACATGTAAACTCTTTTACTTGGCCATTGCCTTTTGTATATTTGGACTTTTGGCTTTGTTTCAAATAGTAAATCTATTTGAATAATTGACGTACATATGTATGTTACCAAAATTAAATTTATATTAATAACAGTATATACTTAAATTATAATGTCATAAAAATTGTTAAGCTAAAAGCCACACTTACCTTTTTTATTATGATAATCTGAAGTTAAAGTAAAGAGATTGGTGCAAAAATTTTATAATTCCAAACGGCCCACCAAACAACAACACAAAGCGGCTATGATGTCAATAATGCGGGATTTTGTAAAAAAAAATTTAAAATTTTAATGTTTTTTTAATGTATTTAATATTTTTTTGATTCTAAAATTTAGCTAAAAGTTCTTCTACTATTTTCTAAAACAATAACAAAGTTGTTTAGGGAACTAAATTTTCAATTGCGTATATTAAATATAAGGTTGTCTAATCAAACATTTTAAATTCACACACAACTTGACGATTCGTGTGAGATTTACACCGCAAGAATATAAATGTAGCTTTTAAAATACTAGTACGATTGAAAATTTTTTTTTAAAGATTAAAAAATTAAGTATTAAAAATTTAAAAACACACTTTTGACTCACCTCTAGGTTAAAAATAAATTTTAGGGGTCGTAGCTTTATAAATTTTACGTTTTTATCTGACCATGTCACTCAGATATATTCTGGAAATTTTCCTATTAATAATTAGCGAACCAATTAGAAACTGTTAAAAGGTAACGGTAACGTTAACGTTAACTGGGATTATTTCAATGAAGTTAAACAGAAATTTAAAATATTTAAAACAAAAAGTTTGAAAGTCCTTAAAATTTCCTTCAAAATTTCAAGATTTTTAAGCAATGTTGGAAATCATACATTATTGCGAATCTGTTTTTTATCTTATCTATTTATTATTGTAGATTTAGCAAAAATTTATATATGAGAAAACAGGAAGATTCGAGATAATTACAAGTGGAAAAATAAAGGGTGAAAGGGACTTCCGAAAATGTTAATGGTAAGATGGACATCGCTATATCGAATTTACTGTCTATAACGATCAAAAATATATATATACAATAGAATCGCAAATAAATATTCTAAAAATTACAAACGAATGACAATATATGACTTATATATGCCAATCATATTGAATTTACATTCGCTATAGCGAACTCTTTGTTATTATTTCATATCTTTCATACCTAAAAGTAAATATAAAAACAACTGTTTTAGTTACTCAAACAAATTTATTTTATAAAAAACTAGTTTAGAATATGGTTTTAGTTGAAAACCCCGTTAACCAGTTTGTCATTATATGCAGTATTATTTCAGTTTTTATATATTTTTACCAGAAGAAAAAATAAATTGGAAATAATGTTTTAATGTTCTTGATCAGGAAAATGTGCAAAAGTAAAATCAGATATAAAATTTTATTGAAAACGCTTTGCGATTCTGAATATTCTAACAATGTCACACTGTTCAATTGACTGAATTGTTGACATAACTTTTATAGATTAAACACCAAAAATTGCCATAGAGTTCATGAACATAATGACGTAAAAAATGTGTCTTAACAAAAATAATGTCGCAATATTTCAAAATATATGGGAGTTTAAAATAGATTTAGTCACTTTTTGAAGTGAAGCTAAAATAGTATAGTAAATACACCGTACAACCAAAGACCGTCTTAAAACCGTCTATAAAATAAAATTTGTTTGAGAAAATTATCTGTAAAATAGTTTCTTTTTATAGAAAAAGATCTTCATAATTTTTTTTTATAGAACATTGTCATTATAACAATTTTTTTTATGTAAAAAGTTTCTATATTACATATAAAAGGTTAATTTTAAAGAAAATTGTCTATATAAGAGATTTTTTATGAATAATAGTCTATGAGAAATAGTCCTTATACAAGATTTATCTAAGAAAATTTGTCTATATACGATTTTTCTATGAAAATTTTACTGTTTAACTGATTTTTCTATCGGAAATGGTCCATACAACAGATTTTTCTATTAAAAATTGTCTATATAACGATTTTTTTTTATGAAAGAAAATTTTCAGTATAATAGATTTTTTTATGAAAAATTGTCTGTATAACCAATATTTTATGAAAAATAAATTAAAACTTATATATAGACAATTTTTTGTACAGTGTTTTCTTTCATATGTTGTCTGTACTGTATAAAACTTTCTATGCAAAATTGTCTGTACAATCGATTTTAACCATGTTGAATATTTAAAACACAATTTAAGATTTGTAATCAGCTAAAGCAAAAAATCAGTTGGTCGCATAGATTAAAAAAATCTAGGATTCAATACCCTTGGTGTTGTGATTAAAAGTAAAATGTGCGGAATTTTCATGATTATAGTTTTGAAATCCGTCAATAATAATTTGATATAATTAATAATCGCAGTTTAGAAAAAGTGCGTAAAGAACTTATCAGGCCATTTATTTGATTAAAATAATGAATTTGCAATTTTGTAAAATAAAACTTTTGGTTACTACAGTTTACCAAGGAGAAAAAAGTGTAATAATTGTAAACGTTTTTAAATTAAACTTATTTTATTGTTTTGTATTCAAATTTCATTTTACATAAAAATTGTACTTATCACGTTTGCTCTCTAAGCTAATGGCATGTAGTTGGTTTTAAAATCGTAGCAGTATTTTTAAAGATATTTTTAGCTTCTTCTAAATTTAATATTTTAATATATAAATTAAGATTTTTTAACTATTTGTAATTGTTTATTTAGTATATTTAAGTATTTTATGCGCCAAAATTTTTAGTTTTCTTGTTGTCTTGAAGATGTTAGTTACTTTCGTAGTTTATTGGTTTTATTGTACATATATTAAATTGTAATTTTGTGATTTAAATTATGTAAGTTTTCATTGACATTCTGTTTAATTATTTATTCAAATTATTTGTAGGTTTTTTTCATTTATTTAATTTATATTATTTTTAACGTTTTGTGTTATTTTCTGGTCAAGTTCATTAAATTGATTTAATATTATAGCAAGTTTTTTGTTTAACTGTTTATTTAGATTTTTATTCAGTTTTATCAACAAATCAACAGACTTAAGCAACACTCGTGTAGGGTTTTTATTATAGGATTTATTGTATGTTTTGTTATTCAAATTAGTTTGCTTTCAAGTGATTTTTGCAATATGTTTGTGTAATATTTGTTAATGGAAACATCTGTTTTTTGTTAAGTTTTATAAATACTTGTTTGGTTTACTTAATAGTAAAGAAAACAAACTTGTTATATTAATAGACCAGGAGTTAAATAGTTTTTAAATTGTTTAGAGACTAGCGATCATACAAAAATTTCTAGCTATATTAAACAAATTGTGAAATATTTCTAGAGATTTTTTATATTTAACAGACATTTTTTATTAGTTATTTAGTATATTATTTTTAATTAAGTGTTTTTTTCTTGAATTTTATTAATATTTTTTCAAATTTTTTGAATTGAATTTTTTCATTTTTTTTCATTCAAATTTAACTTTTGCGCTTGTTGCTTAAGTCTTTTGTTTTATGCGTATTTTTTTGTTTAATTTTGAGTAGAGGTTTATTTTCGTTTAAATCATTCTTTTATACATATTTTAATATTTTCATAGTTTTTATTTTACAAGCAATATATTTTTGAGCTTTTTCGTTCAAATTATATTAAAATGATATCATTTTTTTTTGTATATTTCTGTTTCTTAGATTTTGTTTTTGTTAATTTGTGTATTGTATTCAAGATGTTGTTGTTATAAATCCAGCTTAAAAGCAAGGTTAGTTAAACCAACACTCTCAAACTAATGCAAAACTCTCACTAATACCATTAAAACTACATACAATTTTAGCACTTTCAAAAAAAAAACGCGCACCCATACTTAGGCGCTACAAATAATTTCCTGTTTTTATTAACCATAGGCCAAGCGATGAGAAGATGAAGAAAAAAATTGCACTAGGGTTTTTTTCACACAAAATCGTAGACAGAAATCTTCAATTTTAAATTCATTTAAATTAAAATTGATTTCATTTTGCTAAAAAAAGAAACACTTAAACACACACCTTTCTTTACTAGTTACTTAATTTATTCTTATTAGAATTTAAACTTTTATTAGTTAAGTTGTTGTTTTGTTTGTATTATTTCTAAAAAGAATTTTTTAGTGTTTATGTCAGTATTTCATTTTCGTAAAACCCGCTTATAGTTCAACGTAAATGTTGTGCTCAACACACCAACCTGGCTCAGACTAAATGTTTGGCACGAGTAAGACAAGTTACCAAAGTCTTAAAACACACATTTATTTACACTCACACATTTGTATACATATGCAGTAACTCACACATAAATTTATCACGAAAACAATACAAAAAAGAGTATTAGCTCTATACAAACATGATCTTATAACTCACAGATACCTTTATGTATTAACAACAACTTGCAGCTAGGCTCTCTTTTAACTTAAAACATTTTCTTATACCACTACTAGCATTTAAGTACCTATACTTTAGTTGTGCCAGTGTGTGCATTTTAGGTAACCGGTCTTACCAAGTTTCAGAGTATTTTGCCAGCTCTAGCCGCCAACGTTTGCAATAAGGGCTGATCTAAGTTGTCAGAACTTCTCTGTAAACCTCTCTTTGTGATGAAGTCAACTGCTATGTAAAGTGTTTTAGAAAATAGATGGTAAACTTCTTTTAAGCTATTAGTTCAAGTGCTAAACAATTTGGAATTTCAACAAACAAAGACAAATTTTCAGAATTTTTCGAAGAAATTCAGAATTTATAATGGAATTTTGGTCTTAAATAAAAAAATATCTATAGGTTTTAATTGATTACAAATCTCAAATTCAATTACCAAAAAAATAAAAATTGGCTATTCAATAGCCAATAATTTTACCAATAGACCAATTTCAGACACATTTTCACAAATCCAGACACAAAAAGGTGGATTTTTATCATTAAAGTATTCGCATTAGTGATAATAAAATCAGACTATGAAAAATAAGAATGCCGACGACGAATTTGTAAATTTGGTAAATTTATATAATTTGATCAATAAAGTACGGGAATATCAGGAAAGTAGTCATACCCTGGAAAGGAAATGTAAGTGAAAGAGCAAAAGCAAAATAAATAATATTTGGCCTATTGGCCACTATGGACTCTGGTTACTTATAACTTTATAGGTTAGGTCTTTGAATTAATATAAGTATGAATTTAAAGGAAATTCAGAAAGCTGTGTAAAGAAGCCCTGTAATTTTTTACAATCCCACTAACTCACTTCAAATAGCCGATTTATTTCCAAATTGTCACTTAACAACAGTAAGTTTTTTTTAAGTTACAGACTTTAAAACGATTTTATCTTCAAGTCTAAAAACACCATCCTACATTCAGAAAATGTGTGAAAACATATTCTTTAGACAACCAGGAACTTAATCCCCAGTCTTAGGAAAATTAAGAAATATTAGAAAGCATGACATACGATAGTCAGTGAAAAACTTTCATCCGTTTATATCTTTAAGTTCTATAATTTTTTGTTCAAATCTAACAACACCTACAACAGTCAAGGTACTGATGAAAACATATTTCCTCATATTTTCCAAGTTTAAGAAAAACAAAGATTATGATTGACTATTTCCATCACAGAGCGCCGCATACAATGATAAGTTAAATCTTCAGGAACTGCTTGCTTAATTGTCAATTTACCCAAAGGAGGAAATGAATCGTATTTCAACACAAAATCCTGTAGACCAATCATCTCCTCTATTCTACTTAAAACTGTGTAAAGAATCGTTTATATCTATATCGGATCAGCTTAATAAATACTCCTTTTCTACTTAAAACGTTGGAAATAATTATTAATTTTTATAACAGATCATTTCTCAGACTAGATACTATATCCAAGTTTTTTCTATTATTTGGGCATATAGCAAAATCACTGAACCTGCAACAACGTCAAACTTGAAACAGCTATTGTTGCCATGAGCCAATTTATTTGTCGAAAAATTCTTCAACGCCAGCTCATTAAATCTACTATAAGCGCCTTGATTATTTGCGAAATTCCATGTAGTGTGTGTAGTGGCACAGTTAGCAGTATTTTCTCACATGCTCTGGAATCTTAATATCAACATGCCATGATTTCATGATAATTGCTTATGCAGAAGATGTGGCGGTTTTAACTATAAAGGTCTCACTTTGGAACCTATGCTTGGAACCAATTGAGCTATGCTATCCTATTAAAATCATACTCGATTATGTCAAAATTTTCAGATAATCCTATATTCAAACACTGAATAAAACAAGTTCAATAATGTAACTCCTTAGTAATTTAGAAGTTAAATTTGTACAACCATTTTATGTCCAAGTTTGCTACAAAAATAATACAGCGCGAATAGATTTTTTTCCAAGTTGCGAACTGCCAATATAGAAATTGTACTAATTTCCAGAATGTGTCAATTTCGCCATAAATCACAAGATGATGATATTGATATTGCACAATTGCTTAATAGCTAAAGTACAAAGCGAGTTAATTAGGACATTGTTATTGATAATTTCTATTTTTAACCGGTGTGAATTCCTCAAACATTACATATACAAGGTGGCACAAAAGTAAACTTCCGATGTTTTTTTGGCTGTAATTAAAAAAAAATGAAAATGTGGATTATTTTTATTTGGTCTTTTAATTTTTTTTTTTTTTTACATCAACTCGAGAATATGATGTCATGTAAATGGCCGCCGCCACAGTTGATTGTCATTTAAGCCCTTTTTATGGCATTTTCCATCACTTTGGCCAAAACTTCCGGCGATAGGTCCTCACATTCTTGATGGATATTGTCTTTAAGAGCTGCAAGAGTCTGAGGCTTGTTGACATAAACCTGCGACTTCAAAAAGCCCCACAAAAAGAAGTCTGGGATTAGACGCCCGGGAAATGCATCCTTCAGTATATCGGTTGTGGCACGTGTAGTGTGTGCCGTTGCACCGTCCTGTTGGAACCACATGTTTTCCAATCCCAATTCATCAAGTTGCGGCAAAACGAACTCGTTGATCATTGCTCTGTAGCGCTCACCATTCACAGTAACCGTTTGGCCCGCGACGTCTTCGAAGAAAAAAGGTCCGATGACTCCTCCAGCGAAAACAGCACACCATACAGTGACTTTGAGCGGGTGTAATGGCTCTTCGTGGGTTACACGCGGATTTTCAGTACCCCAGAAGCGTAAATTTTGCGTATTTACGTACCCGCTAAGATGGAAATGGGCCTCATCACTCATGATTATTTTTGGTGAAAAATCATCTTCCTCTTGGTGGTGATTAAGGATGGCTTGAGCGTATGTTAGATGCGATGATGCACCGTCTGGACTTTGTACGGAAACATCTTCAAATCTTATACCAAAATTCGCTGTAAAGACCGTCGACTGATACTCATTTGAGTGGCACGTCGTCTGGTCGATGTCGACGGCGCTTCCATGACACCAATATTCTCTGCAGAACGGCTACTCCGGGGTCTGCCACGCCTGGCAGCATCTCGTGTTGTGCCAATCTCTTCGAGGCGAGCGGCTAAACGTCGCAGTGTTTCACCAGTAGGCGTTGGACGGCCAGAAAATCTGTGACGAAATTCACGTTGTGCCAAAGTCACCGACCGATTATTGGTCAAATAAATAGTCAGCAATATTCCGCGTTCTGGAGCAGTGTAGCGTAACATTGTTTATTAACGTATATTTCGCATGTGTTTACTACACAAATGTCAAAACAGAACTGACATTAGAGGCCAATCGCAAAATTTATAGCATTTTCTGATAAGAGGATTACTTTTGCGCCACCTTGTACATATTCATATAGTATACATATGTATATCAAAATATAGCAAGATTTTTTCACACAACACCAGTTAAACTAATCTCACTCCTTATTTACAAGCAAAACACACACAATGCGAGTAGAGAGAAAGAGTTACATGTCAGAGTGTTAAATCATCTACCTAATGTTTGCACTTTTCGTGAGTTTTTCTATTTCTACCGACTTCTAACTAGAGACAACAACAATAACACACACTTGTAAATAAGTGCATGTAGTTGCTTCTTAAATAATTGTTGTTGTTAATATATTATCATTGTGGTCCGGTTGTCGTCGTCATGCTTTGTTTATTTGTTTTATTTGTTTTTTTCAGCTTAAAACACCAACTACAACAAACAGGGAGCTCATATTACAGCCAACGTATAAAAAAAAATAATGAATGAATGAAATCAATGTAGAATTTATAAAAAAAAAATATATCTTTACTCTCGTGTTTTTTTTTATCACGGCCTTAATCAAACAGCTCTTCCCAAATGAGTTTATATCAGTGGCAACAAATCTATCTATGTAGTGTAATAATGTCAGTATGAGTTTTGTTTAATTCTAAAAATAATGAAGGTAATAGACAAACTAGATAATTAAAGTACTTACCCCGGTTTTAATGTGTATTTTATACACTATACTATAATTATTAATGTCGGGTGTGTGGAAAAGAGAATTTTTAAAAAGGCACTTTAATGTCAACAAAAGTCAAGTATATATTTTTTTAAATTGTCCGTGTGTGCAGTTGTGGTTTGTAAAGCACTGCTTATATTACCTCTTCAACTATGTCTGTCTCTTATAGACGTCACCATTTTTTTTTGCGCGGAAAAAAACCCTGTCATTATTCAAAAGCCTCAATGAAATTCAGAATATCATGACGGTGTAATAAGAAAAAATTCTCATTACTCAATCAATGAGGGAAGAGATTCTCAATGTCGACCATCTGTATAAAGTTAACCCTTTCGTTACTAGCGGTTCACATTTGTAGTATTTATTTTTTTTTTTGTTAGTTTGTTTTTATATTTATTAAAACTCATACAAATATAATGAAATAATTTTTTTAATTTTGTTTTTTTTTTCACTAAAATTCTTTTTGAATATATGTATGTACCTAATATATGTCTTTTGGGACGGTTGGTACGTATTTGTACCATATTTGGTACAATGGTGTAACAGCCTCACCTGAGTATCCCCACTATAGGAGCGCCACATTTCCTTACCAAAATATTTCTAAAATATGCCTTTAAAAGATTGAATACAAAAATTTCATTATGACATTGCTATTTGAAAGCCGTCCCGAAATGGTTAAGAAGCCAAATGGCTATAAATTCCAACAACAATTAAACTTTTTTTTTTTAATAATATACAAGAAAAAGTACCTAACTACTAATTTTAATC
Organism: Bellardia bayeri; assembly: GCA_950370525.1. Lineage (NCBI taxonomy): Eukaryota > Metazoa > Arthropoda > Insecta > Diptera > Calliphoridae > Bellardia > Bellardia bayeri. Next base: position 58,625,189 of record OX493268.1, on the reverse strand, counting down.
CCTCTGCTGTTTAGTACTGAATAGTAATTTATAACAAACAGATGTACGTACGTAGTACAAGTACTGCAACACTATAAATAGTGGTACCATCTGCATACGTGTACATGTGTTAATTTCAGTACCGTATTCGTACCTTAAATCGGTGTTAAGGTGGCAAGTTTTACAATTTCTTCATTCATACATTTATGCTTCGCTGAATTTAGCTCTTCTTTTTCTTCGTATTTTTTTTTTACTTTGTTAAATTTGAATCTGATTTTGTTTTGATTGTATTTCAAATTAGTGCAACTGTTTCAGTTTGATACTAACACACACATTTTTTTTATGGCATTATTGTTACAATTTTTTTCTACATTCGTAAACTGTTCAAATAAATCCTCAAATAACACAAATGTACAGAAAATTTTAGTGTGAAATATTTTTGTTTGTATTTTATTATTTAATTTCTTTCTTTTTATCTCATTATTTAATGGTCGGCTTTTTCAGCTTTTTTTTCTTTTCTTTTTTCTCCAGCTAAGATTTACAAGTTTATGGCATAATGGTCTTTTAGACATGTGCATCATTTATGACCCATTGTGATAAAGATTATTATGACCTTCAGACGAAAAAAATTACTTGCAGACAACAATAACAAATTGTTTGTAGTATAAGTAGCAGATGGAACAGATTTTCAAAGAAATATGAGATTAATAATAATAGTTTATATAATTTTTTTAATTGTTGTAATATGTTTATTATTGATGATAAGTGGGAAATTATTCAAAAATTTTATTGCAGTTTTATTGGAAGTCTTAAGGTAAGATCACATATGGAAAATATTTACTCAAAAAAGCGTAACCACTTATTTTAGCACAAATTTGTGTGACGTTGTTTAGACTTACAAGAGTTTTGCAAGATCCAACAGCATCAAAAAAAGTAAAACTAAATACATATTTGTTATGTCCTGTCCTAAATAAACGAAGTTTTTTTTAATTAATAAAAGAGTTCAAATATATTTTATGTAGGGGTTACGTCTTTTTCGGCAAATATTTGTCAAGTGTGACCGTACCTTTAGGATTATATTTATTATATTATATTTAAATACGAGATACAATAATTCGCTGTGAAGAATAATATTTTTAAAAGAAGTCCGTATTTTTTAAATTTATTTATATAAAAGTGTTTCGGATAGGCTAACTTTTGTTAAACAGTTCTCTTTCCCTCTTACTGAAAGATATGTTATAAGTTTTATCTAACAAAAGAGATAATGCTCTTAAAAATGCAGTCATTTTTAAATAGAATAAAATAAGTAGCCTTATAGTAGATCACATTAAGCACGTTTTAAATGCAATTACGAGGGTGGTTCAGAAACTTCTTAGCCTAGCACAGAAAGATAATATGTAGTTAGTTTTTCAAAAACATTTTTATTTTTCAATATAATCTCCTGAAACTTCACTCAAACTACACTCCAACGTTTATCTAACAATTCTATTCCTTGATTAAAATAGTTTTCCTCAAGGCCTTCAAAATAGTGGTTTACAACTGTAATTGCATCTTCATTTAAGGTAAAACGCTTGTCAGCTAGGAATTTTTTTAGATTTGAGAACAGGTAAAAGTCACTGGGAGCTAAATCAGGATAATATTGTGGGTGGTCAAGCATATCGTACTTCAATTCATTGATTTTAGCCATTGTTAAAAGCACTCTTGTGTCTTGTGAAAAATTATTTTTTTGTGTTGTAAGCCAGGACGTTTTTCTCGAATTTTTACATTTAATTGATCCAAAATGTTGCAATAGTACTCTGAATTTATTGTTTTACCCTTTTGCAGATAGTCAATCAATAAAATACTTTTGAAGTCCCAAAAACCCGTTGCCATAACCTTACCAGTCGATTGATTTATTTTGTTCTTCTTTGGGGCACTTGCTTCAGTTCAGTCCGTTGCTTGGATTGTTCTTTTGTCTTTGGAGTATAGTGCTGGATCCTTGTCTCATCCACAGTTAAAATCCATTTTATGTTTCTTAAAACAATCCAAACAAGCTTGAGAAATTTTCATTCTTATGCGTTTTTGGTCGAGTGTTGACAAATGCGGTACCTATCTTGCGGAAAGCTTTTTTATCTGTAGTTTTTCATGCAAAATTAAATGGACATTTGATATGCCCATGATATTAGCTATTTCACGGGCTTTTATTCGTCGATCAACAAAATCATTTAATTGTTGTTTTTCTGTTTTTTAACGTCCGCTATGTGGTTCATCCTCAATGATTTTACGAACACGTTTAAATTCAGCAACCCAGGTTTTTACTGTTGCATATGAAGGAGCACTTTCACCTAACATATTCACCATATCATACCATATAGAAGCAAAATACAGAATTAATTCCACTTCCAAACGGAATTAAATTCTGTGACATGGCTGTATATTTTATTTTGAAAGGTACATCACCTGCTATTTATTCTTTTGTTTTATTTTTTGCTTCGAAAATTTATAATTGTGCCAACAGTGCATCATATGTGGTGATTTTGACAAGAAAAACAAAGATCGCCAAAGCCAGCCAAAGCAGGAAAATTGGGTCCCATATGAATTGAAGCCAAGAGACGATTTGGCATAACAAAAATGCTAAATAAACGCTAAAAAACGAAATCAGTTTTGCACTGAATTATTACTTGCGATGATAAATTTATCTATTACGATAACCCAAAGCGTAAGAGATCGTATATGAAGCCTAGCCAATCAGCCGGATCGACACCAAAGCCATCCATGGCTCTAAGGTATAGCTTTGTATTTGGTAGGATTTAAAAGGTCCTATCTATTATAAGTTGCTAAAATTTTGCTAGACCATCACATGTAACCTGTTCCGAATGCAACTGATTCGTTGGAAGTGAGCATTGGCAAAAAAACGCGCAGTTTATGCGGCCAGACTCGAAAGCGTAATATACCATCATGACAACGATCGGCCACATGTTGCAATATTTGTTAAAAACTATAAAAACTAAAAGGAAGTGGTTGAGAAGTTTTCCCGTCCTACTAATATTTGTTTCGATCAATGCAAATCTCTCTCTCTCTCTCCCTCTGGTTTACGTTTTACTTCAGAACTGGGTATCCGAAATTGACTTGATTCGTTCAGAAGTCATATGTTGCCAGACAGATGAGAAAAGGTCTTAGCTAACGATGGCCAATACTTTCAATAAATTTATGTTGTACAAATGTTGGAAAATAAAAATTTCTTAAAAATCACACATTTTTAAATTATACACCCAATACAAAGTTTATTAAAACCTGCATAAAATTTAATTAAACAAATTTATTACAGCTTCTTAGATTTGATATCTAAAATATCATTATATAATTAGAACTTTACAAACGTTTTTATATCAACAAAGAAAGTGTTAAGTTTTCAGATAATTGTTTGGACAAATGTTCAAGACGAATTCATTTGCTGAAGAAATTATAACTCTGAGTCTGGATAAGTCATCAACTTGTTCACTGAGTGAATAATTTCTTTTACGCTCTTGATTTTTCTCTTTCCAATGCAATAAAAATTTCAATGATTTTGACATGCATTCAGTGACTTATTTTATTATAAGAAACACAATTCTCGTTAAAAACCCCTTTAGTATGATTAACGCAAACACTTCAAAGTGATTTATTTTTACAAAAAAAAAAGTCTACACCCTACTGTGTGCCACGACAAAGATGATGTAATTTAAAAACGCTGTTTGTTAACCGTTATCTTTGTTTTACACACCGTAAAATTATAAACGTATAATTAAACCTTTGCAACAGATAGAACAACAGTTGTTTGATCGATTTAATGTGAATATACACCGTTTAACCGTAAAATTAAACCTTTTCAACACATAGAACAACAGTTGTCTGTTTGTTCACAGAATTTTTCTTTGCTCGATTTAAAATAACCATTTAATATTATTCAAGTATGTATTTTATAGATGCGGGTACTAATTTATATCATGGAAGTTTTGGTATTGAGTAACTATTATTTTTTACAAATATACTAATGCTGTATGTTTTTATTTATTTTTTTGGTTTTCAACAGCTTTTAGTTAATTTGAATATTGAATATTACGATATGAAGTAATTGAAACTAATTTTTAATTTAAGTCGCATAAATGTTCAATTTAAAGATTGATTTTATAAGAGCTTTCGGATTTGATTAAAAAAAATCATACATTTTAGAGAAATTAATGAAATCTTTATTTGAGTGGATAGTACGATCTATATAATTAAAATATTTAAAAATGATTTTATGTAAATTGATCTGGGTACAATTTTTGCATACTCTCTTCAACTTTTGGCCGGTATCTCTTCAATATTAGCTTACAGTTCGTCAACCTTTGCGGGCTTGTCCCTATAGATACGAGCCTTAACATAATCCCACACAATAGTCTATTGGCGGCCAATTGCCCGGCCCCAAACGTAAAATATATACTGTTCACAGAACTCGCCTCTCAATTGGGCCATTGTTTCACGTGTTGTGTGGCATGTGGCATCGTCTTGTTGAAACCACATATCAACTTTTCCATTTTGGGTAAAAAAATATTTTTAATCATCGCAAGTAACCTTATTGTCTCCTTCGTGGTATTTGAGAAAGTACGGTGAAATGATGCTACCGGCCAATAATCCAAACCAATCAGCGCATTTTTTGGGATGCATTGGCAGTTGTTGCAGTGCTTCTAGCTGCTCTTCGAACTAAATACAACAATTTTGCTTATTTACTTATCCATTCAATCACAAATGAACTTCGCCAATACATAAGTGGATCTTCATACAACTTTGCCAGCTTCCAATCATCAAAAGTTAGCCGTTGTGGTAGGTCGTGTGGCTTCAATTCTTGCAACAGCTGGACTTACACCCAAATTCTTCCGCAAAATTTTCCACGTAGTAAAGTAACGTAGTGTTGCGAACGGCACCGAATCGATAATTCACGGTCATCAACAACACTCACGAATACAGCTGTGATAGTTATTTTACACTGTCCTTACACTAAGTATGCGTGTTGGTGGTGTAATATTCAATAAAGTAAATTTGCATGCGAAATTTAATCACAAGATTTCGAATAGCCACCACAGATAGTTACCATACCAACAGACCATAAAATGGAAGAAGTGCAATTTCTTAACCGAGCATGAATTTTGATAATAAAATTCAATAATCTGCAGGTGTTGTTCGTTTTTAAATTATAGATCAAACTGAACATGTTTAACAATGGTTAGCGCATTTGATCATTAAGCATGAGTTGGTATTTGTAGCCCGAGTTCGATTCCCAGCCGTTGCCACTCAAACAACATCAGTTTCTGATAATTATTAGTTTTCTTTCTATCCATCATAACTAATATTTATCACAGCGCCCTCCTTCGGTGGTATAGCATTCAAACGCCAACACAGTAAAATAATTAAAATAAAGGCTATAAAATCAAGCTTTAAAAAAATGCGCCTACTCACCACCAGAGGCGCTGCAATGCTGCACTAAACACAATCATAATGCGCAATTGCAGAGTTGTGATATAAAAAGATTTCTTCTTTCACCACCTTTACTTCTTCAACTATCCCCTTTCCAAAGAAAGTAACGCAATTATATATAGGCATATTAATTGCCTGAGTGTGACTTCTCTTAAAAAAAAAAATCGCTAATTGCTACACAACATTTCGAAGCACATCGTTAATAAATAGTTATTGTCCGCTTTAAATTTTCTGTGACAATAGCCCAATATTCGTTTACTCCTTTCAGCATTGCTACCGGATGTGATATATTCGATCGCATATCTTTCAATAACGTATTCGTACAAAGAATATCTACACGATTTTTTTTTCTATCTTTATTTTCCATTGCTCTGCGTTCGTATAAATATGTTTTGACTGATTAAATATTTTAATTTTCAATAACGGTAATTATATTTAAAATCACTGAAAGAAGCGAATTTGTTGCCCACCAGGTTTTAAAAGAAGCTTCTGTAGATAGACTGGATGGAAAACACATTTATATTACTAACCCTTGAATTTAGCTCTGCAAACAACCCACGTTTTAAATTTATAAATACAAAATAATAATAATTGTTAGAATGTTGAAAGGTCCTTCTTAATAAATAACATTTTCATAGAAGTGGAAATAAAACTGAAAAATTTATTATAAAAACTCGTGTTAATTTTTTCAAAAATTTCATTCATTAATATGTACTTTGGGTGTTTGTTATCTTTGTACGATTGTCTTCAATCAAAGTGACTTCATAATCAACAATGTCAATAAACGTGAATGCGTGTTGTTGATGACAAACGCTACGTCACTTTATTAAAGTTTGAATTAAATATTGACAAAATTTTAAGAATATTACAGTATGTTGTTTTTATAGCACGTACACAAAAATATATAATATGAAACATATATGTATATGTACATAGATACATATGTACATACATCTGAAATATAAGGTGTTGTTTGTATGTATGTGTTTATTCTAAAAACGTTATTTCCAAGGTATTCTTGTTTATTTTTTTTCTATATTTCGTTTTAATATTTTTTCTATATAACGAGTATATCAATAATAGTATATACCTAATATATACATATATATAATTATATACATATGTACGTCTATGCGTAAGCGTAAAGAATATTCATGTATGTACATGTTTAGTAGTAAATATTTATGATGGCCCACGTTTCGATAAGTACTTGGGTATTCTTCACTTTAAATATCGTCACCAGCCTAGTATTTACACAATGTTACAGCTTAAAAGCTCTCACTGTATGATTCAGTGGTTGATTATTGAAAATTATCCCAAAGTTTGCAAATATTTCCAAAAAAAAAAATATGTAAATAAATGTAAATAAAAAACAATATTGCAATTTACGCCGATTTTAATATTTTAATAGCCAGTCACTCCCTATGATTAAAGATAATGTAAAAATAATTCCAGAAATATTTTTTTTATTTTTTTTTCAACGCCTTCAAATACCGCCCTTTTATTATTTTGTTCACTGTGTCGCTATTTTTAGTCCGATCATAACATTTTGTATATCATATATATCATTTTGTAAATCAGGGCTACATTTCTGTCCTTAAGCATTTCAAAAAAGTTTCTCCCAACAACGCGACCCTTTTTTCGTACAGATATATTAAGCTTTATTGTGGGTACGAACCGAGTTTTTAAAAGTCAAGACTAGAATTTACGTGGTAGTAAAAAATGATTAAGGACAGAAATGCAAATATGATTACATGCATTCTTGAACTCACTTTACAGGAGAACGCAAAGATTTTAGAAAAAAATGCTTTGAACTCTTTGCAAAGAATTCAAAAATTTCCTTAGTGTAAGTTGAGATTTGCAAAGAATATTGTGGAACAGAAACACTTAGCATTAAAATCGGTAATAAGGCTAAATTGTGAAAGTTATAAAAATTAAGAATATTTGTATGACTTTTGACATTATAATTTAATGCATTTCTTTATAAAGCAAAAAAATCATACTTCAGAGCCATGCCTTAATATTCAAATAGATCTACAGACTTTAATAAATCATTTAGCGTATTTGGTAGTTCATGAAGGAACTATTTCAATTATTTAAACAAAATAAACTAGCTCAAATCTTTCACTAACTTAGTTCAGTGAACTAATAAGAAATAAAAGCTACAAATGAATTACGAACTAAAATGAGCGTTAATTGATTTGAACATATAAGCACAAGTTTAATGTGTAGAATTTGTTTGATTTTGTAGCACAATGTTATTGAAGTATTGTGTTTAACAATTTTATTAATGTAAAAACGGGTACTCTATTATATCTGTACCCTACAGATATAATGGTGACAACTGCCAAGTTTGTTACTTTGACAAATAAAACAATTACATACATACATATATCATATTTGGCTGTGTGTGCTTAATCTTATATCACCGCCAATATAATACAAGCATTCAAAAATGTCTGTTACTAGAAATATCGGTGGTAAATTCCAATTAGTTATATTTATACATTAAAATGTTATTGGGTTTATATAATTAAAATCCTATTTTCCTCTTTTTAGGCCCTATTTTGTTTTAAATGTTTTTTTTTAATCGATGTTAATGCCAAACATTTCTAATCAGAGACTACTTGGGGCTCAGAATATAAAGAATGATTTTTTAGCAATTTTCTTTTTGGCAAGACTCAGCTGTTTTCGTGTAACATGTTACTGTTAAATATGTTCATTTTGGTCTTTAATTTAACCATGAACCATGACTTACGAACCAAGAACGCTTGCAGATTATTGAATTTTATTACCAAATTCTGTTAGATGAAGATCCATTTTTTTATCAAAAAATTGTGTTCAGCGACAAAGCTCATTTCTGGCTGAATGGACACGTAAACATTCAAAATTGTCGTATTTGGTGTGAAGTGCAGATCAAGAAGAGCATTACAAGAATTGCCAAACTAATATTGAGATACCGGCCGATATGTTAAAGAGAGTATGACAAAATTGGACCCAGCGTATGAACCATTTGAGGCGTAGCCGCGTTGCAGAATTACATGAAATCATCTTTAAACATTGAATTATATAGATTGTTCTATCAACTCAAAAAGATTTTATATATATTTATTACTCTAAAGTTTATGTGTTTTTTTAATCGAACCCAAAAGCTTTAAAAAAATCACTGTCTTATTCAGAAAAAATTAAAGTAGACTTCAAATGTACTTTAAGAAAATTTTGTATGAAAATTTTGTCTAAAAGCACACTTCAAACCTACTTTATTTTTTATGATATATACGTTTGTGAGTCTAGGAGCAATATTTCCACTTTTTTACAAACAGAATGGTTTAAGAAGATGGGTACAAAACGATTTTAAAAATATAATTTTTCTAACTCTGCTTTCGAACTCAATTCGAACTCAAATTAAAACTAGTTCCAGGGACTACAGGGTATTTGCTACATATAAATAAATACTACACTTCACAACCATATTATCAATAAAATGTATATACATATGTATGTACATATGTAGTAAGATATATAAACAAAACTATAAAGTGTGTAGGTGAGACTAGTCTTACGATAAATCTCATGAGTAAAATAAACAAAATATGCTAACTTTAGAGAGTAAAAATGGCAAGATCTTGAGAATTGTATGAGCAAATTTTTGCCTTTTTGTTGTTTTTATTATCATTGTTATTGGTTATTTTTATTACATTTGTTTAAAAACTGGCTAGACCAGTTATTAAATGTTGTCGGAAGGGAAGATTTTGTTTCTTTTTTTCTCTTTTACAATTGAGCGTATTGATTTAGCAAAAAGCCAAGTTTAAACATTTTATTTATACGTTAAATATTGTTCTCTTTAAATGTACCTATGGAACAGAGGATAGGAAAAGCTAAAATTTATAATTTGATTTATAAAAACCTGGTGGCAATGTTTTAATTTCTTAAACATAACTAACGTTAAAACTGCTGACCAATACCAAATCAAAATACAATGAAAATCATGCCCAATATCTTTGAAAATCCGACATTGACGGATTCAATAATTGCAAAAAGCTATAACTTCCAAATAGTACGTACTGTAAATGTTGTTATAACACAATATAAGCAAAAATTAAGCACAAATCGTAAATAAAAAGAAAATCAAATATTATTATAAAGTTTTTTTCAGCAAGAACTTTGCTTTTGAAAACAAAATTAAACTATGAGTTGTCAACTATTCCCAAATTAATTTAGCACGTGAAAAAGGAATGATATTATATATCAATGGATAGGAAATTATGTCTAGTTTTTTTTAAATATATAAAACTTTTGACAAAAAAAATTTAGAAAAGAAGGAAGGAAGAAGTTTTTTGCGAAAACAAAAATTATTTAAATTGAAGTAAAATTTTTATTTCCTTAAAATTATATAAAATTTTAAATTTTTTATTGAGTTTTGAAAAAAATCTCAAAAATGTGATTTTCGCGTATATTGTCTGTACCAGTAGCGACGTTATCGAAACCCTTTACAGAATAAACAAATAAATGCTCGTTTTTCACGTTACAGCATATTTTACGCAGTCAATTTCTACTGTACCGATAGCTCAATGAAGCGTTTTTGGTTTTACTTTTTTTCTACTACTTCTAACAATAATTTCTGTTGAATTGTGAGTCCGATTTTGTAAGTGTCAATTAAAAATAGTTCAAATGAGTCCGCGTAAAACGATAGAAGAATTGAGAATTGGTATTAAACCATTGCCAAAATTTCCACTCACAGTGAAAAATAGCAAAAATGGTTAACATTAAAAATCGGATCAATAACAAAGGCAAATAAAAATTTTTATGAGCATGATGAGACACATGTTAAGAAAAATAAGAGCAAATCCAAGGCTATCAGCTTCACAACTGGCCGCTAAAGTTGAAGCCGCCGATCTGGGCAAACAATGTTGCAGTGAAACTGTTCGTAGTGTTGACAAACACCGTTAATAAGAATTAGCCTATGAATTAATTTGTAAAGTATTCTTGAACGAAAAATTTAGGACATCAAATTTAATTTGATTTTAAAAATTGTATTTACAATTTTAAGCTAAATCTTTACACAAATTATTTAAAAATTATGAGTTTTCTACATGTTATTTTCAAAGCGAACTTTTTTGACAGCTTTTACTAAACCATAATTTTCCATACAATAAATAAAGATACAAAATTTTTTTTTATATCTCTGAGTTGTAGTAAATCACGTCTCTTCACAATTTATCTGTTTTTATTTTTATACTAAACTTATGTACTTATGCATCATTATTAAAATATCACAACAAAGTCAGCCTACTCTCAAAACGTATCGACTCGCTAAATACCTTTACAAACATAAACACTGGCAGACGGACAGACAAACAGACAGATATTTACTTCAAAAATGATGCTGGACCAGAGGAGTTTCTTTGTGTTGTCAGCATTTTACATTGTTTTTTTTTGTTGTGTTGATTGTCTGCGTTTAAATTTCAATATTTTGTTTACATGTAATTCTTTTGAAAAACTACACGTCTAAAAGGGTTGTGTCGGCTTTTCCCCACACATGTGGGGACTCAACTCAATACAGCTCATCTCAAGTCAACTCAACTCTATTGCGACTAAAGTCATATCTTAACAAAAAGAAACAAAAACAAAGGTGGTTTATTTGAAGATAATTTTATTTAGCATTAATACTCATCGTACTACCGAGAACGACGACAATATGTGAAAAAAAGAAACAACATTTTTTCAACCATGGGGTTGTTCTAAACCGTGTGGAATGTTTTAACAAAAGTGTATGTGTGTGTGTGTTGCATGTTTATTATGTTACGCTATGTTTGTACAAAATATCTTTAGCCAGGCTTAAACTGTACATGAGTAGGATGTCTTTCAGTTAACATGTCTGACCAGCCAAGCCTTGTATGTATGTGTGTTCATGTGTTAAACTATAAATTAAACATTTTCAAACAAATTGTTGGTCGTTCTTTTTTGTAGTGTTCTTTTATGGATTTATTTTTAGAAAATATTAAATGCAATAGACTCGTACAGACAATTTATAAAATTTATAACCAATTGGTATGCCATGCCTGGCTACTAGATGTCAGGAGTATTGATAATAACACGTCCTGTTGAATTAAATCTTGTTGAAGATTTTCTATGCCAGATATAAGCACTTGGGAATAAAAAAAATTTTAAAAACAAAAAATAATAGTACATACGTGGTACAAAATGTAATATTTGAAGCTATTAAACAAAGCATAATTCAATAGAAAATCACATTAATATTAGGCAAATAAATATTATAAATAGTGATTTTTTTAAGAGCTTTCAGGTTTGATTTAAATAAGTTCTTGCAATGCTTCTGGCTGCCCTTCACACTATGCTAAATATTTAGCTTGTTTACGTATCCATTCAGCCAGAAATGAGCTTCGTCGCTGAACATAATTTTGTACTCGATGAATTTTGATAATAAAAGTCACCAAGTCAATAGACTTAACATCATCGCCAGAGTTAGTATATAAGGGATTTTCATCAAGAACTTTGTTTTCCAATAAGGGCATATTGGAATAACATAAAAGTTTTGTCCTTTTATTTTTTGTAGTAAAAGCTTTAACAATGGTTAAGTTACATATGTACAGACGGTCGTCAGATCTTACAACATTGTCAGAAAAATGTTCAGAAAATGTCTAACGTTGTGAATTGACAATTTTTGTCTTCCAACGTTATCAGAAAAATAATTTTCAGTACATTGTAAGACAAAAATATTATCAGACGTCTAACAATCATGTGAACACTTTTTTGGCATTGCAAGATTGTTGTAGATTATTGTCAAACACTTTTTGTTGTCAGACATGGTGTAACTATACAAGGTGAGTGCAGTAGCACAGCTGACTAGGGATGGACAAAAAACATCGATGTTTTAAAAACACTCGATGTATTGTGTCGATTAATCCGATGTTTTTTTTTTGCTCCGAAACAATCGGAAAACATCGATGTTTTCTTTCGATGCATCGAAATGACTAATTGTATACAGAACGTGTATAGTGGTATATAAACGTGTATACATATGTATCTAACATTTTAGACCTTCGATTCAATAAAATGCACTTTAATGATGTAATACCCGTTGCCAATGCTGTATCAAAGATCAAGGAATTAATGAAAAATATGTACTCTTTTGCAAAATGAAGATATTGAATCTGACTCAGAAAAATCTGATAAAAGTGAGGATACTTTTTCATTATGGACTAGCCATTATAAACTGGTTCATAGAAATTGGAAAAGCAACAAGAATGAAGATATATTGATGAACTTTAAGTTTAGTTGAGGACTGAACGAAAATCCGTTGAATATTTGGAAAGATTATAAATCACAATTTCCCAAGCTTTACAAGATCGCTTTTAAATATCTTACAATGTTGGGAACATCGGACTCAATAAAGAAACAGATTAAGTGGTGAAAGACTTGGTAAAGTTTTATTTCTAAACAGTATTGAAAAAAAGTATTGGGATATGTAAAATAAATTTAAGATTTTTCGAAAAAAATAATTAATTAAAAAAAAACAATCGATGTATAAAAAACATCGATGTATTTTATGAAACATTGATGCAACATCGATGTATGCTTGTGATGCATCGCATCGAAAAAAACATCGATGTTTTTTACAGTGTATATCCCTACAGCTGACTGACTTTGTTTACAATTTACTTATGTCAAAAGTAATACTTTTTCAAGTTTTTTTAACAGTAGTACATTATTTTACACAAACAAAATGCCTGTTGTTTCTGTTGGATAGCAACATTTCAATTAACAAATCCTGCGTCATAGAGTGCAGCTATTAAATTGAATTTTCCTATTCAGTTGCCAACAGCTCTGAAGGCGACAAAAAATCAAGGCCGAAACATAAATCATGGAAGTATTATCAAACTTATCGAGAAAGTTGAGACACGCCGAAGTTTGTGGGATGCTAGTAGCGTTGAATAAAAACTCAATTATTTTATGTCAAGAGGTCGCAGATTCCATACAGTTCTTTCATCCAAACATTGTGGCGTTTTTTATTTTGTCAAACATATGAAGCTAAATTTTTTTCAATTGTTCTTTTTTTGTTTCATGACAACATTTTAAACACACGCACAGTCCTGGCAATGCCTGCCAACGAATTTGAAAATTTTTGCCAGACAACAAACTGACAAGTGTGTGAACAGACAATTTCTGTTAATGGATAAATTTATTGTTTGACAATTGTGTGCCAATGACATTGTAAGGTTTTCTTAAGCTGTGTTCACATTATGTATATTTGTCATGTGGAATGTCACTTTTCTACCCATATGTGATTTCATGTGTATGTCAAAATTTGAGTTTTACATACGGTTTATAAATTACATGTTCATATGTTGGTTATGTCACATACTTTTGTTAACTCTTTTTAAATTTTTCCCTCCATTTTTAATAATAAATTTGTGTAGTTTTTTTTGTATTTTTGTTTTACTATTAGGTATAAATTATATTTATTAAAGTTTCAATTAATTTGTGCCGCCACAAAATTTTGGTTATAAAAAACAGCTGATGTCAGATGGTTTGTCACTTGAAAATAGAACTCATTATAAATACAAAAATGTCATATGTATTGCACACAGAAAAATAACACATGATATTGTGTGAAGGTGTTCAGACTATATGTACAAATTTGACATGTGAAAAAGTGACAGTTCACATGACAAATACACATAATGTGAACACAGCTTTACAGTAGTCTGAACTGACAATTTACATTTTGCTAACAATTTTTCAATGTCAGTACATTGCTGACAACCGTCTGTAAATAGCTTTACACTGAATTCAATTTTGCTCGAATATTCACTATAAAAATGGTGAATATGTAAACGCTATATTTCGTTTGATAAAATTGACGCATTTGGGCTTCTGAAAGTTCAAGAGTAATTGATGAGAAGCTTTTGTAAACTGAACATGCTACTAAATTTTAGCCTATTATTGATGATATTGATATCACTGATATGTGGTGCAACAAATCACACAGCCACCGAAATAATTTATTGCAAACGAAATTGCCCGATCGCATAACTTCACGAAATCTAATTGTTAATCAGCCGATCATGCAATATAACCGCAGTGGATCGATTACGTTTTTCAACTATAATTAGCAAACCTTACTCTTTTCAGTACAATAAAAATTTAAATGATTTTCATATAAATTCTTTGTCTAAATATGTTTTTGTTTTGACCTTTTTTAAATAAATTAAATAATAATAATAAATTAGGTAAATAATACATACTTTTAATTGTTAGGTAACATTTTAATCCGGAAAATTAAATGTTCTCCTTATTTTATTATTCCTTTCAAAATCTCCTTTAAACTGTGAAAAAAATAATACAAATAAATCATTATTTCATTCTATTTTAAGCTATTACAATAACCTTGAATTAATTCAAATTCAACTACCTCTGCTTTGAAAACTAATATCATAATTCAAATTCTATAGAACTTCCAAACACCCACTACTTTTAGTGCTTTTTATATTTTATAACTTTTAAATAAAGCAAATTTGTATCTATACATACATAAATAAATACATATACAACGCCTTCTTTGTAAACGTAAAATCATACGCATGCGCATAAATTAATTACCAGCCATCACACAATATTTAAAGAATCAACAACGGCGCGATCGATGTCTCAGCATTGAAATGACTAATAAAATAATCGTAGAATAAAATCTGTGGCAAGAAACCACACATAACAACAAGAAAAGTTTATTGTAGAATTAGAATTCCGAAAGGGAAAAAAATAACGGAACAGTGGTACAATAAGGCGAATAAACAATTGGTTACAATTCTTGGTTTTTAATTAAATTTGTATCATAATTATAAAATTTTAACGATATCTATAGTTTCCAGTACGGAACTGAAGGACTTTATTATTTATAATTTTATATAAAAAATCGATTTTTGGATTCGGATCTTAACAGAAATAAGTCTTTTGGGCCGGATGGTATACCAGCACTGTTTTTGATGCAGTGTTTTTCGACGTCCATTAGCTAACTTTTTCAGCACTTTAAACCGTGCCGCAGAATTTCCCATGTTTTGGAAGGTGTCTTAAAAATAAAATAAATAAAATTCCTAAAAAGGGAGAGACTAACAACCCTGATAATTATCGGTCAATTGCAATTTGCTTTGCACTTAATAAAGTTATTAATAAATAGTATGGTAAATTACCATCTTGTGGAATATCTGGAATTCAATAATTTACGGCTTTCGTAAGGGACACTCTTCGGGAAACTTACTAGCTTTCATATCGAAAAAATGGTGTCGTTCTATTTATCGTTTTAAAGAAAGTAATGAGACGGATCTAGATATTTCCAAGAGTCTGCATGGTGCTTTTTTATCAAAAGTTATTGTTTTTGGTGTCGGTGATACCTCTCTCAATTTAAATCCAGTTTCCTTAGAAATCGCACTATACGAGTTGTTATAGTTGTAAAGTTGAATCATGTTATCTTATTATCTTTCTAAATGACCTTCTACGTCAAACTTCCAATCTTTTCTTTTGCAGAATAGGGCAATAAGGCAAAATATGAATAATACATTTAAACAAGATTTTGTGACAATCTCCTAATGGGGCTGTGCGACTTTAAAAATTATGCTTGGAATTAAATATTCATTTCAAGTATTATTTTTGTAAAAGAAGCATTAATGTAATTTTTCATCAAACTATACAAGGTGAATGCACTAGCACAGCTGACTGACTTTGTTTACAATTTACTTACATGTGTCAAAAGTAATACTTTTTCAAGTGTTTTTGACAGCAGTACATTATTTTACACAAACAAAATGCCTGTTGTTTCTGTATTGTGTTGTATTTGTTGCCGATTTGCACTCACCTTGCATAGTTACAGCATGGATTGAAAGTTATATATTTATTTAACAAAAGTATTTTCTTCTAAAATGACTAGGAAAGCAACAGGAGATATAAACATGTTTGCTTACTCCTAGCAATATTTTGTTCACTAAATATATTTGTCACAATTAAGATTTAATTAATAATTCACCACCCAAATCACTGTATAACCTTATACATATGTATATTTAAAAACCTTTGCCATATTTGCGACTGAACAAAAACATTAAAATATAAAAATGGCATAATAAAATCTAACGGAATATCAATTCAATTCGATTTAATGACGTCAAAATTTGTTAACAACAAACATGTTTTGATGTTTGTCTTAGAGACCTCATTCTTTTCAAAACAGGCTTAGAAGATTTCCTTTCTTTTATTTAAATATTGTATAAAGTATTATTTATATATGTATATAAAAACGAGTAAATACTTATTACACGTTATGTTTTGTTTTGTTTCTCTTTTTATTAATTTATTTTGTCCATATTTAAGGTGATTGTGTATTGAGTCAACTTAATTGGCAGATACTTGTCGAAAACTCATAATTATTATTGAATGATTGATGGTAATCAAATGCCAATACACTGTGTTCTTTCTACCCACAATTTTAAAGACTTAAAAAGAGTTTATTTTTGCTAAAGGTGAATTTTCTTATAATTCTTAGTCATTTTTTTATAAAAATATTAAGAATTTAAGCAAAAAACAATTTTTTCTCTTATTATAACACGCAACATCTTAAGTCTAGGAAATATTTCATCAACCCTTTCTACATACTATTTATGGTCAACATAAAAGTTAATTGCAGAATTGCAGCGCAGATAAGAATTTTGTTGTGACAACCAAATTTGTTGGCAACCGCATTTTGAAAGAAGTAATTTTGTTGTTAATACAAATCAATTTGTTTTATAGAGAATATGTTTAATAGAGAATAATTAAAAAAAAAAAACTGTAATATATGATCCACTGTTTAGGGTTTTGTAAGTTTATATAAAAATTCCCTACATTGGGGGCTTGTGACGCCGCTCCCGATAAGAGTAAAACTGCTATGCTAATGTAAAATTATTAACGTTGGACTATCTGTTTAAAAATTAGAGATTTGTATGTGTAATGTGTATTCGACTTTCATGCGATATCCTGATTCAATTTATTTCCGGACCCTCATTCTTAATTCTATCGGTGCCTAACATTTCAACGGTATATTAACACCCCTCTGGTGCATGTTATCTTAGTGATCATCCCTAACTTGATGTTATTCTAATTCAAATAATATGAGGTGATACAAAGAGCCTGAAACTTTTAATAGTTATTCAGGCATGTGATGGAAATCGAAAATGGATGAGTTTTAGAAATACATTTTAATTAAAATCTAATTTTTAAAATTGTTGTTTTAAGATTCTCTTTAGTAGCCCAATATCTATATATTTTATGTGATAAAAGTTTTTCAATACAGAAATATTACGAAAAAAATTTAATTCTAAAACTCATTCGTTTTCGATTTTCATCACATGCCTGATTAACTCGCAGCTGACCAAAGACTTTGGTACTACGGGGACTAAATCGAGGTCCATTTGGGGTATTACGTAATGACTGTGTTTTAAACCCAAATCGCGTGTTAGTTAAATAGCTGAGTAGAAGTTGTTAAACAACAAAGTCATCAAAAGTACTGTAAACTGTAAAAGCAGGCAACTATTAAAACCTGTTCAAGGTAACTGAGTTCCGGAATGTGTGGTCAATGTCTGGTATTTGGACGAAGTCAACAGTTGAGGCCGAGGGCATTGTTGGTAGTTAGCAGTTGTTGGAATCTGTCCGTTTCAATATTTGTCTCTAGCTTTACCTCTTTAGCAAGGTTCCTGAACATTGATCCATGCGGTCATAGTATGTTATCAGCTAGACATACAATGACACAGGTGGAACGTTTTGTCCACCCATGTTCAGTGCATGTTCTCACGGACGATACCGCACTTGAAACCCAGGACTTTTGTCTGTACATTACCAATTAATGCATCAAACGGTTGTTATGCAAATAAACACACATCCCCAACACCAATTGCCGGCCGGTAGCTATGGTTAATAACAACAATCCTAATTGAATTCAAATCAACTTTCAAAATCAAACACAACTAAAAAAAAATAACCAAATCCAAATTAAAATCAATATGTATGTAGAGATACATTTACAAAAGCAACCATCAACCAAGTACTTTAATTTTCTGTAAAAAATTGTTTATCATATGTTGTTAAATATTAAATGAATTTAAAATCAATCAATCAAAACATACACAAATTAAAAAATTGTGAATTTCCATTTTTATTGAATAAAATTGAATGTATTTCTATAAAAATATCAATAACAAAATTTCAAATTGAAAGAATTACATAAAGATTGCGAAAATTGCATTTTACGTTTTAAAGAAATAGCAACAACAAATTAAATTGTTTAAGTTACAATGGCGGAACTTTTAACAAAAGAAAAACAGTTTTTAAAATTAAACGAACAATTGGATAGAATGGCAATAACCAGCGCTGACATGGATGGCCCCAAAATAGATGAACGTTTTTTAACATTTCAAAAATCAAAAGGCCCAAGTACTCTGTTAAGGAAGCAGGGAGCCGGTGATGGTATTGTAGATGTTAACGATACCATAAAAACCATTAGAGAACCACGGACAAATACAATAACGCTTAATAAAGCAGTAGCAGCAGGAACCTATCGTACTGCTAATAGACGTGGTATTATTAATTGAAGCAGTATATTTCTTGCGAAAATTAATATTGTATAGCTATATTTGTAGATGGACCCAGTACATCTTCCCAAGGCCAATCAACAGTATGCCACAACAATCCACCATATCGTTCTTCTAAACAATCAAAATTCACTGAGTGGAGCCGCTCCCAAATAAATAATCGTGTTAGCAATAGTCGTGTTGAGCCTGCGAATAATTCAACTTTTACCATTAAATATCGTAATGCGAAATTTCTAGCAAGTCCCTCTTTGGAAGTGTTGGTTAAAGAGGAAAGCTCTAAGTTGAGATGTCAAATGGATTCTTCACGCATTGGCAGTCTTAATTCGGTGGCACTTGAGGATGAAGTCTCGACGGGTCGACGTTCACAGACTAGTAATCATACCGTGGCCTCAAAGAAGAATATTAGCTCAGAGGGTTTAATTAAGTAAGTTTTTTTCTATAGGAATTCTTGTGTATAATAGTATTTTCTATAATAAATCTTGTATATAACACAATTTTCTATAGAAAATATTCTGTATAACACAATTTTCTATAGAAAATCTTCTACATAACACAATTTTCTACAGAAGATCTTGTGTATAGCACAATATTCTATAGAAAATCTTCTGTATAACACAATTTTCTTTAGAAAATCTTCTGCATAACAAATTTTTCTTTAGAAAATCTTCTGTATAACACAATATTCTATAGAATATCTTCTGTATAACATAATATTCTATAGAATATCTTCTGTATAACATAATATTCTATAGAATATCTTCTGTATAACACAATTTTCTTTAGAAAATCTTCTGTATAACACAATTTTCTATAGAAAATCTTCTGTATAACACAATTTTCTATAGAAAATCTTCTGTATAACACAATATTCTTTAGAAAATCTTCTGTATAACACTCTTGTGTATAAGAGTATTTTCTATAGAAAAGCTTGTGTATAACAGTAAATATAAAGCGGAAACTTCAGATTTTACATTAAAAAACTGTTTCACTCTTACCCGCAAATATTTTCAGATTCCTCAAATCCAAAATCGTAATACTCGAAGAAGATCATGAACGCATCTCACAAGAAATGAACAAACAAAAGGAATTATTCGACAAAGCCTTAGAGCATACCAAAACCGTAGAGCAACAAAGAGATCAAGTTCTTGCCAAAAACAATTCCTTAGCAGAGCAAATAGCTAAAAATGAAAAACAACTAGAAGAAGCAAATAGTCGTTTAAAGGAGCGCAGCTTGGAGCAAAATGCTCAACATAAAGAATTGGAAACAGCAAAAAGAGAATTGAAAATATTAAGGCAAACAAATGTCAATCTAGAGAAGAGACTCTTTCGTGCCAATGAAGACTTGGAAAGTGCACAAAATACATTGAGCCTAATGAAGAATGCAGAGCGGGAACAAAAGGAAACAATGAGAAATGAGGCGGACAGCAAGGAAAAACAGATTAAAAGTTTGAAAAAACAAAGAGCTGATTTATTAAATGCCTACAAAAAGCAATTGTTTTTAATTGATAATCTGAAAAGGCAAAATATTTGTTTGGAACAAGCAAAAATGTTGGATTTTGGAGAAAAGGAATTCTCCAAAGTCTTAGAGTGGAATATTAAAAGATAGATTTTAAATAAAATTCTGGTTTTTATAAAATAACATGTGTAAATGTGTGCAAATAATAAATTTAGACTACACTTCAACAATGTCCTAATAAGTGTCCTTATCAAAAGCCTTATTAATTTTTGTAATAATTAAATGTACTTTATCGAACAATAAACTAAAAATACTCTTACAAATGTATATAGATGTTGTACTTGTGTTATAAAGAAACCACCCTATTTTTGCCATAATAATGTTTTTCAATTTATTTTCAATTATTCTGGCTGATATCCTTAGAGACCAACGAAAACAATTATGTGACAAGTATATTCTTATTTTTGATGTTTCAAACATAAGAATTTAGTATAAAAGCCTGGCCAGCAGCCAACAAAGTCATCAGTTACTGTCTGTATCTACAGCTCAAATCATCTTAAGTGTTCAGTCGTGTTTTCTTGCTCAAAGGATACTATAAAAATGTTTGCTTTGCGTTTCTCTGCCTGTCTCATCGTCATTGCCTTCATCATGGCTGTGGTCATGTTGAACTCCAGCGAAGCCGCCTACCGCAAGCCCCCATTTAATGGCAGCATTTTCGGCAAACGTAATAGCGTGGGTAAGTATTTGAATGACTTATGCAGCTTTTTTTCCACTATTATTATTTAAACAATTTTTTTATTTTCTTAATTTTAGAATATGATAATGCCAAGGCTGTTACTGCCATGTGTGAAATAGCTATGGAGGCTTGCCAGTCATGGTTTCCCCAATCCGAAAACAAATAAGAGGTGTACCTAATAAAACGCGTACTTGGCTAACGATATAACTATATAAACTTGTAATTA
This sequence comes from Bellardia bayeri, assembly GCA_950370525.1. NCBI lineage: Eukaryota > Metazoa > Arthropoda > Insecta > Diptera > Calliphoridae > Bellardia > Bellardia bayeri. Next base: position 58,603,680 of record OX493268.1, on the reverse strand, counting down.
ATCTTTATACCTATTTATCTTAAATTATATATGTACATCATTATTTAAAATTGAAAAAATAAATTAAAAGCGAATTATTTAAAAACAGAGCTTTAAATTATTTTGGAGTCTTATTCAGAATTAAAAAAATTCAGCAATAAATTCCATATAACCATTTATTCACAGATTTTTAGTTAAACGAAATGTATTCATTAATAAATTCATTCATAAAATAATTCGTTCATCCTTTAAATGGTTAAATTTTTGTTAATTCAAATCCTAAGCTATTTAATTCAATTTAAGCTTAATTCAAATCCTAAGTTTCAAATTATTAATTCAATTTAATTCATAATCTAGAATTAACAATGTTATCAATTTATTCCAAAAGACCATTCACAACATACAACAAATTCTTTAGATTCATTCATATTTGAATAATTCATAATAAATTTTTTTTAACCTTTGAATAGCTTAATATTTGTAAATTGAAATCTAATTGCGATATTCCTGATTCAACCTTGAATTCGTCAGTTGTGAAATCTATATAATACACACCGAAATATCCGTATTGCTGGCAAATCTAGCTATATCTGTCCATCTGTCTGTCAACCTTTTGTACGTTGACATAAATGTAACTGACAACCTGTTATGAAAATGCGAATTTCCGTTCTACTTGCTAAATTGTGTTAATTTCATTTATTGTATCTAAAGTCGAGGTATCCACCGATGCCCTCAAAGTCAACATAACCTTGGCCCAGTCATTGAAACTTAGATATATCGGATCGGTGCGCGGAAAGCCGCCATGGCACCTTTCAAATAAAAAGTTAATACCTCATACACAGCTTGTTTTTGTCTATGTCAATATTAAAAAACTGTATGTATGTATGTGTGTCAAAATTGATCGATATTAACATTCCTTCATAGTGAAAAAAAAAATTCCGCGGGAGTTTTTTCCCTTTTCCCATTTTTCTTATTCAAATTCAATGTAAAAAAAAAAAAAAAAGCTTTAAGTCGATATCTATCTATCTATATATGTATCTATGTATATAAAAACAAATAAAAAGGATAGTCGGTTAAGCCCGACCATATAATACCCTACACCCATGTTAAAATGTAGAAAGCCCTGTGGTTAGTGAACAGACTAAGCAGTTATCAAAAACATCAGCTTTTATTCCCCGAAATGTTACAAGTTAAATTTTATATGGGAACTAAGTTTAAAATGTGTTTGCAATTGCATTGTATTTCATAGAGTAAAGTTTAATAATGTTGATGCTAGCTCATCTCAAAGAGCTCACACTCAAGATATGAGCAAAACAAGAAAGCGTTGCCGACAGTGCAGTAAAAATTAAATTGGATTATGTCCAGAATCTTGTTTTAAAATGTGACACAATCTATAAAATTACTATTACCTATGTACATACATATGTATCCATGTATGAACATTTATAAATGGCAATAAATTACAATCCTTTTTTTTTCAGATTTTTGTTTTATTTATTAAAATCAGACGATTTAGTGACTCATATATGTATGTGACATCAATTCTATCCAAAACTCATATCACTTATAAGTAGCGTTGATGAATGTCACAAATATATAACACATAGTTTTTACTTGGAAAACTATTTGAAAAACTCGCGTCACATATACATATGTGACATATATTTTTTTGTTCTTGAGTTTATACAGAAAATGCAAAAATTGTTAAACATATCGGCGGCCAATTGACCTGCTCTTTCATTTTGGGCAAAAAAATTGTAATCATCGCATGATAGCGCTTGCCATTCACAGTAACGTTCCTGCGTTCGTCGTCTATGAAAAATACAGTCCAATATTGCCACCGGTCCATAATCCATTTTTCAGGATGCATTGGCAGTTCTTAAAATGAAATGAGCTTCGTCCAAACTGACCATACGAATGGAAGAAGTGCACGAGGCACTTTCTTTACCAAGAATGAATTTTGATAATAATTCAACAATCTGCATTCGTTATTTGTTTGTAAGTTGATTTATGGCTAAATTAAAGACCAAACTGAACATGTTTAACATTAACATGTTACACGAAAACGTTTGAGCTGCCAAAAATAAATTTGCTAAAAAAAATCACTCTTTATAATGAATTTTGAGTGTAAAAAAATTGAAATTTGTCCAACATTTTAGTTTAAACGCCTTAAAGGCGGTTTCTATTATTTTACCGTGTCTGAGTTTTGATGTATCTATTCACTTTTTTTTAGTGTATTTATTAATCATTAAATATGTATAAAAAATTATTTATTAAAATTAAACTTAAGTTTAAAATGAATTTAGTAATAATGCAGCATGTAATGTAAAAGAAGAATAAAATGTACCTAAATAGAATTTAATTATAGGTATAAAATATACATACAATACAAGCAAATTTTTATAAAAATTGAGATAATTTTGAAGAGATACAATAGATTCAGTACTTTTTTTTTAATTGCAAGAGGCAAATTATATTAAATAACTACTTTATAAAACTTACAAGAATAACTACTACAACCAACTTCTTATGAAGTCAAAGAACAGAAAGTTAGATATTAGCTTTTGACATTAGTGTGCGGTTTAGAGTATTAAAAAAAACCGTTTATTTTAGAAAACCTTTTTTCGGGTTATTCAAAAAAATTCACTTTCTAGAAAATCGGTTTCGAATTCGGTTACAACTAAAAATGCCAGTTAACTAGTTTTGCATTATATGCGGAATAATTTCGGTTTTTCTTTCTTTTTACTAATAAAAATTCTATTGCAAAAAACGTGTATGCGTTCGTTTACAAATAGTGATAAATTTTAATGGTAAAAAATACAATATAAAGTGTTCATTCAAAACAATTTTGTAATTAAAAAAATATGCTGTTCCCCAAAAAACGTTAGATCTACTACATATCAGTAAAGTGTGTCAAAAGCATTTCTAGAATGAAGAGTTTTGGATATTTCAAAGGAAATTACTTTATAAAAGAAAAAATTACGTAATATACGTGAAAAGTATGTCCTAACCAATTAGAATCGGTCTTGAAATCTAAAGATTTTTATTTTTTTACAAACTTTCTGTTCGGTTATATTTATATTTTTCAGCTTTAAAAGCATATTTTAATCAGCGTGAGGTTTTAGATATCAAAACAGGAAAATATTGTTAAAATTTGAAAAAATAAAAAATTTAGAAAAATTTTATATTTGATATGTAATTCAAAAAAAATCTTAATTATAAAAACCGCTAAGTCCTGTTTCACACTCTTCAGTTTTAGCTGACCAGTTTTTGTTCAATTCTCTTTTGAACTTGAAATTCCGTTCACACGAAAGGAAAAAAACAAAAGGAAATAAGAAAATTGACTGATACCGTCAAGTTTATACCCCTTTTATTCTCTTTACCCTTCTCATCCAAAAATACTTGTATTGACGAGTCATAATTGAAGAGTGTGAAAGCGGACTAGCCGATATAAAAAACCGGGTTGTCGATTAATTTGAAAATATAAAATATTTAAAACTGGTCGGTTTTTCAAATAGAAAGAAACCGGTTGACATGTGAACAAATCTATTTTTTTAATTTTTTTATTTTTGCATTCATTTATAACGGTATCATATAATATAGAATTTTCTTTATAAAAATATAGAAAAGTCAAAAATCGTTTTAAATATTTTTTCTAATTTTGTGTTTTTGACCTGTAAAGGAAAATGTAAGAAAACTTTACTCGTTTTTAGACATTTTATAACGAAAGACGTTTATCCATTTCTATCTGCAGCCACATTTTTTTTTACAAATTGCAAAAATGTTAATTTTTACTAAAATATTTCATCAAAATCTGATAGAAACAAAGAATAATTCGTTACATTTTTATGAAAAATCAAAAATTTTCTCAAATTTTATCTTTAACCCAGGTGGTGAAAGCATTGACGTTTCCCAATTTCATTAAAAAACAGCATATATTGGATTAAGTATTAATATTGTGAACTCTGTAGAGTAATAAATTGGTATATCAACCAAGTTTAATTTGTTTCTAAAGTTCAAATCGAAGTTACGGGAACACAATGAAGGATAGGTATTAAACTGATTATTTTTGGTTTTTGTTTTCATTGAAATTTTTTAATCTAAGAATTTGTTTAACCAAAAACTAATGTAAGAGTTTTGAAAAAAAAGTATATTTTGGCCGCAGATGGTAAAACCATATCTGGTATTCCAAGGTATTTAGAAACCAAACATACATATACATATTTATGTAAATTTGTTCATTGGTCACTAAGTATTTCAAGTTTACCGTCCAAAATGCTTTTAAAATTCACACTTTTTATTAAGAACATTTTAAAAAATCAATTTACTGCTCAAAATGATATAAAAATGCTTTTTGGCTTAATATGGATATAAAACTCTCTCTACATTAAAACTATGTAGCAGTTGTAGTAGTTTAGAAGTTAAAATCTAAATAATTATTTAATTTCTCGGCACTGTGCGACGTCTTTGGCGCAATTCACTTATATATTTACGTAAATATGTCATATAATCGGTCATGAAAGTGGTATAAGCCTGAAAATAAATAAAAATGAGTAAAATTAATGTGTTGAATGTGTCAGGCAAACCTTTCAAATTATTTCATATGAAATAGCAATTTTCTTAAAACAAGAAAAGTTTGTAAAAAACCTTAAAGCTTTGTTCAGTTTCTAGGTTATATTCTTAAGCGATAATATTAATCCAATATACTCACAGTATCTAATACATAACGAGGTATATAGCCTTTCAAGTCTAAACATAATATCCATTCAAATATGCACGCATCCGTTTTACCTTCTATTTCATGTAATGCAAAACCGGCAATCAGATTTTCACCTCTGGTATATTTCGTATTGGCTGGTACACGATCGTAGTCCACACTTATGGCCGCACTTAGCCAAACTTTACCCCTGATATTGAAACCTTTCAGTGGAGAATTCGGGATTATATTCTGCGTTTGTTGTAGTTGATCAGCATCCTCCACATGATCTTTAGCATCTTCGAATTCATCATCCAAGGGAGGAGGTTCATTAAAATTAATACGGATGGCTTCACTAAAATCTTTGGCTCCTAAACTTTTGCTTAATGTCTGAAAGGCCACATTGTCTTTATGTAGTGTCATGCTAGTGCTATTCCTACAACTACCCACACTACTGGACTGAGCACCGTCTTCTGATTCCGATATAGTAGAAACACTACCTTCACAGGAATTATTAAGCATTTCATCGTCGTCGGAGTTGTCGGTATCAGTGGAAATTTCACGCATTTTACCATCCACGAATAAACGCCAACAACGTAGATTAACAAAATCACGAGATTTAATCATACCACCACCACCGCCTACCGTAGCCTGGTAGGTGATATCAGTGTAGGTATTAACTTTCTGTAAAAAAATATGTATGTATATTACTTATTCAAATAATATGCAAATACTTTACTCACCCTTACTATTTTCGATTCCAACATGGTGGGATTCCAGTGTGGCGCTTCTTCAATTTTATAAAATAGCTCATTGCACAAAGCTTTGGCAGGATATTTCAAGCGACCCTTAATATAGTTTAACAATTGCGCATTTCAAATGTCTGCCCTTAGTAAAATATCAAGCAATACCTACGGTTAATTTATAAATTTTTCCTAATTTCTCACGATGTATACTGCTAATGGTGTCACCTTTTTTGGTTACTTTTTCTACTTTCCAATCGGGTACTTGCAGCAGTTCATAGGCCTTGCGCAAACAATCCAAGCCCATTTGATGATATTCCTCATCCTGTAATGAGATGAATAACAAGAAAAAAATACAGAAGTGTTAGAATTGGTTTCCATTACTGTAAAAAAAATAAAACTGAAAGAGTACCATATTAGAGTTAAGCTATAAATAAACTCAATTCATCACAGAGTTTGATTAGCATTTTATAAAGTTTTCGCTTTTTTCAACATAGTTGAAATGCAAATTTATTTGATTTATTCTTTTTTATCAGAAACTGATTTTAATTATTTGGCAGCTGGAAATAATGAAATGTATAAAATAAAATAGTTACGACTTAGTCAAAAATAAAATTTTGCTTCACAATTTATACAGTACTGTATTGTTCAAATAAAATCCGGCCACACTACATAAGAAAAAAACCTGGGGGTTATTGTGTATTTCGATTCGAAAGCAAAAGCTTTCAAAATGCAATATAAGAAGCATACAAATTCGAGCGAATTTCTTTTCGAGTAGAAATTCACAGTAACCCCACAGGTTTTTGTGTTTCTACATTCGTGTCAAAAAATTACTTTGTCGGAATATATTTGTATACATATTTAGTTTGGCAAGCAATTTGCCGTTGTGGTCACAAGAGTAACTCTTTTGACACTTTTTTAACTATAACTTCTGATATTTATGTAAAAGAATGAGTTAAAAGTAACGTTTGCTACTTCCTATTAGACGTCGCCACTCTTCAGTAAAGTTGCAGACAGATTTAGCAGATTTAACATTAAAAAGGCAATGGTTTGGCAAGCAATTTGTAGTTGTTATCTAGAACTCATCTTTGTTTGATATTTATATGTAAATTTCTAAATTTGTTTTAAAGAAAGAAAACGTTACGTTTACAGAACACTGGCTCTGTAAACCATGTCTTTTACAAATTTTGATTATTTATTTTATTTGTTTTTAAAATATTAATTTAAAAATTATACCTGTTCTTCTTCCTCATCACTGTTGTGAGCTGAGTCTAAAGGCGAGTAAAAATCCGCAACACTCTCTGCAGGACGACGCTCATTTTGTGAAGCCAAAAAGGGTGCCATCAACGGAGAACGATCCGTGGAGTTGGTAATAGCTAAAAAAAAATATTTTAATACAACAATTTAAAACAAACAAACAAATAAACTTAATTACCAGAAAAATAACGTCTAGCATGACGTTCTTGTGGTATGACACGACAGTCTAAAAACCAAGCTTCACCCCAAGCCAAAACAAATGAGGATAAAATGAGAATCACTACAAATACTTGTTGGGTGGAACCAACCCACTAAAACAAGAAAACATGTAAATGGTAAATAAAGAATGATGAAGATTCGGCAGAGTTACACAGGGAACCTAATCCATAATTCATTACGCATGTTAAAATGTTTCAGTTTAAACTGTACAAAAGAATGCAATTGGGAGTAGATCGCTTCGAACATCTACATGTTAGATTTTTACGTTTTTGAAAAGGAATATGAAGACAAACAACTATTTAACAAATAGTATGAGCTAAATTTATAGGTTTAAAACTGTTTATTATTTAGAGCGCTAATACTTTATATTTTCTGTTTCTTGTATTTATTACTTTAAAAACGATATTACTTAAAGAGTTTACTGCAAAAACATTATCAGGTATGTGATGGAAATCGAAAACGAAAACGAGTGCGTTTTAGAAGTTAATTTTTTCGTAATATTTCTGTATTGAAACAGTTTTATCCCACAAAATATAAAGATACTTTGCTATTAAAGAGAATCTTAAAACAAAAATTTTTAAAAATTTGATTAGAAATACTTTAAAATGGACTTCAAAAACTCACTCGTTTTCGATTTCCATCACATACCTGTATACTTTTATTGTGATAATAATTTAATAATTACTAAAATGACTTATCAAGTTATTGCTCTAAGCCCTTGTAACTTACATTAAATACAAAAACTTTGGATATTAAAAATAGGCAAGAACCACTTGTGGACAGCTGAAATACATTAGAAAAAATATATAATAGGTATTATTAGCCAGATTATATATTTATTTTATACAAAAATAATGTTATACATACCGCAATTATAAGCCAATGATTTATATACAAAAGTGCATAAAAAAATATTAAAACTAAAAACCGACAAACTGCCGCTGCTACAACATCAAACAATGATTCGTTTACTGTATAATGTAATATTTGTTTTTGCAGTGCTTGAATTATACTGTCGCCATTTATCTATAATTAGATAGAGATTAAAGAATGAAAACAAATACTTAAATTCGAAATACTTGCCATTATACATATCAGCCATAAAAGTGATACGAAAAATAAATCAAATGTTACAAATAAACAAAAGAATCTTCGAACTACCGACATACGACCATCTTGCATGTAACCACCTAGGAATTCTTCGGTAATAAGATTTATTGAATGGGTACGTGCTGAAACATGCGAATCAATATTAAATATAAATATACAAGTTATGGGGGTATCTGAGCACACAATACTTACACATATCAAACCCGGAAGGATTGCTGCCACCTCTTGATTGCATGTTGCGAGTTTGATTTATTAATAATTCGGCAGTATTTCGTAGATCATCGGAACTGTTTTGAGACATGATTTTCTTAGCTTATTGTTTATTACTACATCACAACATTTTTCTTCTTATAATTTTAAATGTTTATTGTTATCAAACTAATACTGCAAAAAAAAATTTTTAAATTATATGTTTGTATTACAAAATGTTTGTTTACAATACAAATAAAATGAGTAATAGGTACAAGTTTATTTCATGTCAACCACAAATTAAGTGAATGTCTTTCAGATAAGAAATGATACACCAAATATATATATATTATATTTGTGCATATCAGTATTAACAAAACGAATTTTTTTAATAAACCCGTTTTCGGGTTATTCGAAAAATATGATGGATACTATTTTAGCTGAAAAGCCTAGTTAATCGATATTACATTATTTTTACGAAAAAATTAGATTGAAGTTATTTAAAAAAAAAAAAAAACAACAACAAATATACGCAATATTTATCATAATTATTATTTAATTAAACTATTCGCCAAAGAAATCAGAAAAATGTGTCAAAAATATTTTAAAATTTAGAGACTTCAAACGATAACTAAATATTTTCAATGCAATTTCTTGATAAAATAAAATACTCTATGTCGATATTAATTGAAATCGGTCTTGAAACAGAAAACTTTTGATTTTTAAACAAGCTCTCTTCGGTAATGAAGATGTAGGGTATACATCTATGTCCTTCTAAAATAAGGCTTTATCGGTCATAAATATTTAATTAATGCTTATTTCTAAACAAATTTCTCCACAAATTAGTTGTAAATAAACCCTAATCCTATCTATGTACCTACAAAGTTTGTGCAGATCGGTCCATAATTAAATAGCTCCCACATAAGGAACACCTCCGAAAATCACTTTATAGAGCATACTCTCTTAACAATGTTGGTATCCAAATAATATTCAACACAAATATGTGTCATATATACATACATAAATTATTCGGCCCAATTTTTTTATGATCGCTCCATATTTAGTCATAGTTCCCATATAACGCCATTTCTCAAAAACGGTTTTTGCATATATACATAGGTACTCGGTGTGGGGTATTATATGGTGCTCTAGACCGACTATACTTTATTACTTTGTTAGTTTACAACTATTCACTAATTTTGTTTAATTTGGAAAAAACAATTTTATACCTATAAAAATATTCTATCTAACTATTCTATCTTCTAGCCGAACATTTTTCAGATAGGTAATTGGACTGCCTTAGAGAACTGTTATTAACTTGTAAAATATCAAAATTTCCCCGACTCTTGTATGAAAACTAGATTTTCCAATATTTTGTTCTTTTATCGGAAAATTTAATAAATACTTATGTACATATGTATATGCATGTAGGAAATAGGTTACTAACAATTGAGGCCCCACATCCATACATACAAATATTAGTTATGTATGTTTATATATTGACATAAATCTACATATGTACATACAAACTCATAAGTATTTAATGGAAACGAAAAATATTATTTTATGATAATAATCTTACTAATGTATGTCCGTGAGTAAACAAATGCAAAACAATAACGAAATATAAAAAATACTAACGCTATAAACACTTTTGTTTCCTTTTACTAAACAATGTATTATTGTGTTTTCCAAAATATTATTAATTAATCAATTTTTACTCTCCAAAAACAACAGTTACATATATATTAATATTTACTTATTTCACTTAATTAATTTTAATTTACTGTTAAATATAACAATGAAAATTTTTATTTTTGCTTAGATTGCATTTCTTTCACTAATTAAAAGTACAAAAAGTAAAACAACTCAAAGAATAGCAATGAGAGAATAAGTAATTTTGACATATGTATTTCGTGATGCCATATTGCTTAAAGTGGAAAAGAAAAATGTCAGTGGGAATGATTGAGGAATGAATAGTAATAAATAAGCAACAGTTTCCTCTCTAGATAGATTCCTCATTTTCGAGTTTTTCCTAGTTTTCGCTCTTGTGTATTCCACTATATTAACCTTTAACGACGGAGGTGAAAAGTTAATTTGGATTAAGTTTTATCCGATTTAATTTTACAAAAATTGTTTGTAAAAAATTTGATTTCAGTTTATATAATCAAAAAAACAGGTACTTTTTCAGATCACAAGAGACACTAAATCAAAATTTAGAACCACCTCCGTAGTTAAAGTTTAAATAAGGACTATATTTAGGTAATAATTTTTCCAAAATTAAGAAAAAGTTTTAATTGAAATATAAAATAAACTTTAAACAATATCTTTAGGAATAAATAAATAAATTTGGGTAACGTTAATGCGTTTCTTCTGTCCATAATCATCAAATCGCGTTTGTTTGGAACTGAAGCAGTTTATATACCATATTATAAAACCAACAAAACTTGAATTAAAAGACTTAAATTTTATTAAATCGAATAAAATTTGTATTTTGTATAAATTTGTATAAATAATTTAATTAGTAGTTTGGTTCAATAAAATCAATTTTTATATAGTCCAAAATCTTTAAATCAGATTTGTTTGCAACTAAAGCAGCTTATATACATACATATGTATTCCCTTTAATAAAACCAATAAAATTGCATTTAAAAACTTAAATATTCAAATTAGAATCTTATATTGTTTAAATTTTTATTAATTACTTAATAATATGAACATGATTTATTTATGCAAATAAGCATTAAAAGTATTACATATCTAAAAAAAAATTAGTTAAATGTTAACAATTCACAATTCATTTTTCAATGGCTAATGTTAAACATAAATATGTACATTTATATTGACTTTTTTTAATTACTCAAATGAATAGAAATTATTTTTATATCATCATATGGTTTATCAGTTTTAGGATTTGTTTTCGAATTGCATATGTTTTGACAAACTTCCATACCCTTGAAGACGCGACCGAAGACTGTATGTTTATTATCTAACCAAGGCTGTAAAAAAACTTAATTACTTAAATGAATCAAGGAAATAAAGATAAAAAAAACCTACCGTAGGTAATACAGTTACAAAGAATTGACTGCCATTAGTGTTTGGACCCGCATTTGCCATACTAACCGTGTATGGACGATCATGTTTTAAGCTTGCGCAAAATTCATCTTTAAAATCGTGTCCCCATATGGATTTTCCACCAGTTCCAGTGCCAGTAGGATCACCAGTTTGTATCATAAAACCTTTAATAACTCGATGAAAGATATGGCTATTGTAATAACTTTATAAAATTAAAAAAGCATAAGTATTTGTTGTTTTTTAATGTCAATATAGCATGAATATTTTACCCATTTTTAGCATGTACACAAAAATTTTCCACTGTTTTGGGACATTCTTTGTAAAAAAGTTTTATATGAATATCCCCCATTGTTGTATGCAGCACCACATTTTCATATACTCGTTGTATACCTAAAATGAGATTCAGACTTAAATTCGTATTGTATTTAAAAGGAAATATGTATGTATATAAAAATAACCTTCTTCTATTTATTTTTAGTAAGCATGTAAAAATCGTTATACAGAATGTTAAAATATGTATATAGTATAAAAAAGAATCATACTTCGTAATTCAATTCAAATGAAAACATTTTCGAATCGAATTAAGTAGTAATCCATAAGAAAAACTAACTACCTTGTCCTTCTGGTACAGCTATTATATCCTCCTTAGTAGGTTTTTCATTGAATATATCACGATCAACATCCTGTAAATCGGAGGGTAAACGTCTGCTATACATATAGAATCTTTGTTTTCTGCAAAATTTTGTAAATTAAGTACAATAAAATGATAAAAATAGTGCTCATACTTGTAGGCTGTACAGAATAATGTAGGGTCATTTGGTATATTTTGTAATGCAGGATTTTCACTAGCTTCTTGTTCCAATGTTATAGCAGCTTTTACTCTTTTAGCTTTACCCTGTAACAAAAATATAACACTAATTTTCAAAAAACAACTTTAATTTACAAATTGTTACTTTACATTTACCTGAAATAAAGCTATATGAAGAGGTCTTATATTATCCGTTTTTCCCAATATGTTAACACACCTATTTGTTTCAATATTGATAACTTTTATGCCAATCAAAGTGGGGTATAGCAGAAAGTGACCACTGGCATCAAATATAATATTGTTGCTCATATGAAAATCAGATTTTTCTAAATCACGTTCAGCAGCCATTCTGTAAAATATAAAAAATCATCACAATTTAACAATGATGTGTTTTTTTTTTTTTTTGTAGATTTTAACTAACCTTCTGCCAAATTCCATGTTTGGCAAAGCATGAGCCGATTGCTGCATTTGTGTATAGGTAGATAAGGCTTCATCAAAGACTCGTATAAGCTTACCAGTTTGAAATTTGAATACTCGTACTTTACGATCTGTGGAGATGGTAGCAAAACGTTGACCGTCATTTGCCACAGCAAGACCGGTCACTAACGTTTTACATTTGGCAAACTCAAAAAGGCCTTTGAAAACATAAGTTATTAAAATTACATTAACTAAATTTATAACTATCATAAACTATTCTTACTTGTGTCCAATTTTGAATCGAATGTTACATGCTTTTGTGGAAATTTATAATCGTATTTAGAATTTTGCCAGTATTCCAAGATACCATTACGATCTACAGAAATGGCCGTATCTTTGGGTACATTATAACAAATGGCAATGACTGGTGCTAAATGTAATTTATCTAGTATATGAAGTACTTCACCATTACCCTGTCCATCATATATATGTATTTTGTTGGACTCTTTATCGGAGCTGAAATTGATAAAAAAAAAAAACGATCGTCACAAGTATTTAAAGAGGTCTTTAAGTACTGTTGAATAATAAAAGGGTAATTAAAAATAAAAATCTTTACAACCACAACTATTCCAAACATAAAAAAAACAAACTTACATTGCCAAACTTTGTACCGCATCTCCTGGCGAATGTATCCAACAACTGCAACCTGGTACAAAACCTAATTTTATTATATTTATCATATCAAAATTAACCACATCAAACACTTTGGCACATTTGTCAGCTGAAGAGGAACATAATAATGTGCCACCGGCATTCACACTAAGGCTATTAATAGGCACTGTAAAGGCAAATGTAAATAAAAATAAGGGAAAACTGACTTGAGTGACTTTGCTCAAAAAAAAATTCATCAAATAAGGAGAAAACAGCAAAAAAAAAATATTTGTGATCACGCCTATTTTCGAGAGGGCGGGCCTTTAAAGTTGAAAATATATAGGAGTGTATCTCGGGAACTACTGAGTGTCTGATTATTTGTAATTAAAAATACCTTTCCAATGATATATATCATGATAATGAAATATGGACCGACTATGGGTTAAATCCTTTCTATGTATTGAAATAAAGAATTGAATTGAATTAAAAAAATCCGAAAAGAACATTTTTGACCCGATTTTTTTTATATCTAAAAAATAAAAAAAATCTATATTATGGGTCGATTATGTATAGCAACCAAACTGGAGTTGGGTTGCCAATAGGCAACGCAACTGACATGCAAGTTGATATTATGTAAGGCAACTTTCGCGTTTAATCTGTTTTTCGAATTTATGAGTAGAAAACAACAAAATAACTGACATTTAAAATTTACCACTTAAAATTAAAATCAAATTCAAAATCAACCACAAATTCTCGGTTGCCATGTTCGGTAACTGAAGTAAACAGCTTACAGTTGTCAGTTGCCATCTGTAGTATGTTTTTGGCAACTGTCAACTCCACTGAGATTCAGTTGCCATCCGTAATCGACCCATAAGTGTTATTTTAGTTTATTAATATAAATAGCCAAGACATTAAGCTTTAATTTAAGGTATCATATGTGTCTGTAGGACCTATAATAATAGTATTATAAGATCTGAAAAATTTAAACACATTTTTTCAGAATTTTGTATATAAGAAAGGATTTTTCTCTATAGTATACAGAATACCGGCTTTGCATAGTACAGATTTCCTATACTGACGGCCTACGGCCGGTCGGAATGATTTTCTCCTCTATGGAATACAGAACACCGGTTTCGCATAGTACATATGTCCTGTAGTATGGAAGGATTTTCTCCTCTATGGTATACAGATCACCGGCTTCGCATAGTACAAATTTCCTGTATTGCCGGCCTACGGCAGGGGGTATACAGAACACCTCGCATAGTACAGATTTTCCGTATTGCCGGCCTACAGCCGAGCGGAAGGATTTTCTCCTCTATAGTATACAGAACACCGGCTTCGCATAGTACAGATTGTATTTTTTATGCTGAAATGTCATAATCTTTATTTAATATCATCAGATTTATATTAACTACATGGCCATGTTATACCTTAAATTAAAGCTTAATTTCTTGACTTTAAAATATTGTAATTTATTTACTTACTCATATAGACCTTTTTCCCGGACTTTTTAGATTTTTTAAAAAAATTCGGATCAAAAAATAATTTTCCGAAATTTATCAATAGGTGGTCCATATAAATAGGTCACGTTACATATCGTTGGAAATACCTATCATTTGATATATACATATATCGTCTAATAAAAGATTGTAGTTTTCAAGATATAGCTAAATATATTACAAACTTTGGAGCCCCGCCCACTCGAAAACAGACGTGACCGCCCCAATTCTTTTTATTTAAATCAGAATTTAAAATTCTATTAGTGATAAAACTTTGGTAGTGATTTGAAAAAAAGTCACTAAAACCGACTTAAGCCAAAATAAGCTCTCATACAAATTATAGCAATATATGTATTATTAAATTACTTACATAAGTGACTTCGAAAATGTTTAACAAATTCAATGCCTTCTTCCATTTTCTTCCAGAATTTAATGTGACCATCAATGCTGGCCGTTATGACAAAATCTGTTTTGGTAGCTACCAAATGGGTGATCACATCACGATGCATATAACTCTTTTCATAGCACTCAGCGTCAGGTAAATTTTCCAGAAAAACATGTTCATAAGGTAAAACTAAAAATTAAAACTTATAATAAAAACCCCGGGAGCTCAAAAAAAACAAAAACCTTTTTTCTTTTTGGGCTTTGAAGCCGCTGACTGTTCGGTAGGCAATGGACCAATCCAACCATTATCTTCTTCCTCCTCATCTTCTTTATTATCTTCCACCGTATCGCCTGCAACTCTTTTTAACGAAGATTTTTCCAATTCAGCGCTCATTTTATTAATTTTATCAGAAAAATGCAATAAAAACTATTTTCACGTTTTTCTTCGCTAGTAAACAAATGCTGCTTCTTAAATTTTGTACATTCACTTTTGATTATTAACTCCCACTTTGCCAACTTTGCTAAAATACAATTCTGTGCTTTTATAAAGTAGCGGCCACAAAAGAAAATTGCAAGAAAAACATTTCACGAAGACAATAACAAAAATTTAGATTAACAACCACAAGAGAAAAGCACAGGGTAAAGAGAAAAGAAAAAATAATAAAAAAGGAGAAAGGAATTTTTTTCTTAATTTTTTTCCACAGAAAATTTATCGCAACGAGAATTTATTGTGCAAAAAACGTGTTTATTTAAGTTGAATGTAAAAATGTCGGATATTTTAACAGAAGACTCTACAACCGACCGCATAGTTGTTAAAGCGCCAGTTGAGCACCCTCGCATAAGAATCAATAGATGGCGGGTAAGGGAAGGCTTTCCGGTAAGCGCTTCACAAGTCATATTACTCTATGAAGCTTTGCCAAACGAGGGTGTCGAAGACGCCAGCACAAAAATAGAAAGTAAAATTATACACAAGTTAAAGGCACAACGAGTTGGAGTTGTTAAAAAACGTCTCTTCAAGGATGGAGCCATTGTTAAAGCAGAGTAAGTTTGTATATTTTCTTAAAGTTTGTATGTAAATATGTATATCGATCCAATAATTTTGTCCTTTATTGATACTGTGTGTGTGTGTTTTTGTTATCCTTTTCTTACATTTCGTTTTTGTTATCCTTTTCTTACATTTCGTTTTTATATTTTTGTATTCAAGTACTCCCCTTTTGGAACTCTCTGAATGTATCCATACAACGGTCATTAAAGACATGTGCGCTGATTGTGGTGCAGATTTGCGCCAAAATGAAAATGTAGGTATACAATTATTATTGTTTAAACATTTCAAAATAGTTGTATGTGTGTGTGTGTGTGTGCGAGTTTGTAAGTAGGGGCAAGAGAAAGTGGATGCGAAATGTTTGTCGCTCAAAAGAAAGCATACAATGCAAATCAAAAAAAGGGGGAATTTTTTAATGTACACATAATTTTCATAAATGATGAAAAGTTGGTAAATGTGTAGTTTTTATTGTTAAATACAATTGATTAATTTATATTTCATAACGAAAAGTATGGAATTTTGTGAAAATAAAATGGAAATTTTATTTTTGAGAAAATGTCCCAGTATTTTTTACATTTATTTACGTTTTAAAACTTTTTCATTTCAATTCTTACTGATCGTATAGAATTGGAATATCTTGGAATTTTATTTGTCCATTATACATTCCTCATTTAAAAAACTAAAGATGAACTTTTGATGTAAATTCTGTGAAAAAATATATAAAAATATAATATAAAATATAAATAAAAATATATTAAAATTTTGGGTTATTTCAATAATAATTTCTTGCTACACACAAATTTGCGAAAGTTCTTTACAAGAGCTTTAATATCATTAATATTTCTTTTGGCATTTTTAGGGCAACACTTCAGAGGCATCCGTACCTATGGTCCATACTATACCCGATCTTAAAGTCACACAGAAATTAGCACAAAAACTCGGCCACGATGACACACGTCGTTTGTTACAAGATCGAAAATTGGTTTTATTGGTAGATTTAGATCAAACGGTTATACATACCACCAATGATAATGTGCCCAATAACATTAAAGGTATTTATCATTTTCAATTATATGGTCCCACGTCACCGTGGTATCATACACGTTTAAGACCTGGTACACCGGAATTTCTTGAACGTATGTCCCAGTACTATGAACTACACATTTGTACATTCGGTGCCCGCAACTATGCACATATGATAGCACAATTGCTGGATCCGGAGGGAAAATTCTTTTCACATCGCATCTTATCGAGAGATGAATGTTTTAATGCCACCAGCAAAACCGACAACTTAAAGTAAGTGGAAATCTTCAATATTTTCGACTTATTTTAATTAAAACAATGTTCTTCTTAGGGCTCTTTTTCCCAATGGTGATTCTATGGTGTGTATCATTGATGATCGCGAAGATGTTTGGAATATGGCTTCAAATTTGATACAGGTTAAACCGTATCACTTTTTCCAGCATACTGGCGATATAAATGCTCCTCCAGGTTGTTCTAAACATGAATTAGATGGCGAAGGAGTTGATTTTAAAGGTGACTTTTCTTTTTAATTCTTATAAATATAATTATCTCTAAATAATTTGCGTAGATTTGGAGCATTTAAACCCTGAGGACAAGGAAAAAGCTATTAAAAAAACTGAAAATGAGAATGTACAGGAAAATCCAAAATCAGATTCAAACAAATCGGAAAATACAGAAAAACAGGACAATGCATCTAAAGATAAATTGGTAGATGATGTTACAGCTGAAATTAAAGAAATGACCGAAACCAAAATGCAGGATATGGAAATTCAAGATGAAAAATCTGCTAAAGATGCAAATGTAAGTCAAGAAGAAAATAATAAAGCAGAATCCGTTTTAGAAGTTATTAAGGATAACACACTGGATAACATCAAAAATGATGAAGAGGAAATCAACAAAATACTTATAAATGAGACTGTGGTTAAGGAATCTGATGAAAAAGATATACCGGCCACCTCAAGCAAAAATATTCCTAAAATTAAACTTTCTAATGATACAGAAAACAAAATTGAAATAGTCGATCCTGACGATTATCTGATGTATTTAGAAGTTATATTAAAAAACATACACTCCCGTTTCTATGCCATTTACGATGAGATCCAGGATATACCCGATTTAAAAATAATCGTTCCAAAAATACGCTCTGAGGTTTTAAGAGACTGTAATTTGGTATTTTCTGGTCTTGTGCCCACCAACATGAAATTGCAACAGTCACGAGCCTATTTCATAGCCAAGAGTCTGGGTGCCGAGGTATCGCAAACAATCATCGAAAACACCACACACTTGGTTGCGGTTACGGCGGGTACTTTTAAGGTAAATGCCGCCAAAAAGAATCCTAAAATAAAAATTGTCAATACAAATTGGTTGTGGAGTTGTGCCGAACGTTGGGAACATGTTGACGAACAGCTTTTTCCGTTAGATCGAAAAATGAAGAGTAATAAACGCCAACCACCGGCTCACTGTCACAGTCCAGAACATGTCATAAATTACAGTGAGAAATCAGAAATTTCCTCATCCAGTATGGCTCAACAAAATGCCGCTGAATCGTCAAAATTTATCGACACTATTAATCCATTGCTGTCGTTTTCCAATGCCGATTTGGCTGATATGAATAAGGAGTTTGATCAATTTTTCGATTCCGATACTTCATCAGAAGAAGAAAACGTGGATATTGGTAAATTTATTAGTTTTTGTTTGGATTATTTTTCTTAATATTGAACGAACCTTTTCATTTGTTTAGAAAACCCACCCGTGGACAAGATTTTAAAGAAACGTAAACGTGAAGAAAACGAAGAAGAAAGAGCGCGCAAATTTTTCACTCGTTCCACAGATGCTTCCGTACTGAATGCCTCTGAGTCGGTTGCTGAAGATGATAAATCTTCAAGTGAAGACAATAAAGATGACGAAGAAGATGAAATGCCAAGTGAAAAGTTTCGAAGAGGTAATGTTAAATTAATTAAAATCAACGAAGCCATTTTTATCCAAAATTTTCTAAACCCTTTTAAATATTAAATGTTTTAAAAAAAAAAAGTTATTTTATCAAGGATTTATTATTATTATATAATAACTTTAACTTTTTGATTGATAACTTTGTTAACTATATTTATTCTAGGTGGGAACTTACCCTCTGATTTAGAAATGGGTTCCGATTCTAACGACGACAGTGATGGCAATAATCCAGACGAAGAAGACGATGGCGATTGGAATATGATGGGTGCTGCATTAGAAAGGGAATTTTTAGGACTTGAAGATTAAAAGCTTTTACAAATTTATTTTTTATGGACACTTTGTTGGCTTATTATAATTATAATTCAGAAAGAAATAGTTTTAAAAAGTTAACAAAGCTTTTAATTACACTAAAGTTGTATAAATGAAATTGTAATTTTTAAAGTTTTCTCTTGTTTTTATATTAATTTATATATGTATACAGTGTGTTTGCAACAACAATTTGTTATTATTAACATGTTGTAATTGTACTATGTATTAACAATAAACTGTAAATGTATATCTATTAAAATTTTTGAATTAAAAAAAAATATTAAAGTAGAAAGTTAAACTTTATTATTATGCTTAAAAATATACAAATTTGTTTAAGATTTTAATGATTAAGAGAAAACGAAAATAAAACAACAAATAAAAAAGATAAAATTATGTTTTTTCTGTTCCTTGGCGCATTTGTTTAAAACGACTAATGCGTTTTTTGGGTGTATGAGTATCGATAAATTTAACATCAGGCAGAGGTTCAGGCTCCGTTAATGTTTTTTCAACAACATCGTTCATAACCTTAAAAGAAAATGAAAACATTGATCCTTGATTGTAATTCGAAATGTATATTTATATACCTTGTAATAGGCGCTCAAGCCATCATCTTCCTCCCTTTTAGTAGACTTTTTATTTGATTTTTTGTTTTTATTACTATTATCCTGTTTAACATCCTTTAAATGGTTTTCCTTCTCAACTGCAGACTTATTTTTCAGTATAGTTTTGGCTTGTACAGCAGGATTTGAGAACTGAAATAATTCCAAAAATGATTACAATATAAATACATGTATGAATATACGTAATACTTACTTCCGCTTTTGGATCTACAAAAGCTGCTTGTCGGTCGGCTTCTTTCAGTAACGGGGTCTTAACTTGATCCTCACCCTTATAACTATTAATGAATAATGTTGAGGGCACATTATGACCTTCTATTAACTCTTGAGAATTCTTATATAAATCATAGAAATCAGCTGGACTGCCAGGTATATCAGATGATACCTTATTATCTCTTTTAGAATCGTCTTGTTGGGAATGTTTAAATTTTATATGAAGAGTATTAACTTCGCCTATAGAGGTCTGTAAAATCTGGTTTATTAAGTCAAAATCTAGTTTACTTTGATTTTCTGAAACAAATTGTAAATTTTTTTCAACTTTGACCTGTATTAAATCTTTTTTATCTATGTTTTTTTTTAATAAATCCGGTTTCATATTTGTTTTATCTTTCCCTTCATCATTGTCATCAAGTTTTATAATATCACGTTGGGGTTTCTCCGTTTTAGGCGGTAACATTTGTGTTACAGCTTCATGTTTTCTAAATTCTAAAGTTTGATCTTCTAATGCGAAGGAAATACGACGTTTTTGGTTAGATTTATTTGTATCATTGGATAGAGAAGATTTTCTTTCATTAGTAGTAACTTCAATAAATTCTTTCTTCAGAATTTCGCTATTTTCCATATTGTTTTCCAAAATTTCGCCATTTTCTATATTTTCTTTTTCTTCCACAATTTGTTCAACTTCTGAGACTTTTTCCGCCAACTCTTCAGCACCTACAGTTTCTTCTGCCATTTCTAATAGTTCTTCCAAATGTTCTAAAACATTTAAAAGATGTATTTTTTCATCTAACTCTTTTTGCGTTCTCAAGGGCAGAACCTGTATTCTTTGTCTTATTATTTCTATTTGATAATCATAGAAACCAATCTGATCTTCCGCATTAAGAAATTTAGCCTGTTCTTTAATCAAAACCACTTCTTCGGGTGTCGATTCTTCTTCTGTTTCTTTATCTTCCTCTTGGGAATTCACTAAATCTGCTATTTCCGCATTTGGTTGTACATTATTATTTGTATTTATACTGTTACTCTTTTGTATTTCATTCTTTTTCACTATATTGGTTAGTAAAGGCGATTCTTCAGTAGGTTTTGTTGCGTTTGACTTTATTTGAGGTGTTATTCTCTTTTTTTCTTGTGGTAAAGTTATTTCTCCTGACATTAGCTTTCGTATTGTTTCATCATTGACCTCATCTATTTCTAATTGGTCCAGTTCTTGTTCTAATTCTTCCATTAACTCAGCTTCTTCCAACATTTTGATGAGATCCTCATCGCTTTTATCCTGTGAATCTGTTTTATTTTTTGTATATTCTTTTTGCTTTTTTTCTTTACGTAACAGTTTTTCTCTTTCCTCCCCTTCCTTTTGTTTAGCTTGCTTAACGAGAATTTTATGCTTTTCTCTCCATAATTGTTCAGTTTCTTCATTGTAATCTTCAATGATTTCACGTTCTTCACCACCGGGCATAACGCCCTCGACATAAGGTTTTTCCAACTTATTTCTGTTAAAAATATAAAAAACTAATGTTTAAATGATTGTTTAATTCAAAAGTAGTGTGTATTTACTGCCATAAGTCTGCTTCTGTTTCCAACATCTTTAAATGTTCCTGAGCCATTTTAATGCGCATTTCACAAATTTCTTTTGCTTTCGATGCGGTGCATTTCGAAAAATAACCTTGGTAGTGACCAACTAAAACTTCATTTGTATGTAATAAATGTCCTGGCATAAAAGCTTTTTTACCAAGTGGAACCATAACATCTACTGTCAATCGTTTGCCAAACGTAGATATATTCTCAATGGCCATTTGATTTTCTTTAAGATAGGTTTGCCAACGTTGTGACTCGTTTTCATTTTTGTGTAAGGCCTTTATGGAGATTATAGAAAAACAGTTTATAGCAAAATTGATTTAGAAATTTAATTTTTAACAAACCTCTCTAAGGACATCTTCACGTTTATCCATGTTTGCTTAAATAATGCCTGAGAATTTAATAAATACACGTTGTTATCCACAAAAAAACAAAATTAGCATTCCGGTGTAAAACAAAAACAATTTTCCAAACAGCTGATTTCTAGTGTTGATAACTTGTCAATTTAAGCATAAAATTAAAATTTAATTTAGCGAATTTAAGACTCAACCATAAGGTGCCCGCATAATTCCGCTGAATTGTGTGTTTTTGTACATGTATAATATGTCAGCTGTCAAACATTAAATATAATTATATTTTTTGATTATAACTAATCATATGCAGTAAGTGTAAGCATATGAAACTTATTCGAAAAAAGAAAATTTGTTAAAAGTTTATTTAAGTTTGAATTTATTGCATTCAATTGGATTTTTTTGATATTTCTTCAACATTTAACCAACAACAAAATGTCAATTGTTTCTCATTAATATACATACATATTTGTTGTCACGAGGTGGTGGCATTATTAATACGTCTTGAATGTGATTTCTTTTGATATAAATTAATTCCTAAAAAAAGAGTTAGCATCACTCACTTAAATATATTCAAACACTTAACAACACCCTTTGATGGAAAATTTACAACACTTTACAGTTTGTTGATTATTTTCTTTTTCACAAATTTCTCCGGATTGATATTCTTTTGAATCATTGATATAAACGAAACTTATTAAATATGTCTGGCCAATATCCTGGTAGTTATAATAATCCACTGGCTGGTCATCGTGGCCAATTTAATCCACAACAACAGCAGCAACAGATAATGAATCAAATGCAAATGGGTTCAGCAAGTGGTGCCGGTATGATGGTTGGAGCTGGAGGTGGTCCTGGTGGTGGTATGATGTCTATGGGAGGTGGTGGCGGTGGTTATGGGCAGGGTGGTATGTTGCCCCAACAAGGAAATGCTATGCAACAAGGAATGCAAGGCATGGCAGGTTCAGTGAGTGGAGGTATGGGACCTGGTGTTATGAATCCTGTAGGTATGCAGTCACCATCGCATGTGCAACAACAACTAATGCAGCAGCAAATGCAACAACAACAGCAAATGGGTCCAATGGGACCACAAATGGGCATGAGTATGGGAGGACATGTTGGAATGGGCGGAGGAAGTGTTAATCCGCAAGTTGGTAATATAATGCCGCAGCAACAACAAATGGCATCGCAAATGCAGCAAAATGTAAGCATGCAACAAGCTCACCAAATGCAAACCGGAGCTAGTGGGCCCAATATGGGAGCAATGTTGGCTCAGCAACAACAATCTATGCAGCAATCTCAACAAAGTCCAGCTGTCCAACAACAGCAGTCAGCCATGCAAACATCTCAACAAATGCCTCAAACAAGCGGTCAGCAGCAGCAACAATCATCAGCTAACAACGTACTATCCATACCTCAACAACCCCACAAAGAAATCAACATTGTAACATTGTCTCGAGTTGGTCAAGAAACAGTACAAGACATTACATCTAGATTTCAGGAAATATTTACGGCTCTGAAAGTCATACAGCCTACATCCAGTCGGGATAATGGTACAGTAAAAAAGGTTCAAGAGCACTTCCGAACGATTCGTTTACTATTCAAGCGTATGCGCCTTATCTATGAACGTTGCAGTGATGGTTATCCACAGGGTAAGTTTGTAATTTTTTTTTTTAAATTAATAATCCTTTTAATTTTTTGTTTTCCTTTATTAAAGGTATGGAATACACACATGTTGAAAGTTTAATTCCTTATAAAGATGAAACTGAGCATCGCAATTTGGAAGGCACACAATGTGAAGAGTATCGCAAAGCTTTGCAGGAAAATCAGGAGCTTATCGATACAGTCAAATTGAAAAATCGCCAGTTAAGAGAAATTATTGATCGCACGCGTATTATTGTTTGGGAAATTAACACAATGCTCAGCATGAGGAGATCTTGAAATATATTATGGGGAAAATAGTTGTAACATAGATAATTAAGTTATAAAAAATATATGTAATTGGAACTATTGGAATAATTGTATTAAATTTCAAAATATAATTTAAATTAGAGTGAGGGTTTTATCAATTATATTTTAATAGATTTTTAGGTTTATATTTAATTTAGATAAAATGTTTCTTAATTATACAAAATTTAAAGCAACCTGCTGCTATTACTGTCCTCATCTAGTTATTTTGAGAAAATTTTCTATTTTTATTTTTTCAGCTAGCAATTATCAATTATATACTCAGCTAATTTAATTAAATTTAATACATTTTCATAATAGGTATAGATATTAAAAACGATTCAGATATTATGAATTGTTGAATTATGCTTTTTATTAGCTGAAATACATATGTTAGTTTTAAAGAAGCTGAATAAAGTTTTTGCGAACCTTGTTGTATGGCTATAAGTTCAATACCGCAAATACGTATTTTATATTTTGATATTTATGTATATATGTATGTATTTAACAATTCACAGAAATTACTTTAATAGCTTTGTTTCAGTACTTGCCCTGGTTTTAAAGTTCTTCAAATGTTAATGTGTTTTTCAAATCTGTAATCATGAGTCAAAATAAATAAATGCCTTTATAAAGCATTCAGAGTTCCACTGGTTTTAAAAATGTTATTAGATTTCAAATTCTATTATCTCAATTTTAATATATGTATTACACTTCACGATTGTTACAAGAACAATATATGAATGTGAGAAATTAAATCTCCAACAACATTTTACAAATAAAAATGAAAACCTTTTATTAAAATATTTAATGTTAATTTTATTCGAACAAAGTGATTTTAAGTTTGTAATTGTGCAGCATTTGTTTACAACAATTAAAAAAATAAAATCAAATAATGGCAATTCAACTGCATTTCTTACAAAGATCTCTTCAAAAATAATATACTTAAAAAGGCATCAAGCATTGATAAAGCAAACGATTTATTCAAAAAGCATGTTGGTTATAAAAAAAAAACACAAAAAAAATAAAAAATTCATTCGTATAACAAACTTTATTACGCGTTTGGAGACTCCCTAAGCAAAGCGACAATTTAAAGATACTCCACTAGTGCGTGGAATAATTTTGCAATTAACTCCAGCACCATCAGAACTTACAACTTCACCGCCAGGACATTTATAGAGCAAAGGTTTTTTCTATATGGTCGAAATAGAAACGTTAGATATATATCGACACACATTCAACAAATTCATAATTTATATAGATTACCTGTATTTCATGAATATCCTTTTGTATTTTCATATCATAAACTGGTTTATGTACTGATGGATTTTGCAAACCGCTTTGTATAAAATCCATTAAACGAGAAGCAAATACTGGCATCATTTCACCCGAAACATTTCCCTGAAAACCCAATAAACTTTTAAGACTTTCATTTCCGCTGCCAACAGTTACATTTGAGTTTTGCATGCCCGTCATCGAATTTAAATTTAATGCAGCTTCAGCCTTTGGCGTTAAGTTGCCAATTGGAAAGGATTGTGACCCATTGCTATTATTTTGACGTTCGGGAGCCGCACGTTGTGGAACTTTAAAACTGGAATTTAATGGTGGACTGGGTATTAAGTTTACATAACTACTGGGAGTTTCTATTATCATATTTTGAGCAGGATGTGGACTACAAGTGCCATTTACATTATAGTTGTTGATAGTAGCATTGTTTCTGGCAATAGAGAAACGAAAATTTTTGCTAGGTATATAAGTATAAGAGATGAGATAATAATTGGCTTTGAAATATTTTCGTATGTATATTAATTAAACGCATCCAAACCTGTCAAAATCCTGCTTCCGGTTTCTTTGTACTCGACCATTAATTACACCTCCTACTCCATTGTCACCATCATTAAAGTTATTACTAGCGTTATTAAATCCCCTTTGAAAATTGGTATAACCACGATTTCCTCGATTACCTCTATTACGTCTACTGCCATATCTATTGGATACCCAATTTCTGTTAACCTCTGCATCCAACGGCAGCAATGTGGGAATACCGCGTGGTCTATTGCCAGAATTATTTGGTGCCATCATGCGATATTGTACCGAACTGATTTTTTCATTTATATTTTTATTGTTACTATTATTAAGTTTATCACGCAGATCATTTTGGCGATCATGACAATCCATGTAGGCTATTGTCGAATCCGGCCCTTTCCAAATACCAGTGTCAATTTCTTCAATATTTGTAGCCTCGTCTAAATCTACTTTAGCTGGCACCATCAGCACATCATCTTCATCATCATCCTCCTCGTCGTCTATATTACCTTTTCGGCGACCAAATTTTTCATCATTGCTATTGCCATGAAGCGTGATTTTTTCATGGTTATTGCTTTTGTTTGTAACGGCATTGCTATTGGTGTTCTTTTTAGAAATGGCAATATAATCATCTACATGTCAAATTAAATATTTATAAGGTTAATTGCTAACACTAAATGCTATTGTATGTATTTACCCAAGGACAAGTCCATAATTTCATCTATTTTCAGAGCCATCCTGGAATAGCTTTCTCTTTAAACGTCGATGTAAAAAAATGTTACCTAAACGAAAAGGTTTTGCTGAACCTATTTTAAATGTCTTAATCTATGTTTTAAATTTACAGTTTGTTTTTTAAGGATTGCCAATATTACACAATAAAAGTTTTAATTAAAAACATTGTTGATAACAAGCACCCTGTTATGATGAGCGACATCTAGTTGTACATATATTATTAGAATTTTCATTATTAAAAAAAATTCGCGTATTATTTTTTCTTAAAGTTCGCATAAATACCACCACCCGGTTTTTTTTCCATCTATATATCTATCAATCAATCTAGCCATCAACACACACTGAGGCAGGCACCGTTCAGGAAGCGATAAACACAGATGGCGCATTCCTCTCTTCAAAAAAATTTTCTACTGCGCATCTACGTCATCAGAACGCACAACTGTTTGTATGTTATGAAAACAGTATGAGATTTGTGGTAGAAATGAAAAAATATTATGGTTATATGGTGTTCACACATGCATTTTTAATTGACATTTTTTAATTAACGCCTAATTGAATTCAATTATCCATACAAAATTTCAATTTAGATAATTGCTTCATTAAGAGTTAATTGTTCTAATAATTGTTCAAATTTAAAATACAACCCTATGACTAGTAATAACTAAAATGGCAGTTGTTTCGCTTTTAAATAAAGAAAGAATATTTTTACGCTGAAAATTATTATATTAGAACCAAATACAGTGCACTCGGGAAAACGTCAACTAATTAAAACCGGGGGTGTTGACGTTTAACAAATTGTTGACGCTTTAAAAAAAATCTGTTATTTTTTTCTGCTGTTTTTTTCTTTCCTAGACTTGGAAGAGAAACTTCTGTCTATTTATTTCATAAAATTTTAGAGTAGGTAATGTAAAAAAAAGGGTTGAGGTTTTGGGATGTTGACGTAAACGAGCGTTGACGTTTTCCCGAGTGCACTGTAAATGTATTCTTTTTTGTCAGCTGCTGTCAAACGCTAATAAAATTAGCAATATTGAGCATATGTGAACACTTTTTAATTAACCAATAATTGACTCAATTAAAAATGTATGTGTAAACACCATATTAGACCATCACACTCATCAGTTGTGACTCTCAAGTCAAGTAGTTTTCAATGAGAAAGATAAAAGATAAATTTCTCTTTCCTTCTCATTGAAAAATAACTTGGCTTGACAGTCAGAACTGATGAGTGTGAAACAGGAGTTATTTTTTATTTTTAATAAAATAAAACGAAAAATCATGGCATTTTCTTTTTTCATATTTAATTTTGTTGTTATAAACCTATATCTGTTTGTAAAACACTTTATTGTTTTATACTTGTTTGTTTTTTATTATTTATAAATTGATATGTATTGAATATTTTGTAATTACGAAAAAAAAGTTATTGAGAATGAGACATTGTAATAAACTTTTTTCCTGTGTTTTTATTTTTAAATAATTATGTTATTAATATAAAATAAGAAATTTAATTTATTATTTTTTTATATTTTCTTTTTCTCGAAAGGGTTTTTACTTTTTTGTCACATTCAATGTGATTCTTCGAAAATATTTTCAAGGTCTTGCATGTGTTCCATAGTTTTTTGTTTCGTTTTCTGCTATGGATTTATTTTATTTTTCCGGCAAGAAAAACTGATCCATTGTTTTAATAACTTTGGATCTGCCGGAAAGTTAAATAAACTGATTGTACACGGCTTTTTTCTATTATTGTTACAACAATTTTTACTGCACACCACATTTTAGTTTTTAATTTACACGATTTTTTAACTTTAATGAATTTTTACTTTTCACAATAAACCACAATGCCCTCTGTCTACGTCACTGAGTGAGCTGAGTGAGAGTAACAAAACTAACGGACCTGCGCAATGCGTAATCTGGTTTCTTTCAAGCGTTGCGCCAACGACAACGAGTGTTGAGTGAGAAGGAGGGAGAGAGAGAGAGAGAAATAAAGAAAAAAAGAAGAAGAATGATGGCGAGGAGATTGACCAAATGGGGAGAGAGGAAAAAGGTCCCCCGTTGGGTAGCCAGAAATTTTTTTTTAACTCGTGTGGTGAATTTATAAAAGTAGTGAAAAGTCAACCTGAAGGGCAACTGGCTCGTTGGATCGAACGACTCCAGTCTTATGATTTTAGCGTTGACCACAGGAAAAGTGGAAATCATGGCAATGTAATGTTCATCGATTTTCGCTTAACCCATATAGATTTCAGTGAAGATTGGTCTGTAGCGCAAAGAAGTGACCCCATTTTGGCAAAGATAATATCAGCTAAAGAAGAAGACAGAAAACCTACCATAATAAAATATTAACTTCAGCAGTACGACACAGGTGCACCATTTGAGCGAATTGTAATCAATGTGGCAGGTCCTTTCCCTCTTAGTGATGATGAAACCGTTACGTTCTAGTGGTTATGGATTATTTCAGCAAGTGGCCAGATGTTATATATGCTATTCCCCCAAGAAGCTAAAAGAGTTGTAGATGAATTTTTGAACAACTGGGTGTGCCGTCATGCAGTTCCATTGAAGTTACACTCTGACTTTTTGCTAGCATACAGATCAGCTGTTCACGACTTCACCTCTCGAACACCTGCAAAAATCATCTTTGGGACTGAACTAAAACTGCCTGGTGATTTCAAATAAATATTGTGTAAATAAAACAAAGCCTTCCTCAAAAATTAAAGACAATGAAAACATTTCCAAAGAGCACCACCTTAACGAACCCCATGAATTCGTGCGGAGATGATTATAAGTACGTATTATTAATTATGTAAGCCAGATATGACCCAGCGGCGAATCCTGAAGGATTTAACGAAGGCTAACTAGTACTACTATATAACCCACAACTAAAGAAAGGTTTGTCTCCCAAACTACAAACTGACTGGTATGGTATTGACTATATTTGGTAATTGAGATATTAAATGAATGAATGGTCCATAGAATACAAAAATATAAGAGCCGGATGTCCAAAATGAAGGTTGTACATCTAGAACGATTAGCTGCCTATGATAGAAAAGGTAAATCAGTGCATATTCGGGACCAACATGCTTAGCAGGGGATAGTGCTACGGAATTGTATTTAAATTTAACGGGTGGTATCACAACATGTTTTATCATCAATATTTGTAGAAGTTTCAAACATTGTTGATAACAAACACCCTGTAATTCTAAATGCAACACTGTACCCGATTGACATTTAGCTGTATCCGATTTACGAACTGCCTCATTCATTTTATATTTTGCTTTCAATAGAAGGGGTTTTGGCAAATAAATCTCTTCATGAAAACGTAATCTTTACAAAATTCAATGATTTGGTGTAATAAAATGAATTTTAAAATGCATGTTTATGCAACCACTCTATACTTATTTCAATAAATTAATGCTGAAAAAAATAAGGTAAGTTTGATATTTGTAATTTTAAATAAATTTTTATTTGGCGAAATTATTATACTTGTATTAGATTTTATTGAGTTTAATGGAAGACAAACGTTTCGCCAGATTAAATAGCTTTTTGAAGTTAGTGATATTTTTTGATATAACAAAATATATCGAAACTTTGTAAGCTATAAATAAAATAAATTTGTTCGGCACTATGCAGTAATTTATAACTATAGTTTTGGGATCAAATTACCTAAGAATGTAGAACTCTTTGCTGCAAGAATAAGTTTGCGTTATTTATCGCGAATGGCTACTAGTTTATTTTAAAAATCTTGAGGCTATGTGGCCTAGAGACTTTCGCAACATATGTAAGTATATGTATGTATGTACGTTAGAGTTGTGCTCGTTCGTTCGTTTCAGTGACCGGTCATTTTCGTTCATTTATCCAAGACTGATTCGGTCATTCAATTCGTTCACTTTTAACCCGTTCTTTCATGAACGACACAGCTCTAATGTACGTATAATGATTTAAAGGATCTGGAAGGTATATACATACATCTGGTACTTATAGTACAAATACATTGATTGATTATGAAAACTATTTCAAATTACATAGGCCAGGAAAATTATGATCTTCATGAAATCGAATTTGATGAACTGTCTGGCTTGTTCCCACGGCTTGACTAACCATTGTTTCTGATGCGTTCAAAGATAAAACATCGTCGAAATTACTAATACAAATCTGTGCATTTTACTGTGAGGAAAATTGATATGTATTTTCTTTATAATTTTTAAATTTTTTCTGTAAAAATTAAATTTAATGACAGAATTGCACACAAATTTGTTCATGTTCTTTTGTGCGTAATTTTAAAAAAATGTCGGTATTTCTGTGTTAAAATTCCATTTGACAGACATACAGTGAGTAGCAAAAATGTAACAATATACGATATTCTCGCAAATAAACCTCCATTATTTACAAATTAAAAGAAAACTAAAAAATTTTCTTAATTAAATTTTTGTATTGTTACACTTTTGCACCCAGCAATATTTTTATGTTAATACCTATATATTTTTTTTTATTAAATTTGTTCTACAAACCTATAGCTTTTTCAAGTTCTTTGAGTCGGTTTGACATGCTGTTGTAAAAATTTGCCACCATTTCGTTTGAAATAGACTCCCAAATATCTCTTACGCGGGTTTATAGTTCATTTACGCCATTTGAAGGGTACTTGGATAGTTTAGCCTTAATGTAGCTCCAAAAGTTAAATCGAAAATGGTTGACTTTCTAACCAATTCTTTACGACTTTAGCCGTGTCTTTGGGTCATTATCTTGCTGAAACACGTTATTTTCAGGAGAAAGACCCGTTTTCTCAATAGCGGCAGGTAAATTTCTGTGTAAAATTGTAAGTTATTGTTCTTTCCTCATAATACCCTCAATCTTAACAAGGGGATCTACGTCATTTTTTGTAATACAACCCCCAAACCATTATTGAAACACCAACGTGTTTTATTGTTTGTGTGACCTATTTTGAAATTATTGTATTGGTGTCCTTACTCCAATACCATGAGTGACCATCTGATTCAAAACGAATTATTTTAGTTTCATGAAACGCTCATGGCACTGGATGAAGGATTTTCTCCTCTATGGTATACAGAACACCGGCTTCGCATAGTACAGATTGTATTATTTATGGTGAAATGTCATCTTTCTTTAATATCTTCCGATCCATATTACCCCTACATACATGGTCATATTATACCTTAAATTAAAGATTTTGTTCTTGACTTCAAAATTTTCTAATTTATATATCTACTCATAAAGACCTTTTTCCCAGATTTTTAAATATTTAAAAAAATATCGGCACAAAAAATAATTTTCCGAAATTGACCTCTAGGTGGTCTATTGAAATGATGTTACATATCGTTGGAAAGGTCTTTAAAATACCTATCATTTGATATACATATCGTCTAATATAGGAATGCAGTTTTACAAACTTTGGAGCCTCGTCCACTCGAAACTCTAGGTGTGACCGCCAAAAAAGTTTTCTTTTATTTTAATCAGAATTTAAAGCTATTAGGGTACAATTTTGGAAGTGATTTAAAAAAAAGTTACTAAAACCGACGTAAGGCAGACAAATTTACGTGCAGACAAAAATTGTAGACTGAGTAAATATGTAATGACCCGGGGGTATCAGCAATCTCATCTAACATATACCTATGCTATATTCAAAAATTTATCTAAATACATATTAGTTTTTGTTAGCGAGCTTTGAGTCGCTATTTGACAGACTAAACTGTTTTATAGTGCTAGAAAAAACTCGCAGAGTAATTTCCTTTCGCCCAAGCAATGCCCAAATTAATATTCTTAAAATTTGCGGAGCATATTTTTTGTGAAATGTATAAACCAATTAAGTATTTGCTTTGCAATTAAAATTCTCAAAGTAATATCCATGTAAATTTTGAAATATACTAGTATTTAAATCATAATGTTATTTTATATACATACATAGTACCTATATAAATATTATTAATAAATCTTATCTCAATTTTTCCAGACTCATTTGAAAATATCTATGCATCTGTAACACGGTGTTTTGAAGCAAACATGGAACTTCTGTTTGCTGTTGGCAAAAGAAAGCAAAAAATGAAAAGGTAACTCTAGTTTTAAATTAAATTTAAGAATTATGACACTGATGAATTCGTTTTAAAATATTTTCTGACATCTCTTATGAATATTTTCTTGATTTTATACAAACTTTTATCTGATAATTTTATAACAAAATATATTTTATTTATAAATATAATAGTACTAATATAAACAAAATCTTTTATTTATTCCAGATTAATCGAAAGATTTTAGAATACCAAATAGCTAGGTCTGATTTATTTGGAATTAAGGTAATTATTTAAAAAAAAGAACTAAACAAACTAGTCTATGAACAGATCTTCATTTAAAAGGCACTGATGATTAATTAGTTTATAATATTTTCTGACATCTCTTATGAAAAAATTTTGATTTCAAATAAACTTGTACTGATATTACTTTAAATCTATAACAATATTTATCTCAATTTTAAAGTACCTATGTATTTTTTAACATTATTCTTTTTATATTTTTAGATATTCTTGGACATTTAAGAAGAAAAACGCTAGTATATATGGCTGTTAAAGACTTCAAGGTATTTTTTTCAATTAATTTCTTATACCTACCTAATATATTTTCTATATGCGAGTTTTGAGTCGCTATTTAATAGAAATTTCAACTGTTTTATAGTGCTAAAAAAAAACTCGTAGAGAAAATTTCATTTCGTCCAAGCAATACCCAAATTGTTAGTTTCCCAAATCTGCGGAGCATATTTTTTCGCGAAATGTACAAAAAAAAAAATAATTATAAGATAAATCATACGAATCATACACATTTTTTTCAACGAAATTAAATATTTTTATTTATAGTTACCTATAGAAGGGAAAAATAAATGAAACTCTTTCGACTGTCCAGCTGTCATCAAATGTATAGAAAGGTAACTAATTATTAAGAATTATGAAGTCAAATTATTTGAATATTTGTTTCAATGATGATTACTTAAACCATTCACAGACACCAATAACAAGTTTAAAACGCTGACAAACTGTTTCAATATTCTTTTGGAATAAGAGTCTTGTTTTAAACAGTTATGGACAATGGTTAGATATTGGCACTGAGCTTAATAATACATATTTATTTATACCATTTGTGAAGATAAATCAAAAATTAAACAAATATTATTCTTTTATCTTATTCCAGGAAAAATGAACATAAATTCCAATAGAGACTTGATGCAGCAAGGATTCGAAAACAAAACATATAAAAAAAAACTAAACCATAATAAAAACAATTATTTTTTAAATTTAAATAATTTATGTATTTTATTTATTAGTGTAGTTAGTTGGTTGTATTTTCTATCAAAAATCATTTTTCACCAAATTCGCTTTTTCTCTTAATGCCAACTCTTTTTCCTGATTCGCTATCATGCGCTCGCCTTTAGATTTTTTACCAATGCCCAATTTGGGTAGACCACGATTTAGGCCCTCCAGTAAAACACATGCTTTGCAGGGCTGTTGAGAGGATACAAAGCCGCAACGTTCGCATATACCCCTTATCGGTTTCTTAACGGTATCCTTAAATCTTAACTGTTCCCCCGAATGTATTATATCCATTATTACGGACGGTCGAACCTTTTCTAGATCCTTGAGAAAAGCTCTTGCGTGACCACGATACGCATTAGGTGCAAACACACATTCTGTTGAAAAGTACACCAATTTTTTGTAATAGGCATACATTACAATCTCCTTTTCGTAAGTGTATTTAAGTGGCTTCACCCTTGGTATAGAGTCTTCACTACCACCAGTCTTAATATCCGTACATCTTCTTAAACGCGCCGTATCGCCTCGTAAAATATTCATTAAAACCGTCTCGGCTATATCATCGGCATTATGACCAGTGGCTATACTATCGACTTCCAATAGTTTGGCTCCTCGATCTAAGGCTTGTCTGCGGAATACACCACAAAATGTACAATTATTCGAACGACCGATTTGAGCCACAATACGATCCATGGTCCAACCATAAAGTTCTTCATACGATAGGATTTTGAGAGGTATTTGATAATCATCGCGATTTTGTTTAACGGTCTCTAAACTATCATCACGATAGCCAGTGATGCCTTCATCTATGGATAGTAGAACCAGTTCCAGCCCGTAGTCATGACGTTCGTTGAGTAGTTTAAGGCTGAAAGCAAATAGGTATACTTTAATTTAATATTTCATCACGATTTGATTATAGGACATAAATTTAGACTTAAAAAGGTTACGGTATGCAAAAGACAATAATGGAAAATTTGGCAAGAGATAATAATGGAAAAAGACCAATAAAAAGTAGAATTTTGCCTAATTATAATTATTATTTATAATACATAATCTTTAAAAACAAATTACTCAAACAACTATTCACACTTACACATGAGCAAGTACAGTGGAATCTTTACCCCCACTGGCTGCTACAGCCACTTTTTCACCACGTCCAAATAAATTACTAGAGGTGATAGTATGATGAATTTCAGCTTCAAAGGCAGCGAAAAAACATTCTTTGCATAAAGCGTCTGCTGTTTTCGGCCGCTATTAAAAATATAAAATTAATACATACATTTTACAACATAACATCAAAATACCTTTAAAACAGCTTTGTTGCCACAATTTGATTTACAATTAATAGGCATTTTTACATAAATTATTTTTTTAACTTAAAAACAAAAAAACACGTTTATTTACAAACATAAAAAATGACACATCGTACTCAAATGTGAAGTATTATGCTCAGTGAGATGATAACATTATTTAGTTTGTTCTTGAAAAGCAGTAGCAACTCTGTTTAATCAGCTGTCTTTTACTTTGTTTTGTGTATTTTCTTTTGTATTTCCTTGTTATTTTTGTTCAATTCTTTGTTTGCTATAAAAGAAACGAAGGTAAACAAGTATTTACAAAGAGAAACGAAAAAGAAAACATCGTGCGAAATAATAAAGGTGATAAACATAAGAAAATAAAAAAATTATTAGAAAGAAAATTTCCTTCTTTGTGACATTGAAATAAAAAACGTAATTTATGAAATTTACCTAAGAACGACAATAATTTTATGAAAAATTTGCTATTAATGTAAAGCTACTACTAGAAAAGCTATCAAATAAAAGTGCCAAATAACTCGCAACAGAAAATCTTAAACGTCCTATGTAATAATTTCATGATTAATTGAGGAGTTCTATTATATTATTTGTTTCCAATAAGTATATTTTTATACATTATAAACACAAATGGGTAACGCTGGTAGTACTAGTATGCACAGAGAACGCCACAAGTCCAGTGACATCTCTACACCAAATTCTCCATTTAGAGAATTGCCCCTACGTGGAGAGGGTTGTTCTACGGCTCAGGGTATTGCGGCTGTCAGTGGTGGCCAGGCATTCACATTTGATAAAAAGCGTGATTCAGTTATTCACGGTGGCTCATCACAAGAAGATGATGAAACAACATCCGAACCCTATTATACGAAGCCAATAAGCAAAGCAGCAAACGAGCAGCAACAACAACAAATATCTGCTGCTTCTGTCGACCCTGAGTTTAGTTCAGCTGAACCGCGCAAACGCTCAAGTACTATATCGGAAGGCACTACAACTTCATCAGCAACTGTAACGCAAGCAATGCCTCAATATAAAGACTCTTCCGCTGCGGAGTCAAACAAAGATTCTCCGCTAAAGACGCAAGAACAGCAAGATGAAGAGGATTTGCGTAATCCTGCATTGCCCACTGTTTTGCGCTGGGATGGCGGTGGTCAAAACGTCATGATTTCTGGTACATTTACCGAATGGAAACCCATACCCATGGTACGTAGTCATGGTAATTTTGTTACGATTATTGATTTGCCCGAAGGAGATCATCAATACAAATTCTGTGTTGATGGTGAATGGAAACATGATCCAAAATTGGTAAGTTTTATTTACAATTAATTTAATTTAAAAATTTTTGTTAGCTACTCTTGTGTTAAGCGTTATTTTACTGTGAAAATCGATATCACTATCAAGCAAATAACCAACCATCTATACATTCGTGCCTTGGTTATTTAAAAAAAAAAAAAAAATAAATAAAAAAAAAATGACGTTGTTCTAATGTTTTTGTTTACATACTATGTGTAATCCATGAAATAAAACACTTAAGTGGCAATGATGATGATGACAATGTTTGTTGTGCAATCACTTTGAGCAATTGTTAATAGTATTAAAGAATACAACACATTAACATACAAAGAAAAATTGAGAGCAATTGTTAAATGCATATAATAAGGACCGAACAGTGGTGTTTGGGAAGCTAATTTAAGAAAACTCTTTGTTGTAAAATGTTAAGGAAACTTTAATATTTATGTAGCCTTTATACATATGTATGTATGCAGAGTATCAAATATAAAATAATTTAAGGAAATTTAATTTTTACAACACATTTTGGTCGCCCTGATTATACGGACGAATCTGTGACTTGCATGCTGCACGTTCGTAACTACAGAAGTTTTACACATTTAAAAAAAATATTAACGCCGAAAGTGCCGCATACTGCATTAGATACATTATTCCACAAAATCATTAAAAATAAGATTAGATTATCGTAAGAACTTTGAGGTTATATACTTTATCACAGTGTTTTGTTCATTTATCATAAAGCCTAATTAAACGACGATAACTATTAACTTAATAGGATTTAAACAACAACAATATATTTCGAATGGAAAATAGTGAGAAAAAATTTGTTCTTCGTAAATGAGTCAAATTAGTTAATTCTTTAATTTATTAAATGTTGCTAACAAAACTTTATATTCAAATGTTCCAAAATTGTTTTGCAAATATATTTTAGGAATATATGTCCAACGTTTTATATAAAGAGTTGAGTACGGAAATATAATCAAACAAATATGTGTCAAGTCTTCTGTTACTTACCTCCAAAAAAGTTAAATATTTAAAATGTTTAATTGTACCAATGTTCGCATTTTCGCAAGAGTAAAAAATGGTGACATAAATTATTCTATTAATACATTTAAATTTAACAAATTTTTAATTAAATTATAAGTAAAATATTTTAAATATTCAAAATAAAACGGAAATTCGCCCTTGTGAAATTACGAACTTTTTACAAACACAAAAAAATACGTATTAAGTATGTTGTTATATTTATGGTAAAGGTTAAAAATGGTGATGTGAATACCTTTAACATAATATCGTTAGAAAATATTCTCATAAAAACTATGTATTTTTATTTAATTAAATGTATGCATGTTGTCGAAAGTTCTTTCCTAGGGAAAAACTTCCGGTTGATACAGCTTTTGCTAAATTAAAAATTTTTGTCCGCGTGAGATTTGGTTCGTTCCGGAATGAAAATCCAATTGTAGTGAGAAATATCAGAGAAAATTATAATCTGAAAAGATTGTTAGCTTTCATTTAAATTTCTCATTTCAAGTAAATCACTAAACAACGAACCACAACCTGTCAACAACAGGCTTTTACTTCATAAACAAATTTGTTAAAAGTTTTTTCTCTCTTATCTCACCAAAAATGAAACACATATATGTATGTACATACATATGTATATACTCATGTTCGCAATATAAACTTAAGGTACCAGAATATAAAGAGCTCAGGCCTACCAGATTTAACGAGCTAAACGCATTTTTTTTGCGAATTTCAATGTGAAATAAATTTGATTAACAAAATAGCAAATTATAATGGAATTATTGAAATTATGAAAGATTTTTATATAATTTTTCAAATAATTCTGCGAAGTTATATATATCTTCTACAAAGAATCGACAAAGATTCGGGAAATGTTATAATACAGAGAATTATATCTTAAATTCTAAGATCACTAAAAATCTTTCAAAATTTACATAATGATGACAGATCAAAATCAGGAAAACAAACAGAACACTTAAAGGTTATAGTAAATCATATAGATAAGAACATTATTATGTATATACTAGATGGCATTTGCGCGCGTTGCTACGCCACCAATTAAAATTAATTTTAAATTCAATTAATTTTAAGTAATTTTATTAATTTTGTTCATTTTGAAAAAAAGTAGGCGGTCTAAAAAAGTATTCTTAGTCATGCCGGAGTCTTAGTTATATCCCGTCAAAGTTTTAGTAAGATCGGTCCAGCGGTCTGACCTTCCCGGCAGGCGTTGTAATTAATTTAAAAAAGTGGACGTTAGAGTAGGCGTGTTCATACCAACTCAGACACCTTCCCGGGCTCATGCACAACAACTTTGCCAAAGATAATCACATGATCAAATACATAGTTTACGATTCCATAAAGGACGTATATACAAACATTTATTTTTTGAAATGGGGTATGAAAGTGGGCGTGGCACATAATATTTTTATTTTTACCTCGCCTTCAGTGAGATGTGTATACAACTTGGTTGAAGTAAATCTGTAAAAAGTCATGCAGAAGCAATTAAACAATTTAAAAAAGTGGGCGTTAAAGTAGGCGTGGTCCTACCAACTCAGAAACCTTCCCGGGCTCATGCACAACAACTTTTCCGAAGATAATAACATGATCAGATGCATAGTTTGCGAAAATAGAATAGTAAAAATGAATTTCAAAAAGTACCAATAAAGTGTACTGAAATTTGGCCCTTTTTACACCTTTATATTTGAGTCATGAATAGCATGTTCTGGGTTCTTTTTGGTGTGGATGAAAGAATATTTAATCGTTTTTTTA
The DNA here is from genome assembly GCA_950370525.1 of Bellardia bayeri. Classification (NCBI taxonomy): domain Eukaryota; kingdom Metazoa; phylum Arthropoda; class Insecta; order Diptera; family Calliphoridae; genus Bellardia; species Bellardia bayeri. Next base: position 58,564,395 of record OX493268.1, on the reverse strand, counting down.
TTTTAAATTGAATAAATAATATCAAATGTCCGGGTTTATCCCGTTTTTGTCCCTTTTTGTTACCCGTAAAAAAATAATATTAAAAACGTACCTATTAATTATCCGTAATACGTAACATATATTTGAAAATAATAGTTCATGGAATTTTTAGTGAGAAAATACATCTTGATAAAAAAGTAACAAAAAGAATACAATAGTATTCTATATTTATTTATGTAGGAGATATATATTTTAACGGAGCGTTCTACGGCGACTATTTTTACCCCACATGGTCACTTGAATTTCGAATTTCAAAAAAATACCAGACACCTGTCGGCTCTTTTTTTTTTGATTAAAGGCGGACGCATTTAAAATATTATTTCTAAGTTTATTTGTTTTGGAGATATAGAGGTACTGGTTTTACCCCTTTTTGCCCCATTTGTCCCCCTTAACGACCGAATTTCCAAAAATCCCTTCTTAGTGGATCTACATGTTGTCAAAGGAACCCATTACCCGAATTTCAAGTTTCTAGCTTTAGCGGTTTGGGCTGTGCGATGATGAATGAATCACTCAATCAGTCACGTTACTCTTTTATATATGTAAGTATATAGATTAACATTTTAAACAAAATAAATAAGCGCTCAAATACTACAAATTTTATTTGAATTCGACTTTAATCTATTAGTATTTTTCGTATTTATTTTTTAACCTGATTAAACCACTGTATTTTAAAAGTGTATTTTTATCATTTAGTGTTAATTGTTTAACAAAACAAATTTAATGTGTAAGCGGGTGAAAAGAGAGGCATCATCATACATTGTCTACCATTTTTTTATCTGTTTTGGTTTTATTCAAACAACATTAATAACATCAACAACAATATGTAAATTAATAAAATAAATAAATATAGTTAATTTTCTTTTGTTATCATTTCTATTCGTATGTATGTGAATTTCTATAGTATTGTTGCCTATTAAATGCTTTTGTAATTATAGAAAAGCGTTGAAACTGATGTTGGTGAAAAGGCAAATTTAGTGTCGGTACGTCAGTCGGATTTTGAAGTATTTCAAGCTTTAGCTAAAGACAGCGAAAACTGTGTCAACAATGCCGATAAAGAGTATTCACAAGATGTGCCACAATCTAAGCCATGGGAAAAAGTATCGGGTCCACCCATCTTACCGCCTCATCTATTGCAGGTTATTTTAAATAAGGATACACCTTTGTCGGTGAGTTTTTACATTGTGATTTAATTAAAACAGAGGATAGTTTATTAACAATTACCTTTTTTCAATCTACTCTACTACCCGTCTTTATTTGTTTTATGGAACAGTGTGAGCCGACTTTGTTGCCTGAACCAAATCATGTCATGTTAAATCATTTATATGCATTATCCATTAAAGATGGTGTCATGGTTTTGAGTGCAACTCATCGTTATCGTAAGAAGTACGTTACCACTTTGTTATACAAACCCATTTAAATACAATGCAACACTTAACCAAACCAAACATAATAATTTATTTAACTACATATATAATTATTCAAAAATAACTTTTACTCTATGTAATTTGAAATTAAATTTCTAATCGATTAAAAAAATGCTGTTGCAAAATATATTTTTTAATATTCTTCGAAATTTAATATTAACTGGTTTTTAGTTCTTAATTTAGTTTTGTTGTTTTAGTGTACATATTTCCACAAAAACTGAATATACTTTATATATATATTTACAAAAAAATAAATAATATAAATGGTGTTATATAGGTACATATAATTAATTATTTTAAAACATGGTGATTTTTATTAAAGCCTTCAATTTTAAATCCGGATCAAAACTGAGATATAAGCAAAAATACTACCTACCGTGTGCGCTATCTATACATAATAATTACTAAGTCATGTACATAAACAATATAGATATCTAATGAAGAACATTTCAAGGACATTTTCAACGTATTTAAAGTGTATAACGCCTTAGAAATTTGGAACAACCATATATATTTTTAGCAACAACTAATTTGTTACTGTTTCTTGTACATATAGAATGTGCATATATAAGGATATGCTAATCTAGCGATAAAATTATTACGGCTTAAAAATCTGAATGTGGGACAATCTCGCTAACAAAATTTCGCCAAAACATTTTCCACCAAAACATTTTTTCAATTAGAAATTTGTTCATCAAAAACTCTTTCAACAATCAGGGATGTCATAGAAACCAATATTAATTAGAAAATACTTTAGAAAAAAACATTTCATTTGATCTACTCCCAGCAAATTATTTCCATTGCATCCCTAAAATTATCATTTATGTGTCCTTCTATTTATCGGATATTATTTTGAAGCCACCAGTAACTGCATATCTTCAACGTATGCAGGTGAGGAAAGATAAGCTCTTACAGAAAGATAAGAGTTTACAGAAATTTTCCCATTAAAAATATGTTCCTTTAGTAAAAACATCAGAATATTTAAGTTTATAAGAAGAATGCTGATAGGTCAATAATCCGTGGAGTCGTACAAGGTGAATGAATTGATGCCATTTGAAATGCTCAGATATTAGTGGAAAATTTAATTTTAGGAATTTTTGGAAGTTATTTGTCGTCAGTTCCAATTGCATTCCACTTTATGCTTAACATCGCTATATTATGAGAGAAAATTCATTTTACATCAATCATAAACGAAGGCATTCTGGAATTTTCGTTGAATTCATCACCGATTTTAATTTGCACCCAACCTACCTTTGATCACACCGTTAAAAAATTCTCGCACAGGTATCGCTTCGAACCTTTTGTAATACTGATTGTAAACTAATTCTACAGACACGACGTCATGCTATTTTTCTACAATCTACAGATTAATCAAAAAAGTCACAATCGCTATGTTGTTCCACATTATCTTCCTTTTTGTTGTTTACACTCTTACTGCCTTATTTATAAAAAATAAAGTATGCTTGAAGTGTGCTTTAAGACAAAATTTTCATACAAAATTTTCTTAAAGTACACTTGAAGTATACTTTAATTTTTTATAAATACGGCAGTTAATGTTCAATACCCTTCAAAATTACATATACTAATGGTAAAAAGCGCGTACAAAAGATGTGACATTTATTATGAATTCCTAATTTTTAAGTTATACAGCCAAAACCTAATGACCACGGAGTCTTTTTATACACACCACCAAAAATATGGGAGGCATATTAAGTTTGTCATTACGTTTTTAACATATCAAAATATTGGTCGTAGTATATACATATGTATATTCGGATCCAAAGTTTCAGACAATCTTGATATTTTTAAATATTTGTTGATATTTTTTTTATATATAATGAAGATAATTTTGCACACTTTATTTTAAATATAGAAAGTCAAGTCCAAGTCACGATCTCTAATAGCCCCCATACAAATGTCTTCTCGGAATTTATCTCAATAGTACATAAATGCTTACAGAAAAGCAGTATCCATACAAAATTCAGCAAAAAATAGTTTCATACTAAGAAAAATCCCAAAACGTTTGTTTTGTTTGTATTGGTAACAAAGCCCTCATCATGAACCACTTCCGAGAATAACTGAAATACCCATATTGTCATTGAGATGAAATTCAACCAAAATAAGCCTCAAATACATATAAATTACGGCACAATATCCCATGCGAGGGATGCGAAAAATATAATAACTCGTATAAATATCGGTATCGATACAAAATGTAACTGAAATTAGTTTCAAGTACGAAGAAATCACACTACTTGTGGTGTAATATTCACATTTGTCACAGCCGAAACTCTGACTTGTTTTACATGCTATTGTAAAAATTTCGTTCAGTATTATTTATATATAATCTTAATTAAAAATTTGTGTATTTATGTTTTTTGTAAAAACTATTTTTTTAATTATATTTTCTTTTATTTTATTTATATATTTTATTTATATATTTATTTATATATATATTATGTATATTATATATATATATATCTCATTTCTTCCAATATTTCGCTACAACAATTTGTAGCATCTTGAGGTAAATAACAATACAAATATTTTTCAACATAACAGTAATTGTTTTTTTGTAAACAATTAGGCTCTAAAGGATAGTTTATTATAACTAATAATTTAAAAAAAATTATAGAAATATTGGTTAAGGTCGATTTTATAAAATCTATTTTTATAAAACTTCGAAATAAAACACTTTAATTTCCTTTTGAATTATTATGTTAACTAATTTTGTTTATTAATTATTTATTAAATATTGTTTTATTAAGTATGTATACAATACAATAATACACAATTTTATTGTTATATGTCATATTTATTTTATGTTAATACTTTATATGTTGTTTATTATTATTTCATTAAATTAATTGTTAATTAAATTTTTCAAAATGTGTTTAAAATTTTCGTATGTAATTTAAATTTTTTTAACAGCATGTTATTTGTTTTTAGCAAAATGACGTTTGTTTAAAGCTTTCATTAATTTGTTAATCACACAATGTTTGTGTAGAGTTGTTATTTCGTTAATAATGATATGTGCTAAAAAAAAAATTGTATTATGTATATTATTTTCTATAAACTATTATTCTTTGATTTTCAAATGTGGACATTTGCTAGTTCTACTTATTTAAAACGTTAATTTGTTTGTGTAATGCTAAAGTTATATTAGAAAAGGTACTTGCTTTTAGTTATTTATTTATTTTGTTAATAATACATTTTGTTCAGCTTTAATTAATTGCACAAAATTGAGTTAATTGTTAGTTAATATTATTAATAAAAAATGGCAAGTTATGTACGTTTTTTTGTTTACATTTTTGTTATGAAATTTATTTTAGGAATGTGAATTATGTAGTTAGTTGTATTTTTTTGAGGAAGAAATGATCAAAACATTATATTTAGTAGGGAATATTTGGTGTTTAGGTGTTATTTAGATGATTTGCATAATTCTTCTTTTAGAATAGTTAAAAAGTTAAAATTTTTTGGATTTAAATACATATGTATGTGTATACTTACTTGTTTTAAAAATTTGCTGCTATTAAAACAACACTTTACAAAATTTTGTATCATCTTTTCAATTATGTTCTACAAATATACATATATCACTATTTTTCTGCAAAATTGCTGCAATAACTCAAAGTCTAAGGCGTTTTGGATATACATATCTTATTTACCCCATTTTCACCAAGTCTATTTTTTTAACCTAAAATTATATTGGCAGTTAAAATAATTTTAGTATGAAAATATACATTTTAACAGGCAGTATGACTTTAGATTAAAAAATAACTAGACTTGGGGAAAAAGAGGTCTTAAAGTATATTAAATTTTTTTTTTTAATATGTGTTTAGTTTTACTTTTTATAAAATAATATATAGACATTTAATTAATTTATCAATAAATTATTCAAATATTATAGAAAAAATCAATATGTATCTTTAGCAAATTTAAAATTGTATATGATTTTACTGCGGCATTTGTCCGGGCAGACATCTTTAATACAAAAATAATTTTTTTTTCAACTTAAAAATGACATCGAAGTATCGAATTTTTACATTGTTAGAAATGTGGATTAATGTAGAAAAAAGTAGTCAAAAAATGAACAGCATTCTTCTAATGGCACGCTAGTGTTTATTCATGACATATTCACCACAATTTGAAATACTTCAAGTTTGCTAGTTGTGGTGATTTAATAACATCTTTTTCAACACTTTTTTTGCTGGGTTATTTTGCATTGCATTTTTTGTATTATTTTTAATTTTAAATTTGTCCACAATCGCAAAATAAAACGAAAGGTTGATTTTCAATAAGAAGGTCATAATTCAAAATATCGTAAGCAATGATTTTACAAAAATTACCATTTTCTTCCATTTGAGATAATAATTTATTTGTAAAAAAGAAGTAATTGAATAATTAAAGAATAATTGAATCTTTTAATTTAATGTAAATACATATGTTTTGGATGGTTACGCAAACCTAATCTTGAAATGTTAGATTCTAGATGACTATTTTTGCCTAATTTTAACTATATTCATCATTAATATTAAAAAATATTAATTTTATAAAGCCATTTTCGAAACACATTGACAAAGCTCAATTAATTCCCTTTTACTTTCTTCAAAATCAATCCAAATATTTATATTGATTTAAAAAAAATTTAAAAAGCCTGTATTTGAAAATTGTTTAATAAAAATAAAGGAAACGCTTATTACGTTAAATATGAACGTTACTTTATGGTAATTAATTTAATAAACAAAATAAAATACAAATTAAATATTTTGAAATAAATCAGAAAATTCTGAAATATATTTGTAAAAATCTGAACTGTTATTTAAACTACAATTAGGAAATCCTGAAATATAAATAATTGAAAATGAAATGATAAGGAAAATTTATTACAGAAGTCCAACATCAGCCAAACTAAAAAATGTTTTATTAAAGCATTACTTTCACTTTCTATTCGAAAAGTCGTTATATTTTTTTAACTGACCTCGCCCCTATTCCACAAAACAACTTATTAACTTTTCACTTTGTAAATAAATGTAAATTTTCAAAACTGTATGTTCCTCAGAATTATAAAATTTTATAAATCATAAATGTAATTTGCAAAGTTTTTTCCGTTTTAATATTCTCTTTGTAATTTCTGTTCCACGTACGGTGCAAAGTTCATATTGAAAAGTGTACTTTGCAAAAAATTATGGTATTTCGTTCCACAAAAACTATTAATTCAATTTTTGCAAAGCAAATTTTAATAAATATGTCAAATATTTGCGAGGTAAACGATCGCCTTTCAAATTCATATTATAATAACATAGATAATATGGACCTTCATGACATGCGTGCCAGACCACACGTTTTACAGTGTAAATGCAAGCGCGTTGCGGAATTCGTCTGTAAATCAAAGAATTGGTTACGGACTGAAAAACCAAAATCTCGATAATCCTGCTGAATAGACTTTTTAATCGTTGCCACAAAAAACACGGCGCATTATTGGAAATAGTTTTCGCATTCTTGAAGAAAGTTTCCTTTGTCTTAATGAAATTAAATGTAAACCTTAATAAGTTCTAAATTTTATTAAAAAAATATTTTCTTGATTGTTTGAAAACTAGCAAATAAAATATCTTTTTTTCTTTAATCACAAGTTTTTTCCATTTTTATTTTGCAAGATGCTTTGTAGAACACTTTGCACACTCAATTTGCAGAAGTGCTGAAAGACTGCAAAAATTTGCGTAATTCAAAGTCAGATTTGCTAAGAATATTGTCGAACAGTAACTTTGCCCATGACAGCCGGTTCAACGCACCGAAATGACCCGAGATCACTCGGCCAAGGGCTGTCAACTCAGAAACCACTATCCAAATTTGAATTTTTTTGCATAAATTAGTTTAAAAAAAAACCGAAGAGGCCATTTTTTTTTACAAAACCAAGTATGAGAATTTTAGCAGATTTAAACATAAACTTAAGCTAGGGCCTGATACAGAGTTTGTGTCCACTTATTGTACAAAAAACACATAATAATTTAAAAACTGATTGATTTTAATACCAACATTTTAAAATTGAACAAGATTTTTGAATCAATTAAAGGAAAAACACTCATGATTTCCATAAAACAAATTGAGAATTATTTTCCAGTCGTGTTTTTTAAATCAGGCTCTATTTAAAGAATAACACCCTTATTCAAAAACGATTGTTAAATTTAACAAACGTTTATTAAGCAAATTTTTATATGAAAATCTGTCTTAATAAAGTTTGTTAAATTTAATAATCGTTTTTGAATAAGACAGTAATAAAATCACTAAAAACATTCAAAGTGATTTTTCATGAAACTAAGTTTTTTAATTTATCACATTGTTATATCAATTGATCAATTTTAAAATTTATGAAGGAAAATTCCAGTTTTCAAAAAAAAATCGGGTTTCTAAAAAATCCAAATTCAGAATTGTTTTTTGATCGTGTTTTAGATCAGGACCTTACAAAATAAATCCCATAAATAGACTTATAAAAAAAAACTAAAATATTGATTATTTTCATAATTGGGTAATAAATATTAAAAGAAAATAAACGAGTTCTATTCAGAATTGTTTTAGAATTATTTTAGAATCTTGGTAAAGTTTCATGATTAATAAATCTGTTGATTAATATTTGATTATTAAATAAGCTCAGAGAAAATAAAAGTAAAAATTTGTCTGAATAAATTCAAACTTCGTTATTTCGTCAAAATATTTCAATTTGATATATGTACCTACTAAGTAGTAAATGTATGTATAATAAAACTTATTTGCCAGCTTATGATAAAAGATATTTGATTTGATCACTAAATTGCCAATTCATTTATCATCCTGATTTCTTATGTTATAATCTTTAAAAAATTTATATTTAAATAATTGTTTATAAACTACAAATTTGTTGACTAGAGTTAAAAATAAATAAAAATTTGATTATGTGATTAGTTTTGGAATGGAATGGTTTTGTGATATAACAACATGTCGCAAGATTCTATAGAGTTGGAAAAACTTTAAGCAAAAGTTATTTAAAGAAACTCATACTACAAATATTTTTAAAATACATATCACTTTAAAACCGAATTGAATGTTGCGACATGGCTGATAGAAAATATAGCACGCGGTGATTTCTTGCTGCTTAAAATTAGGATGTAGATAGATTAAAATAGTAGTTATATGTTGTCATTGATTGATCTCGTCTATCACAATAAAGGAATTATTTAAAATGTTTATAGAAATATTACTTATAACAACCTAATTTAAGTAACATTTTGTATATACGAGTACATATGTATGTATAGCAGAAAATCATTAATTTCTGCTAAAAATTATTCAATTACGTTCGTTTTTGCTAACAATTGAAAATGTAAAAAACACTTGTAAAAGTCACTTTTACGCACGTGATTACGTTTCAAAAACTTTTTGAAACTACATTTCTTTACATAACTCCTCTAATTGCTCCGAATTCAAGAAAGACGAAGATATTTTCATATCAACTTTTTTATCGAGCTCTTCAGTTGGGAATAAAAACTTTCGTTCATCATATTTTTCAAACATTTCGTTGGTTATTTTTTTAAATTCATCCATTTTATCACACAAAACAGTTGTAAAATATTCAACAAATAAACGGCCCATGTATTCTTCCTTCGACGATGGCCACCATCCCTGCAGAAAACCAATATGTCCGCCACGTGCTGTTACAACAATGGCCACATGTGTACTTTCTTCGGCCGGCTTAATGGGTATGGCTTCGAGGGGTTGGAATGGATCATCAGCAGCACTAAGACATAGTAATGGCACAGTAATATAATGTAGTTTATTGTGAAGTGTGGCATCAGAATAATAGTCATCTACATGGGCATAACCGAATTGTTTTGATGTAAATAAGGCATCGAATTCTTTTATGGTTTTACACTAAAAAAGTAAAGGAGAAATTAGAGTTTTGTTCAAAATAAATGAATATGTTGTGAATTAATCAAAAATATCCTTCGCAATTAAAACTACTATAAGCGTCAATATAAAGTAAACACCTAATATTTCTTATTCTAGTTTTATTTGACCATTTTTTATTATTAATATTTTAGTAATTGTTCAAGCTTAAGGTCTTTTTTTAAAAAAATTTTTATTTTTAATATTTCGCTACGTCTTTGTGTAGCTTCCTCAGGAGATTTTTTTTAATTTTTTTATGTAAATAATGCATCGAATTCTTTTATGGTTTTACATTAAAAAAGTAAAGGAGAAATTAGAGTTTTGTTCAAAATAAATGAATATGTTGTGAATTAATCAAAAATATTCTTCGCAATTAAAACTACTGTAAGCTTTAATATAAAGTATACACCCAATATTGTTTAAAAAAATATTTTATTACATTTTACTACAAGTACAAATTTAAAACAAAATACATATATTGCATAATTCATAGGTAACTTAAGCACAATATAGCTCAATAACAAAAACTAGAGATATATGCTACATTAAAAAAGTAATTAAATTTTCCGCTAAAAGTACTAGATTTTTCGTGTCCAAATAAAGTAAACAGGTATATTAAAATTATATAAATCATGGTATTGAATATTTTGTTAGTAGTTCTTTTGCTTTTATCACAGCTGACAATATTCTAGACATAGATGCCGCCATACAACTCAAGACCATTGCTGAGCTGCCGCCATGTCTTACCGTCTTGGTAACATATTTGATACTAAAGGCTTCGTTCTTGGTTCGCCATGTTTTTGACTCCAAATATATAAAACTTACTTTCATCGGCAATAAAAATATTGTTTCAAAAACATTTTAGGCTCTATGCTCGTATATATTTTGTGAAATTCAAACGTATAGTTAGTTGTTCTTTGATATAAAGGGTTTCTTATATGTCACTCTGTCATTTGTTTGTTGTTCTTTGAAATTAAGGGTTTCTTATGTGGCACTCTACACCATTTAGGTTATTTTAATGCAAAGATTTGTTTTTGAGAGAAGTAACACTTAGGTAATTAATATGCTTATATATTAACCAATTAATTGTGTTACTTTCTTTGGAAAGGGGATAGGTAGGAGAAAAATAGGTGGTGAAAGGAGAGAAAAGCTTTTCATTTGAGCGTTATGTTTATAGTAGTATAGTATTGCAACGCCTCTGGTGGTGAGTAGGCGCATTGATCAAAGCTTGATTTATAGCCATTATTTAATTATTTTACTTCGATGGCGTTTCAACCGCCACCGAAGAAAAGCGCTGTGATAAATATTAGTTATGATAGAATAGAAAACTAATACATAATTATCAGAAACTGATATTGTTTGAGTGGCAGCGGCTGGGAATCGAACCCAGGCCACAAATACCAACTCATGCTTAATGATCAAACACGCTAATCAATTCAGCTTACAGCCCTAGATGTTGGATTTGCTCTTGCTTTTTTAACTTCAGTTTTTGTAAGAAGCTTTGGTGGTTTTGCACCAGGCAAATTTTCTACGATATTGTGTTTTTATTTTAATATTGTACAATGATTTTACCTATTTTACGCAGGGATTTATCTTTTATTTGTAACTCTAGTATGATTTGCTGAGTCTCAATTGACGTTTTTCTTCCCATTATAAATTTTTCATTACTTAATTTCTTTTAATAATACTGATAAATTATTAATTAAACTTGCAATTATTTTGAACGGCAAAAATTTGGAATGTGAGAGGTTTTTTTGCATAATGATGATGTCACTGTTTACTTTATTTTGACGCTTAAAAATTGGTGAATGCAATTTACTTCAATAACTGTATAAAAATGCAATATATTTTTCTAATATTATCTTATTTATATTAATTAAATAAGCTCTTCTTTTAATAATATGTGGTATTGACTTTATTTTGACGCTCAGAGTATGTATACAATATAATTTTAAAACACTATAAAACTATATATTCTCAATCCCTATATAGGATAATTGATATAGCTATCTTAGAATGAACAACTTTTTAAAGATCCAGATATCTTACATATCCCCAGTCAATAAATGGCTTATATATGTATATCAATTGAAAGCTTACCGTTAAAATTTTGTCCATATCGATATCAGCGTCTTTAAATATTTCACAACTTTTTAAAGTCTTGCACAGGCTGTTGGTCAAATGTCTTCCCAATAAGTTATTTAATATGGGTTTTTCAATGCTTGCCGTACCTAAAAAATCCAAAAACAAACTAAATCATTTCAAATTGAACGATGTCATCATATAGTTTATAAACACAACCTTTGTGAACATCCCAGGGAGCTGAGATAATTTTAGCTGCAGCCAAATATGAACGTGCCTCCATACTTTTACGCACCAAATAATTGCCCAGTATAAGTCCACCCATTGATATACCCGCGGCTCCCAATCTATCCTTGGGTACAGATTTCCCCACATGCTTTACCACCTCCGATAGATCTTCACAATTTGAGGCACAATACAAACGGGGAGTTTTCAATTCAATGCCACCCAGGCCACGATTATTGAAAACAACCACGCGTAGACCAGACTGCTTGGCAGCAACCACTAAACATTTGACATATTCGGCCTGAGATTCACCCGTTAAACCGGGTAATAAAATAACACAGGGACCGTCCTTACTACAGCCATCCTCCATCCAGTCCAAAGCTACTTCACCGCCATCGGGCAGCACCAATATTTCTCTAAATAGAAATACAAATATGAAAATATGTTAGAAAATGATTTAATACAAACCTACCTCCTGTAATTAATTTTTGGCAATACTTGGGATCTTATAATACTAGCAAATACTGTTTGAGCCCGACTTTCGAAACACCAAAATGTTGGCCAATATTTCATTTCCAGTGTCGGTATATTATTGTATAAAAACGCTTTAAATGGTCCATCTGCACAGGCCACAATCGGACGCTGAAATTGATGGTACATAAATGTATATATACATATATTGTAAATAATACATACTCGTATATTACAAAAATAATTTCCAAATTAATTTCAGGGAAACTTACCTTAACTACTTGTAATAAATAATATATAACGTATGCCAGGGTGGCATAGGCCCATAGATGTAAACGTGGTATATTTGTTAAATAGAACATTAAAGAATATAACATTTTTTTTATCAGGTAGTGGAAAATTAAATATATGGGTTATATTCGAATTGCTGTTGAACTGAGTCTAATTCTGCTATCTAGAAAGAAAGAACATGTAAATTGAAATCAAGAATTTTTGGTCAACAAGAATTTTTTCAAAACAAAATAAAACAACAAATTTTTATAAAAACCAATAAAATTTGTTTTTGTTGTATTTTAAAGAGTAAGGTTTGGCAAAAATTTTAAATAAAAATTAATATCGTAAAGATGTCCACTTCGACCACGGATGCAAATGTCGATTCTTTTTAAAAAAATTGTCAATTATATTTTGGCAAAATGGCGGGTTTATTTCGTTAATGCCGTTACGAATTCCGGTTATTCCAATATGCCCTATTAAAAAACAAAGTTCTGTTTATATTTGAGAACGAACGGAACGGAATGTACGCCTACAGCAATTTAGAGGTAGTTATCAAAGCAAAGGTCTTCTTATGAAATACTACTAGTCATTTTTTATTATATTATTAAAAGTGTACAAGTTTGGCTATGACCCAAATTTATATCATGTAGGGCGCGATTATCGTTAACAACACTAAAATGTTGTGCTGTCTAGACTATAACACAACATGTATTTTTCATACGATTAAGCTGATAAGTGTTGTGAATTGTAATCGCAGTTTACAACATACAACATCAATATACTTATGGCCGAATTCTCGGTCATTAGTTAACCATTGGTAAACTAAAATACTAAATATTGTTTAACTATTACTTGTTATTCTTATGGCAAACTAAGCATTGCGAATAAAGAATCATTAGTTAAGCCTTTCTCATTAGCTAACTAAAGACTGTGAATTCGGCCATTAGTGTTGTGAACGGTAATCCGGGCCGTAATTTAATTTTCGTTAATTACATTCCATTGGTTTTAAGTTAATTTGCTATTTGATTCAAATAAAGTATTTGTTTTGCTATTAATCAATCACACGAATAAACTTTAGATGTATCTATTGAAATTAGTTACAATCAAGAAAAATATAAAAAAAAAACTTGCTGTACGATGTTTCACTTGGAGCTACTGTAATTCAGTATAAACATATTACGGTCCCGTTATAATTAAACACATTTCCTTAATTCAAATCCAATACGGAGGGAATGTTAACATTACACGATTTCTCAAGCCTTCAGCCGTTTCACATGTCACATTAATCCAAAACCCACTCAAAAATTTATAAAAATTATCAAAAGAAAAAAGTTTAACATGTATGTAGCTAATAATGACTTGCAAAAACTGCTACATATATACGTCATAATTTATCATTGTTTTAAAATTAAATATTTGAAATTAATTCTCTTTTGAAAACAAATTTTGAGGTTGCTAAAGCGTGCTTTGATAACAATTCTAATAGCAATAATTATTTGTTTGTTTATAATGCTTCCACTATATTAAAAGGTAGAACAATGACTAATAGTCTGATATCATGATATTACTATTTGAAATTATACACATCTATATACGTACATACATATGTATGTATAGTAAGTACAACATTCTAATATTCACAATTTGTTGGTAATGATCTGAAAGAGTCGATTTAAGTGAGTAATAATTTCTGAGTGCATTTACTTTAAGTTTAGTTGTGCTTAAAATCGAATAAATGATTCTTAAATTTAATGGCATTAACAACTAATTTCTCAACAATTCTTTATATTATTCCATTTGTCAGTTAACAACGCTAAGCTACTAGGAATATTGGGTTATTGAGATTAGCGACAAATAAAACAATGTAAAACGAAAACAATTTGTTTCTGAATATAGAAGAGAGTATTCGAGATACATATTTAATAGAAATAGTTTGCTCATATCTCAGCCATATTAAGATCGACTTTTCTCGAATAAGGATTTTTTAACAAGAACTTTGTTTCAGGGGCATATTGAAATAGCATTCAAGTTTGAAAATTGTATATGTTAACATGTCCCTAATAGATTATTCGCTTCGATTATTAATTCAAGCATAACCCGCTGGTTTTTGTAGAAAAATCATTTTTTCAAACAAAGCCCATTTGATTTTGTCGGGGCTTCTGAAAATCTAAGCTGTATTGTTGAGAAGCTTTACTTGCTTCAACTGTTGCGCAACATTATGATCCACCTGTACTGAAAACGTTTTCCAAATCACAAATATTTTTGTATTGTCAAAAACTGTAGAACCACTACCCTTTAACTTTCCTTTGACAATAGCCCAATGTTGTGTAAATGGCCGAAGCTGGGTACAATAGGTCGGTTCATATTTTTTTTTTATTGCGTCGACCTGATTTATTAAATACCACTACCACTACAAGCTTTAGCTTTTTTACAATCACTAAAGCAGACAATGTAGGATTTTCAAAACAATTTGTGTATGATTTTCATTCTATTTTTTCCATTGGTAAGCACTCGTATGTATTTATGTATGTAAAGGGTGATTTTTTAAAAGCTATAGGAAAGTTAAAAAAAAAACACACACAAAATTCAAAAAAATGCATGAAATCTTTATTTGAATTGATAGTACGGTCCATATAATTTAATGTTTGAAGATTATTTCACGCAAATGTTGACCTTGACTGCGCCTCAAATGGTCCATCCGCTTAGTCCAATTGACAGTGAAACAAAACACGAAACGTGCGTCAGCTGTTTAAACCAGTGTTGCCAAAAAGATAATAGCTAAAAAAAATCACCCTTTATATATTTCGGCTGTTTAGATTTTGTTGGCATTGAAAATGTTTTTTTAAAAAAACTTCTGTAGTGTGACCGGATTTTATTTGAACAATATTTTATGTATATAGTTTATTATTAGGAACATTTTAAAACTTAAAAACGAAGTGAAAAACTTATACATACATATATACTCGTACATACCTCTGGAGTCAAAGGTTATTAAAAACTCTGCATTTTGTTTTAATATAAATTTGTACTTTGATTAATATACTTATAATCACATGTATACTTTGCACCACAACACTTTTCAGATAATAAAAGACGGCCGCTTATTAAAACAAAATCTATCTATGGAAATCTAGATTATGTATACTACATATCTATACGAGTACATATATATGTAATTGTAAATTGCTGCACGCGATAATAATATTATTTGTATTTAAACACTGCATCCGCTATTTCAACTGCAGTATGAAATAGCAACTAAAATGTAACTTAGAATTTTTTAATATAGCCTTCTCTAATGTTAGAGATGATATATTAATTGTTTCAATCGTTTGTAACACAATAAATGTTTGTAAAAAACTGTGTAGCTGAACTTTTTCTAAAACTAGACCGAAATGTTTGTAAAAACTGTGTAGCTGAGCTGTTTCTGAAACTAGACAGTCTTATCTCTCTATTATTCTAGGGAGTAATTTCCGCATTCCTAATCGATATAAATTTAGAATGTTTCTTATCTAACTAATAAAACTCGTTCGCTGTTTAAGAACACATGTCCATATAAGTATTCGCTCGAGAGAATTAACCTTCTGAAGAAAACTGTTTAATCAAAATATTTCCAAAATCTCTTTATAATGTAGGGAACAATTGCAGTTCATTAAAACGAAATATTTATTGTGTTGTTATTGTTAAAAGAGATTTAGATTAAGTTTACTTCACATTACAGCAGTGATGGAAAATGGGTATTTGGATTTCGTACTAACTATGTAATATATAAAATGTACTTTTTAGACCTTAGACTTATTTAATGTTTGTTAAATAATGATAAAACTTTACCAAAAACTTACTTTATCGAAAATTTGATATATCTTATGGCAACATTTTTAATATTACCTTATACATATAACGAGTGTTTAAGCAATTTTATACTCGATTGCTATTGTTTTATTGCAAGCGATCTAACTTCTTTCTGGTGATATTATAAATGCTATAAAACTGGAAAATGCTGCCAGATAAAGCGTTTGTTCACGATATGCAAGTAGTACAATTTTATTTGAATGCATCTGGGTAAAAAAAATTAAACCTCTTTTTCTTGAAACGACAAAGAAACAGAACTCGTTTCGGAATAAAATGTAAATTATCTTCCTTTGGAATTTGTCTGTATTTGCTTAAATATATAGTTAGACGGCTACTTCTGAATCTTTAAGAATGTTATTTGCGTTAATTATCACGATTATCTAAAATATTCTTATATCTGAAGTATCGGGTTATTTGCGAAAAGTATATATATGCATCCTTCGATTACATTTCCAAAATAACTAGATTTATTATTTCAAGAAAAGAAGAACTAGAAGGGTTAACTTCTAACGATTTTGAAATCCTGATTAACTACATTTTGAGCTTTAGTTTTTTAATTCAGCCTCAAAATCATTTAATGTAAATTAATATGTCAAAGGCTCCCATTGTTCGATAATTCAACCAATAATGTCTTGTCGTAATAATCATCTTATGGATGCATATCAAATTGATATCAGTTCCAAAATGTTCATGAAGTTTAATAAAATTTCTTTTGCACAAATAGTAACTTAAATGATATATTTACCTATTTCATCTGAATGCTAAAGTTTGATGCAACAGTATTTTCAAATTGTACCAAATGACTCGTGGTAGTACCACGGTACTAAATGTATCTAAAATGAATCAAAAAAAGTACAATTGTACCATGTTTGCCATCACTGCATTACATATTTTGTCTATCTAAATGCTCATGTAAATAATTTATTCGTTTTTGAGTCTAATTTCATATTATCTACTCCTAGTTGTTGTATGAGATGATTTCATGTCTGGCAACTGCAAATATTTAATAACATTTGTAATGGTTTTGTGGTCAAAGGTTTATTATTTTATATAGTTTATTTGCTTTTTATTATAGTATTTCTACAGATTATTTATACATAAATTATGCGTTTTAATAGTAAATTTTAAGTCAGATTTTGTTAAATGAAAAATTAAACATTTTAAAATTTTCATAAAAATCAAATCAAATCATACATTTAAAATCTGCAGTTACACATTTTCAAATTTTCTGAACATAGTAGTTAAATTTAACAAACCAAGATCTTCAATTTAGAATCTTAACTAAAGCATTGTTCGCATAAAATCCGGTCCATAAATGTTATAATATTGATGTAACAAATAAAAACGATTGTATACTTTTTAATTACAAATTAATATCACTAACTTTGAGAATATCCCAACATAGCTCACTTAACCGAAGCTGAAGACAATTAGGGTGTTCAAAAAGAGTAATTTTTAAGAGCTTGCGGATTTGATTTAAAAAAGCACATACAACTTAGAAAAATGTGTAAAAACTTTATTTGAGTCGATAAAACGATCTATATAGTTCAATGTTTAAAAATTATTTCATGTAAATGTTGATCCCGGCAACGCATAAAATGGTTCGTACGCTGGGCCCCATTTTGGCATACTCTCCCACGAATAAATTATTTATTAGCGTCAATCGTTGCGCCCTATAGATATGAGCGTCAACATAGCTCTACAAAATATAGTCTAAAGGCGTTAAATCGACACGATTTTGGCCGCAAACGTGAAATAAACTATTCACCGAACTCGCTTCTCAAGTGTGCCATTGTTTCGTGTGCTGTGTGGCATGTGGACCGTCTTTCACAGTAACACCGTCACCGTCGCCATTCACAGTAACATTCCTGCCTTCGTCAACTTTGAAAAAATACGTTATGCCACCGGCCCATAATCCACACCAAATAGTGCATTTTTCGGGATGCATTGGCCCTTTTATTGCTTCTGGCTACTCTTCATCCCAAATGCTTGTTTACGTCTCCATTAAACCAAAAATGAGCTTCGTCGCTGAACAAATGTTTTCGAATAAATAATGCACTTTGCTTTCGTATCGCAATAGAGAGTAACCCCCTGAATTGTAACAACACATATGTTTTGTTATTGTTCGGCTTGTATTCGGCGAAAAAAAAAACAGGTAAAACTAATTTTTTTTTTAATTCATTACAATACATAAATGAATAGATGTTTTGGGAACGTATTCATACAATACCCACATCCCATAGGGCAAAATAGCATGTATATTGTTATTTTAAACTAAACAAAAAAATATTGGCGAAATTATCTACTCAACACACCTGCTATTTTGTATTATTAAATAATGACAAAAAATCTTATATTTTATGACTGTTGACCGAGACAATTACAAATAAAAATGCGTCAATAGATAATTCCCATCATAATGAATTATAGCAGTACCAACCAATGAGTAAATAAAAATATTTGATTTTTAAAAAGACACTGAATACAACACCAGCGGTTTCATGAAGAAAATTAATTTAATCAGAATTTAAAGCATTGTTCACATTTAACAACCTTTTTTTAAAACTAGTGAAAAAATTCTCGTTTTTTCAGTGAATTGTTTTTAAAAAACTAACCTAACTAATCTGTCGGAATTTATTTGTACGTATACTGAGCAATGGAAAATTAAGTTAGAAAGAAAATCGAACACCGTAACACCATATTTTCACTATGTCATTTTTGTTGTAAAATTGTTGGCAATGACAAAGTGAAAACCAAGCATAAGAATATCGAGCACTGACTTCTTTTACATATGTATATGTAAGTATGTAAAAGAATGCCTATAGAAACGTGCGCTGCCTTTTATTAGACGTCACTTCAGTAAAGTTTTGTCCTAATTTAGTTTATTATCATTCATTCATTATCAGTTTTCAAAAACTGTAATGGATTGGTGTAGAAGATATACGAGATCTGATCAAAAAAAAGCCTTATTTTAAATTTTTTCAAAAAGTATGTATTTATTTATATAATAAATATCTTGTCCCATTCAAAGTAATTTGGGAAGAGGAAAAAGTCAGCGGGTGCCAAGTCCGGTGAATACGGTGGTTGAGGTATGATAACGGTCTTGTTTTTGGCCAAAAACTCACGCACAAGCATCGATGTGTGAGCTGGTGCGTTATCATGGTGCAAAATCCATGATTGGTTTTTCCACAATTCTGTGCGTTTCTGAGGAATTGCTTCGCGCAAACGGCACATAACCTTAAGGTACTTTACTTATTGACCGTATGACCTTGTATCAAAAATTCATGATGCACCACGTCTTTGCAGTCGAAGAAAACAGAGAGCAAAATCTTCACATGTGACCGAACTTGACGTGCTTTTTTCGGTCTTGGCTCTTCTGGACGTTTCCATTGGGATGATTGGGCTTTGGTTTCAATGTCATAGCCATACACCCATGATTCGCCATCAGTTATGACCTTTTTGAGGTAATCTGGATCGTCGTTGACGATGTTCAACAGCTCCTGACCGGTGTACATTGGAACAATCTTCGCTGCCGCACGTTTCTTGCCTAAAACATCTGTAAAAATTGCTTGGCATGAGCCGAACGATATGCCAACATCATCAACAACCTCTTTGATAGTGATTCGACGATTATCCAAAATCATTTTCTTGACTGCTTCAATGTTTTCATCGGTTGCTGACGTGCTCGGGCGACCAAGACGAGCATCGTCCAAAATGGCTAATATTACCAACATATATAACAGACATGTGTACTAACATAAAAGAAAATAAATGCGAAAATCGAACATACGTAATTCGCGATATTTGAAAATAACGGTTATTTTTTGATCAGACCTCGTATAAGAACAAGTAAGAGTTTATATTCGGCCGAATCTTATATACCCACCACCTATGTATGCATGTATATATGAGTAGTCTGATTTATGCATACTTAAAACTAATTTGTGTTTAATTTTGTATCGGAGTTATTGTATAGGAGTTATTTAATTTTTGTATGACGATTTTCATAAACTTCTATTTATTTTAGTCTAAAATGGAGCATATTTCATCTCAATATGGGAGCTTCGATCAATTATGGACTCACCTTCACAAAATCTAATAGTAAAATTTTTACATGCATTCAATTGATCTGTGTAAAATTCGGTTCAATATCGATATTTAGGTAAGTTAATGTGTTTTTCGGAAATGGTATGGTAATAGCTCCCAATTATGGAGCGATCATCATAAAGGCGCTATGGTCAAATATTGATTAATCAAAACGAAATACCGTTTTATGATTTCCCTTAGCATGAAATTTATTTTTCCTAAATTTTGTATAAATACTGTTTTTTATAAGCATTTATATACCGAGAAGACATTTGTATTAGGCCTATAAGAATTAGTGGACCGAAAGTTTAAAAATATCTGTTTAAGATTTTATTTTTATATACGAGAATCCAATTCTATAAGAATTAGGTCAATAGTATTTAATATAATCACCCCTATCGTGAATAAAAATTCCACATGAAATTTGTTCCCTTTTCCAATTTTTCCTAACTAAATTCAATGTTAAAAAAATAAAAGGGAACAAATTTCATATGGAATTTTTATTCACGATAGGGGTGAATATTTTTTCAGTACATGTGATTTGAATTTTAAGAATATCGGAAAAATATGCTTCATACCGTTAAATAACGTTAATAACGAAAATTGAATATAACTTACAGTAACATTTTTAGCATTACCATATGTAACTATATAAACAATTCTATACTTAATATAACGTAATACCAAATTTTTAGCATTGACAATTATAACAAAAATGTCTCAAAAAATCTTCGAACTCTAAAGGAAATGAAGCTTTGGTATCGATTTCTCTACAAAAGGAAAAACCTACAATATTTTTTAGTTAATTGAGTTGTTTTAAAAATCAAAGCCATAGAAATACAATAAGGCTTTATAATGTTTATAAATGATTATAAATGGATTTAATGCAAGTGATAAAAAAGTATACGGTGTAAGACTTCTTCAAAGAACCATAACCTAACTTCTGGTGATATTCTAAATGCGACAAAACGAGTCTCTATTGGAAAAACTGCCAGTGTTCTAGGAAGAGAGTTATCAAAAGAGAAAGTAAAAATTATATTTGAATGCATCTGAAACAAAGAAAATTAAACTTTTTCTTCTTTGAAAGGCAAATAAATAAAGCTGGTTTCGCAATATGTAGAATGTTTCTCTAAATTATCTTCATTCGGGATTTACCGGCATTTCTTTAAATATATATGTATGTATGTAGTTAAACGGCTACTTCTGAATGTTTAAGAATATTATTTTGGTTTATTATGACAATGTTTTATAACATTCTTATTTATGAAGTATGGGATTGTTTGCAAAAAGTTAACGTTGTTAAAAATATATGTCCATACATTTGTGCATCCTCCGATTGCATTTCCATAGTTACTAGATTTATTAAATTAAGAATATAGGTATTTAAGAAAAAAGGGTTAATTTCTAACGTTTTTAAAATCTTTTAAAGTGAATTAATATTTCAGAGGCTCCCATTGTTCGATAGTTTAACCAAAAATTTCATCTATTTCATCTGGTATGCCAAACTTTTATGCAAGAGTATATTGAAGTTTTTACAAATGACTCGTGTTAATACCACACACTACCAACCAAGAATGATATTTTATCATTCTTGCTACCAACTGTGCCTACAATGTGTCAAAAAAAAGTACAACTGTACCATGTTTGCCAACCCTGGTATAAAAAAACTAGAAGCAAATTCGAACATTTAGGCGAATAAAATGTGCAAAACTGATAACTTCAAAACAAAAAAACCTATAAATAAAATGTGTTTGGCACTTTATGAAGAATTTTATTTTATGTGTTCATAGCGGATCAAAATATTATACCCGTAGAACCCTTGGTTATATCCATACCAGTGTGGCCATTTTAGCATTTTTGCGCAAAATTTAACTTATTTTATTTGGATTTCGCTGCAATATTTTACATTTAGCTTTTGCCATTTTATTTAGAATTTTTTAATAATATATTTCTGGCTTTTTAAAATATAAAAAAATACTAATTTATTTTATGTTTAATATAGCTTGATAATAAAAAAAGTAAACTATATAACATTTTTTAAAAATAAATGACAAATTTATCAACAGATTGAAGAAAAATTAACTTACATAAATAAGTGATTTTCATAAAAATTTTCTAAACAAAATTTTTTTGGATTTACTGAATCAGGCCTTTAATAAATAAATGTAATACAAATATGTATATATAAAGATATTTAATACATATGTATGTATGTATGTAGATATACATATAAAAATTATTTTTTTTTGGATTACTTATTTTGATTTCAAAAAAGTGTTTTAACAAATTTTTTCGCTATTTAACACATATTTTATTTTGAAACTGATTTAGTCGCTGTACTTTTTGAGTTCTGGTCACATTGGATATATGTAATATATAAAATGTATTAAACTCAAGTCTTTTCGGTACTTTTTTGAAATTTATGTTATTAAGAGTTAAAAATTGTATTTTTTTTTTGTACTTTTTATCAATAGATTGTTTGAAATGGAAGCAAATTGAGTACGGCTTTTTTGTCTTTCAAATTATAATACACTCACACTTTTTCACTAATACATTCATACTTTTCAAATTTAATACGAGTTTTCTATCAAATTTTCCTTTCAATTATGTGCCAAGAAAAGAGCTGATTGCAGTTTGAATAAACAAATTTTTGGTTTTTCTTTATATACATTCTGACGTCGTAATTTTTTGTGTTGTGTTGTTCCTTTTTTATATATAATATGATAATCCACAAAATTAAAGTTAAATAAATATATTGTTTTCTTGACGACATTTTGAAAATAAATTGCAAAATTTGTGTACAGTCTACGTCACACAGTGGCATTTTGGCGGAAAAAATGGGGGTTTTCAACTTTCCAATTTCAAAATTTTAATGATTTGGTTTTGTAAAATATATTTGGATAAGAAAAATTCAACAATGTTTTTTTATGAAAAGTGAAATTTTGTAGTTAAAAAAACTAACAGAAGTCAACGGAAATTTATTCAATGAAATTAGATTAAAATTATTGCCTAAATAAAGAACTTTTTTGTGTGTAAGTTTATAGCTTTTATATTTTTTAGTTAAAATATAGCACTTACTTTTTTATAAAAAAAGAATTATTGAAATTGGAAAAGTAAACTAATTATTATAATTTATCAAAAATTATACAAAAAAATATCAACTTTTCACTTTTTGATGTGCTTTGCCTTGCTTAGCCCTCTCACTATAAAAAAATGAAAGGTCCGAGTCTGTACTTTCAATTAAGAAAAAAAAAACAACCGCCAAATATCGTCCCTTTTGTAACATCGATTTTAATTTCAAAAGTCACTTCCAATATTTCATACAAATGGTCAATAAGACAAAAAATTGGGTATACTTTCATGCTTTCGTGAATTAAAGCTTGAAACGATTTATAAGTGAAACATTATTTATGTTTACGAATATGTAGGCGTAACGAAATTGAATGACATTTTAATCGAAATAAAAACATATAGTTTTCACGGCTTAAAATATATTAAATTTCATTCATATGTATACTTATATAGTTCATATTAATATGACAAACTTAAATTATATGCGTTGGACACTGCGAAACTGTTCGTACAAAAATATAGTTGGTTTTATATGTCTGTTACTGTGCACAAGGTACTAATATATGGTACGCATATAATGGATGCTGCCGTATTACCAATAGGAATGTTTTCAGAGGAAGCCAGAAACAAAGATTACAAGAAGTATCGATTGATGTTTTCGAGAAAGTGTGATCGAATTTTAATAAATACTGATGTATTCAACAGACTTCTTCTAACTTCGGATCCTTACATAAGTAGCATAAGGCGTCATTCGAACAAAATTTCCTTAGAACTAGATCCCATTGTTAAAGATATGGTGCTTGAATAATATAAAAAATAAAAACTAACACAATTTTTCGCCTGTTACATATTCAACTAACACATTGTATATTAATTGGATTTTTATCAAGCTGAAAGGTATAAATAAAATAACCTCATTTGGCGCCTCAATATTGGCAACACCATTTTTTTTCATTAAAAAGGGTTCATAACTGTATTTTATATCAATTTGTTTCAATGACGTGTTACACACACGGTGTTACACACTTTAACTTGGCATACTTGACTAGAATGCATGCCATTTGTGCGATATTTTCGGTATATTTGAAGGCTAATATCCTTCGCGGATGGTTGTTGGGGATATTCTCTTCTTTTGTATGGAGACAACACATGTTTAACTTTTGAATAAAAATTAACATTTTTTAACTTATATGAAATTTTCATATGATTCTAGACAGGGAAGAAAAACACCTAAAATCTACAACTTTCAATGGGCGTGAAATCCAAAGTAGGCGTGGCATCCGAAATATGTTTAATTTTTTTCATAAGAAGTCAATTAAGAAGTGTTCCGAATTTCAATTCCCTAGGTCCAAAAATAAAAATTTTGGCAAGTGCAGTTATATGGGAGGTGGGTGTGGCAGTGGGCGGTTTTCCAAGATTATTTCAAAATTTCTTAATTTAGACCAGAGAAGTGTTTCTGCAAAATTTCATTGCTTTACGACCACTCCTTCTATTTTTTTCCAAGAAATGTATGAGGCGGTGCCACTGTGCGTCACAGCTTTAAATTTTTGAGAATTTTGACTAGCAGCATGTGTAAAAAATTTGAAAGCAAAAATTGAACGTGTAACTGCAGAGTAAAACAAATCGAAAATATAATACATAGGAAGTCGGGAAACGTTAACCAATAGGCTCAAAAGTATTTTGTTTAATACGACAAAATGTATTGCATTTATTCGTAGATTTTAATGAAACTTCACTCGGATTGAAAATGAAATTGAATGTAAAAAAGGGAAAATTAACCCTGTTATACCCTTGCGAAGTCGGGAAGCGTTAGCCACCCTTGTGGTTTTCGATTTTTCATTAAAATACAGCGAAATGTTGTTTGTATTTATTAATAAATTTTAATGAAACTTCAGAAAAGTATTTCACTAGTTTCAGAAACGAGACTTGAATTTATCCCTTTTATGCCCTTGAGATCAAACTGAACTGGGACTTAGAACGATATAAAAAACCTGTTCAAGAATTGCCAACTTAAAAAATATAGAAAAATACAAAAAAAAAAACAATAATTTTCTCCTTAAATTAATTTATTTTAGAGTTGTAAAGCCACAAAAAAATGTTTTAAATTTATCTTATTCAGGTTTTTTAAAAATGTTAAAGATCCATTTTGCAAACACATAAATAATAAAACTTTTCGAATTTAACTAATTGTTTAAATATTTAAATTTGTTGCTTTTATTATCCTCTAATTCGTTTAAATTTTTAATCAAAATATGTATATGAAATATTTTAATATTTTTTTAAATCGTTGTACTATATTATCTACTATAGTTATATTAAATGACATGTCCAAAGAGAATTACCACAGTGCCCATTAATTTGTGTTTATTTTAAAATAAACTTTAAGAGCCACTTAATATGCAAATAACCCTTTTAAGGCCAACCATGTAAACCTGCGGAAACGTGCTTATTAATTATAATTATATCTCTCTCCCACACATTGCCGAGCTTACACAAACACACACTTATTAACTATTGTTTGACATAATTATTAAAAAGAAATCAAGCAGCAGCAAACCTTGCATAGTTCTAGGTTAGCCAAGAAAGAAAAAATCAATGCATACTTCTGAGGGTTTTAAGTAAACAAGCACTTAAGGAAAAATACTATACAAATACAAAAATCATTAAATCAATAGTTTGAAAAGCATACAAGAAAAAATCAATAAAATTGTAATATAATTTAAAAAGGTAGTTAACGACTAATAAAAAATAAACAAAGAAAAAAAGTACAACTCACCTCAGTTGCGTGACACCAAGAGCAGAAAAAACCTAATATTATTTGTTCTACTTTCAAAAAGCCATTAATCAAGTCCTTTTTCCGTTTTTTGCAAAAATTAACAAACAAATTTTACCTTTTTGTTTTATTAAATTACACAATTATTACATAAGTTTTATTTTTAACAATTCTCAAATTTATGTTCAAATTTCATAAAAAAAAAAACTAAATGGACTAAATAGTGGATCTTTGAGGCTTTCAAAGAATTCTGTTTGTTGGAAATCACTGCGTTTAGCTTTATTTATATTATAAGTTTGATAATTTATTTATTTTTTTGTAGAAACACTTTTGTGTGTATTATTAGCAATACTTTTGCTCAGTTTCACTGCACTTTGTCAACTGATGGCTGAAAATTTTCGGTTGTTTTTAGTTTGAAAAGTTTGTGTGTTGGTTTGGTAAACTTTTTTTAAGAGCATATATGTACATACACATACACATTAATTATATTCTTTTGTATCCCTTATCTTTTACTGAGCATATACAACCGGCGTTCGTTTTCAATTGTTTGTAGTCGTGTATATTATCGTGTGTATTCTCTGTGCCCTGTATTACGTGGAACTAGTTCCGCGTTGCTTAATGCGTTTGCTACTAAGGCGAAGATATTAATTTGCACATTTTAGCGATTCGAAACTTCAATTGTCCAATTGTGGCTAAATTTGTTAATTTATCAATCTAGTAAAATAATTATTTTTATTTATTTATTTCAAATTTATTATAATTTAAATTACAATAAATAATATACAAAGCACTAGCTACTACAGGCTATCGGCTAAAACTAAAATTACTAAATCTTGTTAATTAACTTTATATGCTGTAGGAAATTATGGATATAATTTATATTTTCTACTGTCGGATTTTTTAATAAAGGTATAATGTTTGATAAATTACATAATTTTTTACGAGTTAGATGCAAAGCTTGACAGTCTTTTAGAAGATGGAATATTGTAAGTGGAGCAAGGTAGTAAAATAATTATTAATATATTAATATATAAATATTAATACGAAATGGTATTCCCCTTTTGTATTAAAACTTGTTGCAGCCTACGAGGCATTGATCCTGCCAAATTTTTTAGATTTGTTATATTAATTTTATTTAACTCTGCCAATGTTACATTTTTTTAAATCTTTTAAAGTTGTATTTTGTTTTACCTTTGAAAACACTATGACAGAATGAATTCCCCAAAAGGTATTCTATTGGATTGAGATCGGGATTTACGGTTGGTCACTCGTATACACTATTAGAACTGGGGCAAATCACTGCATTCTAAATCGAGTACTTATCATCGAAATGTAGTTAACGTGGATCACCGCAATCGTAATCGCAAAGTATATACTCGAAGTTGTTCTCGATTGGTAATCTATTATCGAAAACCAACAAACACTAGCTTTTTGGCAGGAAACAAAACAAAAGAAAGATTGGTTTGGCAAAGATTGCATCATTTTGGAACACAATTTGTTTTGTATTGCATTTGTTAGCACTTTGTGCTAATCCAATTAAAAAATCATTTCCGGCATTATGCTGAAAGCTGCCACTAGCCAAAAGGGTGAATGTGGCGGTAACATGCTATATGGGCGGTACGGACGTCGACATATGACTACAAATTCTTCTTATAATGGCAATATCCGAATATAAAAAACATTTGGATCCATTTTAATTAAAAGTTTTCTTTTTTTTAACACTTTTATACGAATTTACTTATTTTTTTCCATTTTTGGTTTTGTTTTTCTTATTGCCATAAGATTACAGCACATATAATTATTTGTCATAGGAAGTAAATTCATATTATCCTAAACAGAACAAGTGCTTTTGAGTTAGTTTCACATCTAATCAGTCACAGTGTCTAAGAGTTGTTCTTATCCCCTCCATCGGCATGTTAGGACCCTCTTATTTAGTGTGAGAACTAGAACCAATATACATATGTATATTGAACAGTTAGAGTAAATGCTACTTTTCAAACTGCAGGGTATACGAATATATGTAGATGTTTTTCAAGCAATTTTTGTTGTTGTAGTTTTGGTCGCACATGTGTGTGTTGAAAAATGGCTCAAATACAAAAAAAAGTAATTTCACGTGCTAGTATTGGCACGTTTTTGAAACGTTTCAATGCCATTTTATGGTGGCATACTTTTAGGTGTAATTGAGAGAGGATAATTCTCATTTTATATATTTACGCTCCTTAGAAAATACTCGCAAATCGATAGGGTATGGGCTGCCAGATGAATTTCGGAAAAAATAGTCAAAACCCGAATAAAAAAGAAAAAAAATCGTCAAAAAATCGGGAAAATTAAGAGTCACTATTTCTAATAGTATTTTTAAATTTTTATATATGTAAACGAAATCATAAAAATTCAAGTTGACAGAAGAATTTGTACTTTTTCAATAAGAAATCACAAAAAATATAATGTTAAACACAACTTGTGTAATATTTTTATAATATGTATCTTAGTCCGCTTTCACACTTTTCAATTCTGACTCGTCAAGGCAAGTATTTTTGGTTGAGAAGGGAAAAAGAGAACAAAAGGGGTACAAACTTGACAGTACTAGTCAATTTTCTTATTTCCTTTTATTTTTTTCCTGCATGTTGATTTGCATTAAAAAGTACGAAAAATTAATTGACGTGTGTAAATGAAATGTCAAGTTCAAAAGAGAATTGAACAATAACTGGTCAGCTAAAAATGAAGAGTGTAAAACAAGACTTACAGTATTTTATAAATAAATATCTGAATTTTATTAATTCAGGTTAAATTACAATGTCAAAACAATTTAGTTTATTAAGTTTTAAATAACATTTTGATTCATCCATAAAGACAACAGTACTACTACTTAGTTTTGTTGTTTTTAAATATGTCATGTTTTTCTTAATATTTATGATATTAAATGAGAAAAATAGTTGTTGTGTTAAAAAAAGAGAGAATTTGGTAACAAAAACATTAATAAAACAAACAAATGATAGAAAAGTTTTATAATTCAGAAAATCGTCAATTTCAATAAAAAATCGTCAAATCGTAATTTTGCTATTTTTGAAACAAAAAATCGTCAAATTTGGCAGCTATGGGTATGTTTATTAACCCAGTGTTAGAAAAAAGTTGTTTATTTTCCATATAGAGTCTATTATTCAAAACGAGACAACGTGATTTTAGTCAGAACTATATTTTAAATTTGAAATCATTAAAGTAAGTTGTTCATTTTCTTGTAACTAGCCGCAAGACTTCTATGCAGGAGATATTTACTGAAAACTATATCTATATACATATGTATATAAAACAGGATGTGTGTATGTATGTAACGTATGGACTCCAAAACAGCTAGGCCGATTTTGATGAATTTTCAGGGAATCTTAAGGCGGGTGACACTGTGAAGTCTGATTTTTTATTTTCGCTCTGCGGGCGGAAGGGCGTGGCAAAATCCAATTTTCATATTGCACCACCAATGACATACATACATATGTATATATTTTTTTTTTTTGCTTTTTTTTATTTTATTGTTTTTTAAAGCCATGTCATACAAATCGATCGACACAGTAATGGATGAAGAAGAAGCCGCCAATTAACCCACTGAATTTTTGAATTCATTGGAACCACCCGGAATGCCACCGCATGTGCTAACATTAAAGGTTGGGTCACCGGTAATTCTTATTCGCAACTTAAAACTGCAAACAAAATTTAATCGAGTCAACAATCATCGGTGGCAGGCAAAGACGTACTTATTCCACGAATTTCGATGATTTTCAACGATTTACCATTCCAATTCAGGCGGCTCCAATTCCCTTGGGTCTTGCCTTTGCTATTACCATCAATAAAGCACAAGCCCAATCATTGTATAAAAATGAATGTATGTATGTATGTAACGTATGGACTCCAAAACGGCTGAGCCGATTTTGATGAAATTTTCACAGCATGTTACTGTGACTCTGGAAGGAATAATAGGCTATATGAAGTTTTGATTGTACAAACGGGGGTGGCACCGCCAATATAACCCAAAAATTTAAATCGCCATATTTTGGGCATTTTTTGACCTACGTCAATATGTGGTACATATGGTATTGGCATTATTAGGAATACGTACCAGGAGAAAAGTGACTGGGACCACGCCCCTTTTTAGGAAAATTAAAAATCGTAATATAGTCTGGACCGATCGTCATTAAATTTTCACAATAGGATATTCTTGCGAAATAATAAATTCTTGACTATGTAAGTGGACAAAGGTGCATGGCCTCGCCCACTGAAATGCATCGCTCATATGACGCGCTTCAGTATCCTATTATTTTTCCATATGAAGAAGATGGAAGTGCGTCAAATCAATCCTGTTGAGTTCTTAAATTCACTCGATGTGCCGGGCTTTCCACCACATGTGCTACAACTTAAAATTGGAGTGTCAATTATTTTACTGCGATCACCACGGCTTTGCAATGGCACTCGACTTGCAGTAAAAACACAGATAAATAATTTAGTAGAAGCGACCATTATAACATTAAAACATAAAGGTACAGATGTACTTTTGCTACGCATTAAAATGCTACCAACAGATTTACCATTCGATTTTAAACAATTTTTTCCTGTTCGGTTAGCGTTTGCGAGACTGTTACAAAGCTCAAGCTAAATATCCCGTATATATGTATGTGTATGCTCCTGATGGGCAAACTAAACCAAAGCATTGCAATAAATACATTAAAATTAAATAAATTAATGTTTGTAAATACATATATAAATACGTTTTATTTTATTTTATAACGAGGGGGTGGGGGTAGCGAAGCACACCAGGTTTAGCTAGTATTGTATAAAAAAACGTTTTTTACATACATACATATGTATGTATATACTCCAAGTACAAATTTAAACAAAATATATGTATTGCATAATTCATAAATAACTTAACCTCGAGCCTTGAGCTCGAAAAATTTTATCAAAAAAAAGGTCGAAGAAATCAAAATTTAATTTAACAAAAATAAAAAACAAGAAGAGTGCTATATTTGGCTATGCCGAATCTTATATACCCTTCACCTTTGTTGTGGATGCATAATTATATTACATATATTACATACATATATATATTATATTAATACACTTTGATAGTTTTTTTGATGAAATTTTCAGAGGTTGTCTCGGATTTTTGCTCATATCTCCGTTATTTATGGACGGATTTTGCTGATTTTAATTAGCAAACTTCTCGAAAGCATGTCTAACAGAATTATTGAAGATTTGGATCCCGAAGATATCTGGGGACTTTAGAAAATTGATTTCAACATACAGACAAACGGATATGGCTTAATAGACTCCGCTATCTATAAGAATCCAGAATATATATAATTTATAGGGTCGGAAAATTATATTGTGGAAATTACAAACGGAATGACAAACTTATATATACCCTTCTCATGAAGGTGAAGGGTATAATAAGGAACATAAAAAATAATAAAATTTTAAAGAAAAAATACCAGATTTTTCGCGTCCAAATAAAGTAAACACGTATATTAAAATTATGTAAAATATTGTATGTATTTAATATTTTGTTTGTAGTCCTTTTACCTTTATCACAGCTGACAATATTCTAGACATAGAATCAACGAGTTTTTTAATGAAATCAGGCGAAATTTTGTTCTATTCATCCTGTATTACTGCCTTAAGGTTATTCTTGCAAGAAATATTTCTTTATCTAATTTTTTTGTCAAGATATATAAACAGGGGTCTAATCGCGGCATACGATATAGAGCAAAATGTATCGAAATTGTTTATGTTGGCATTATGATATTAGACAGTGTTTGGACAATGATTAACCACATCAAAATTGTGAATTTTGTTTTTAAAACCGTCGAGATAATCTTAATTTTTCATTGTAATTTCTATAAATGTAAGATTTCCAGGGGTTGGATGTCGCCATACAACCCCAGACCAATAATAATTAAGAAATAAATAAAATAAATAAAAAAATAAATGAAAATATTTACTATGTATGTACATTGTGATTCTAATAGAATATAAGTATCTCAATAGTATTTGAATGCTAGAAAAAACATCCTTTATTTCTGCGCACACGACAAGAACAGAACATTTTGTTAATATTTTTTGGTTTCTTAATTTACATATTCTCCGATGAGCCTTCGAAAGATCTTTCACATGATCGTGTAAAAAGTAATATTTTTCAAAACTCATCAAAGTTTCAAATGTGAAGAATCCAACATTACATATTCTCTATGGAGTATGTATTTAATATACAAGTACATATTGATACAATTTCATAGAATGCTATATTCGATCAAGCCAAATGTTATATACCCTTCACCTTAAAAAATTCCGTTTATTTCCAGCCATTAATCACCCATATCGTGAATAAAAATTCCACATGAAATTTGTTCCCTTTCATTTTTTTAACATTGAATTTTAATAGGAAACATGTGAAAAGGGAACAAATTTCATGTGGAATTTTTATTCACGATAGGGGTGAATGAAACGATTTGAACGATGTAAATACAAATTTTAAACTTTTATAACGACATAATACAAATGGTCTAAAATTATAAAGTACAGATCATTTCCAAAATTTGGCAACCGCCCACATTCAAAAAAAATAAAAAGGCATAAAACTTACATGCATATATAGTATATTTCCATTAAAATTCAAAATCCTCAGAATGTTAACTCGTATCGTCAGTTAATACTTTTTGCATGAGATGTTTAGCGTGATAGATGATGAATGGCCGGAAAGACTAAAACCGTAAAAGAGCTAAATTAGTTTTAATTAATATTTTTTGGATTTTTATGTACACAAGAATTTAATAAATTATTAAAAATAATTTTATTCTATTTTCTTCGACCTTTATGATTTTTATTAAATAATTTTTAAGCTTGAGGTCATTTTTTGTTTTTTATATAATATTTTTTATTATTTAACTGATTGTTCGACCTTTTTTATTTATTAAACAATTATATTTTATTTCTCGAAAATATGGTCTAATATCGAATTATATAAAAAATCTTTTATAAAAAACAAAAAGTGACCTCAAGCTTAAAAATTATTAAAAATGTTAATAATATTTTTTCAACATTTTATGTTTTCAAAAGTAACTAAGCATGGTGTAAATATACAAGGTGAATGCAGTAGCTGACTTTGTTTACAATTTACTTATGTCCAAAGTAATACTTCTTCAAGTGTTTTTGACAGTAGTTCATTTTTTACACAAACAAAATGTTGTATTTGTTGCCGATTTGCACTCACCTTGTATATTTACACCATGTAACTAACTAAGGTTGCCTACATAATTAAAAGAATGATAAAATATTTTGCAGTTGTTTCTTTGGCCAGAGTGATGAATTTAATAATGTTATTTTTTTCAAGCTAAAATGGCATAAATTTATTCAATGTAAATAAAAATCCAATTTTAATTACAATATTTTCCCGACGTTTCGTCGATTGTTTGTATCCAGGAGTATATGTAAAATAATTTTACATATACTATGTACATATACATATACTATGTATGTAAAATAATTTTTTATGTAAAATAATTTTACATATACTCCTGGATACATCTAGGACTTCTAGTGTTAAAAAAGATTTAATATTACAATCCCTTGAAAAAGTCGACAAACAATCGACGAAACGTCGGGAAAATATTGTAATTAAAATTGGATTTTTATTTACATTGAATAAATTTAGGCCATTTTAGCTTGAAAAAAATAACATTGATAAAATATTTAATTTGCAGTTAAGCAGTCTCTTAGTACTAGTATTTTGATATAAATCAAATTATTTGGTTAAACATAGAACTGACAAAATAAATGCCACAGTTCTTAAAGTGATTCAAAAACGAGCGATTTCCAAAAAAAGTTCTGTAAGCGTAAACCAGTGATTTAAGAAAAAAATTAACGTTAAATCGCATTTTGTACATTAAAACAAGTTAGGTATATGATTTTGTTTTAAAAACGAAAATAAATATTACTCTGAATTGGTTCACAGAACAGTGTGACACATTGATGTTCAGCAAATTGCGCTATTTTCTACAATGAAACAATTTACTCAAAAAAAGTAAAAACATGAGGATTCATTTTATAGAACAACAAAAAACATATGCGGACTCGTTTAAAAAACTAACAGAGGTGAATATTTATTAAATTGGTATTCTCTGTGCTGAAACAGCACGTTAAACCAGCCTCAACTATTGGTAATTTGAAAGCTTTTCTCATTAAACTTTTCGACCAGAAATATAAGAAAAAGTTGCAATAGTTTACACACTCTGAAGGTAAAATGAACAGTTCCTTAAATGATTTCACCACAATTAAAACTCTCAAACTATATATATTTTAGGTACGGTAGATATATATTTTCTGTTAAGCTTACGGAAACACTTTTCCATAAAACTATAAAAATTTTTATAAAAAATGTTTGTGTTTAATTAAATATGTAATGGTAAATGTTAAGAGTTTGTAATTGATGTATATATGTACAATGAAATATAAATCTGTCCACATTTGAAATATATATAAAAATTGTATACAATTTAGAAATAAAACATATACATAGGTATGATCAAAATAAAAATTTTGTCAAGTCAGCAAATACACTTAGAAGTGTCAATTACAGGCTATAAAGATCACACAGAAAATATGGTTAGAATTTTCAAATTAAAAAAAAACATAAGAAAGAAAAATTCTGTGTTAAGGCACCTCAAGTGTAGGTTAGAAAATTTAAAGTAAATTTGTTAAAATGTTGTTTGTTTGGTTGTGGCAAATGAAAAATGAACTTATAATCCTAAAAACATGAAATATAATGAGACAAGTAGAAATAAACTTATTGCAATAGCACATTAGCAGATGGAGATTGTTGCATAAAAAGTGCGTAGAATATCTAAAAATCAGCATCTAATGTAAAAACATTATCTAAGCGGTGGGTGGTCACACCTAACTTCTGATATTCACCAACTTTGCGTTCAAAGAAATTGGTTTTACCATCCAAAGAGATCATTTCCATAAAGGGGAAGGGATTCTTGGTGTTATAAATCTAAATAAAAGAAAAATCATTATTAACTAATTGTTAAAGACTAATCGGAAATAATTTAACAACTTACCTTTCCCACCTCCAATTCAACTAACAAACGATCAGCTACAAATTCAATATATTCCGACATCAATTTACAATTCATGCCAATCAAATTGACGGGCAAAGCTTCTGTTAAGAACTCTTGTTCAATTTTTACAGCCTCCGTTATTATTTCGACAATTCTCTCGCGGCTGGGACGTTGTACTAAATGTTTAAACATTAATACTGCAAAATCACAATGTAAACCCTCATCACGGGAAATCAACTCATTGGAAAATGTTAGACCAGGCATAAGACCACGTTTCTTTAACCAAAATATGGAAGCAAAACTGCCGCTGAAGAAGATGCCCTCCACGGCCGCAAATGCTATTATACGTTCACCAAAATTGGCCGACTTTGAGCATATCCAAGACATTGCCCAATCAGCCTTGCGCTTAACAGCTGGCATCGTTTCAATGGCATTAAACAGATATTCGCGTTGTTCGCGATCTTTAATGTAGCTGTCGATAAGAATACTATACATTTCAGAGTGTACATTTTCCATGGCAATTTGGAAACCATAGAAACAACGAGCCTCTGTAACTTGGACTTCCTGGGAGAAACGTTCGACGAGATTCTCATTAACAATACCATCGGAAGCAGCAAAGAAGGCCAGAACGTGTGAGATAAAGTAACGCTCATTGTCGGTGAGTTTTTCCCAGTCCGAATTATCTTTAGAGAGATCTACTTCTTCAACGGTCCAAAAAGATGCTTCAGCCTAAATGAAAAAAAGTTAAAATAAATAACTGGGTTAGTTTGGTGTTTATGATCTTGTGATTCTGGAAATTTATTAAATTCATAACAATATGGCCACTCAATAAAAATGTATTACAGCTGTTGTTTACAACGATTGCCCATAGTGGAAAAAATAATTTCCCAGAAATATTTAAGGAAATTCCAGACACGTTATATCTGTGTTCTATACTGAAATAAGTATTTTTTTACAGAAATGTAGTATGTTGTTTGTTTTTATTAATTAGAGAAATAATTGAACTAATATTCAGCCCTATTATGAGTGTCGCTTTCTTTTTACGACGACTGTTTCCGTAATAGATTAAAGAAACAAGTTTAATTTTATCTGAAATAGGTATTTTGTAAAATTACCATTTTATAAAATAACTGAAGTATACACATACATAGGTTCATATTTACAAATAAATCATATACTTTTGAGAAGTACCTGAATCGACGTTCATGGGGTTTCCCCGCTGTTTCTTTAACATTTCGTAAAAATAAACGTTCTGTAACTTTATTCCTAGAATCGATTTTAACTATTTTTCAATAATGCTGGAAATTCAAGAATTTCACACTTAATTATCCATTTTTAAGTTTGTTTTTTAATTTAATAAAATTTATTAATAAAAATTAAATAAAATAAGAACATTCTTAACATGGCTATTTTTATCATTGAAGTTTTGTAAAAAACAAAATGTTAATAATATATACATAGTAACATATAATTAACATATCTAAAATTACACAATTAGTTTTAAGAAACTTATTTTAAAATCCATATTTACACAATTATTTTAGATTTTTAAGAAAATAAATATATATGTATATTGTAATGGCAACTCTCATCATTAAATAAACATATGCCGGTCATATCAATACAAAGCAGATGTAAAAAGAAAAAAATTCCTTCAAATACAAAAAAAAAACGTGTTACATAAAACATTTTTGAAGTTAGAAATTTTTTTATTTAAAAATAAATGGTCAACAAAAGAATGGATGAACAAGCAAATAAGATAAGAAAAAGCCGCCAAAAATATACTAAATAAATGGAATGTAAATAAGAGTGAATGTAAAAATTTGTTCTAATGACTAAATAACTACATATGCTTGCGCCCTCATACTTCCCATTCTTTGTCAATAAACACAAATTGAAGTCAATAACACAGTAACAGATTCCCGCGCTTTTTCCTCTGTATATTACCTACAAACTAGTTGAACGTCACCACTAGTCACTTAATATACATCCATACATACATATATTTGTATAATAAAGTATAAAAAAAATTATTCACTTCACTTACCTTCTTGTACATTTGCCAAATATCCAGATATTGTATGGGGAAGATGACAAAACGTCGAGGATTTTCCTTCAATAGTGGTTCAATGCTGGGATCAAATGGCACTGGCGCCTTATTGGCCAAAGAAGTGCCTGTTACATTATTAGATACTTCTATGCCACTACTATTTAATTCCTTATTATCTTGGTTTTTACCATTGTTTTGAATGTCATCGCTAATGGACAATTTGCGCACTTTACCTACATTGACGGCAGTGAGGATTTTACGGGGGCTCTAAAATTATAAAACAAATTATTTTATTGTGTTCCTTTAAATAGAACCCTGGAAAAGTTCAAAATAGAACTTTTTCATTAATGAACATACCTTTAATGAAAATTTATCCATGTTGTCAATAATGTTTTCCTTACCGGCCATCATATTATAATGTATTGTCGTTTTGTTAATAAATTATTTAATTGTGAAATATGTAATGGAACTACTGCAATGTTCTTCTATTAAGTTTATATTACAATTATTGTAAATGTGTTCTCACTTCAGCGTTTTCCAATTGAATGACGCAGTGATTGCATTTCACTTAAATGTACTAAGAAGTGGCGGAAAACTAACGTAAATTTTGGCGGGATAGTGTTGCCACAACATTATTTAGACTTGTGTTTTAGGGTATTTATTAAAGAGTTGTATTTTATAGTATTATAGTACTAAATTATGAAGATTATAATATAACTTTGTTTATTACGTAATTTGGCACATGAAACGAATTTCAAAGATAAAATTGTATCAATCTTTCCAATAAGAATTCTTTCGTGTAAATTTTGACTTTATAACTTAATGTTGGCCTATTATTGATGGTATGAAAATCACTTATATGTAAATTTAATAGGACAATATCACATGTCACATCTGCATGCGTGCTCGTGGTATACAATTGTCCAATATTCGTAATATATGCATACATATGTATTTCATAATTGTCAAACCTTATTATTTCTAATACAATACAAATTTGTATGTATTTCAAATAAATTCTTTGTTTTATAAAAAAAAGAAAACAAAGATATCCTTGAAAACCCCTTTATATCGGCTGACGAAATATTGCCTCTTGCTTTCAAATCTTGGTCCCAATTCGTATAAGCAATTCTTTAAGCTAAACTATTTACCATTTATACATCGGTGTAAGAAGATATACTTGCTTATCTTACACTTAATTATACTAGCAATTTTTGTTACTCTCCTATTCGTATGTGTATACTCTCAAAAATACGAGCGAGTTAAAATAAGAATTGTGCTATGTGTGTTAGATCATAAATAAAATTAAAAATTATAATATTTAAACGCCTGTTATCTTCACCATGATGCATACTTTATGTGGCTCCCTCTAATGGAAAATGTGTACACTTGTCGTTGTCATTTACATTTTTGACATTTGCAGAATATATATATGTACATTTTCGGTAGCTGTGTGAGTGTTTCTTATTCAAAAAGGTGTGCTCGCATTACGTCTTTTGCAGAAGTTTACGTCTGTACTGAAGATTAATTTTGCGTGTGAAGAAAAACAATATTTCTTTCGGAATATAATTGCAAACTAAATTAACAAAATTTAATTAAAACAGTGCTTATAAAAAATTACAACTGGGTAAGTACAAAATTACTGAAAAACGCAATTTATAGCTAATAAAATAGAATATGAAGTGATAAGACAAACGAAAAAAAATGCAAATAAAATTGAACTCTGTGAAAAATTGACTATTTCGCTCTTACGCCAATTCGAATGCGGTAAAGAAAGAAAGAGATAAATGACAAATGCCGTATTTAAGAAAATTAGTGTGGGAATTCTTTCTATGCCGGAATTTGTGTAATTTTTGTTCTCGTTAATTCTATTTACAAAGGAATGGTTGCAACAAAATTAAAATTTTCTGTATACGAAATTTATCTGCCATTTTATCGAGTTATTCTTATTGGTTGATTGATCATATTTTATCCTATTCATTTTCGTTTATTGGCGACGCGATGACGTAATTTTCTATACAAAATTTACCGATGACATATTCTTGTTAAACTGTGTTGCCATCTCTAATTTTTCATTTATTTTTTTATTCGCTTATTCTTTGCTCCTTTTTATGTTGTTTGTTAAATGTGTTTGTTGCGTGCAGAATTGCAGAGTTGTTACAATTGTTATATTCAAACCAGTGATGGAAAATGGGGTTTTGGATTTCGTACCAACTATATAAATAAAAGGCACTTTTTAGACCTCCAAGGTACCATTTTCAATATTTGTTGAATAATAAAACTTAACAACAAACTTCCTTTATCGAAAATTCGATATATCTTATGGCAACATTTGTAAGAGTACAATTTTATACTCGATTGATATTGATTTATTGCAAAAGAATACGGTATAAGACTTCTTTAAAGAATTATTATCTTACTTCGGGTGATATTATAAATGCAGTTAAACTGGTCTCTATTGGAATATGCTACCAGATAAAGCGTTTGTTCACGATATGCAACTAGTGTTCCAGGAAGAAAGTTACCAAAGGATACATTAACAATTTTATTTTAATGCAGACACAGAGCTCGTTTCGTAATAAAATGTTTTCTGTAAATTATCTTAATTTAGGATTTGTTTGTATTTGTTTAAAGTTACTTAGACGGCTACTTCTAAATCTTTAAGAATATTATTCGCATTTTTTATTGCGATTATCTAAAATATTCTTATTTATGAAGTATCGGGTTATTTGCGAAAAGTTAACCCTGTTAAATATATGTATGTATATGTATATTCGTCCATCCTTCGATTGCATTTCCAAAATTACTAGATTTATTATTTCAAGAGCAGGAGAAATAGAAGTGTTAACTTTTAACGATTTTTAAATTCTGATTAACTTTTTGAATTCAGCCACAAAATCATTTAATGTGACTTAATGTCTGAGGCTATAATTGTTCGATAATTCAAACAACAATTTCTTGTCGTAATAATCATCTTAAGATCAAATTGATATTGTTCATGAAATTTAATCTTTGGCTTGCTCTATTACATAAATAGTAACTTAAATGATATATTTATCTATTTCATCTGAAATACCAAATTTTAATGCAACAGCATTTTGAAATTGTACCAAATGACTCGTTAATGCCGTGTTATGTTTTGAATTTATTATTCAAGTACTTTTCCACTATTTTTATACATTCAAAAGTTAATAAATCTATCCACTAGCACTCATCCAGTTTATTTACCACATTACAAAATTTCTCAATCATTTCAAGATTCTACCTTTCTGAAAACAAAAATTCTTAAAGAATTCAAAAAAAGTAATCCAGGTCTTGCTTATCAGTTTCAGATTAGATTTACACCTTTTCCTATCACATAAAAAAGCTCTTATCAGTCAGTTCACTTAAACTTATATCATATTCCGTATTTAATAAAACTTGTCACAATCGAATAATGACTAGAAAATAACTAACTAAACATATTATTATTAAACGAAGAGTGCGAGTAATGTATTAAATAATTTTATTTTATTTTAATTTTAGTTGTTTAATAAGAAATGAAACTTTGCTGTTGTTTTCAGAAAGAAATTAAATGAATGAGTTAAATATATACAAATAAATAATTGATCACCTCAATTCATTTACTAATTAAGTAACTTTTTACTTTAATATTAGAAATATTAACATAATTATAAAGTACACAGTTTTACAGTTTTTTTTTAATTCAATTTCAATTAGGTATATTAAAATTAAATTTTAATTGTTGCACAGGTCTCTAGCAATATTTTTGCTTTTACAGATTTAAAAAATAGCAATTAGTCGACGAGTTATATCCAAAAAACCATATAAACAATATGCTAAAAATCGGCATTTGACTGCAAAGTTCGAAGGTCAATTAAAAAATAATTCGAACTAACATAAACAAACGTCCCGATACGGATCTTCTAATTTAGCCTCTATTTCGGCCTAACTTTTGCTAACCTGAATTTGTTCCACAGTGTAATGTTAGAAATTAGGACTGCATAAAGGCCAGTCAAGAACAAAGCATGTTCTCATCAGCATATGGCATCATTGAATCGCTTAGAATTCTTGAATACTAAAACTTATCCATATTCCCCTTAATTTTGTGGAGCAACACAACGTGACGACATAGCACCCCAAAGCATTATAGAACCACCTCCGTGCTTTAAAATGGCGCGGGGGTACTTTGGATTAAATTCTTACAACTTTTGCTAGCGATTTGTTTTGTCGCAAAAAATAATACTTTTTCCGTTCTACATCCGTCCAATAGAGGTACTACTTTGCGAATTCTAGTCTCTTCTTTCGGTTAAGTTCAGACAATAATGTCTTCTTTCGTGAAATTCTTCCAAACAGTAAAACTTCTCCCAATATACGTTTTATTGTATCTACAGATGGCTTTGCCTTATTTTGGCTAAAGACTGCATTTATTTATGCGGATTTTTTTTTCGATTTACGCACAATCAGTGCATCTTCAGGAACTATCGTAATACGTTTTTTTTTTTTTTGTTTACGGGTCACATTTTCTGTAGTCGAATGCTTTCTAAAATATTTCACCGCTTGAAAACCCATTGTTTTTTAAACATTTAAGGCTATTGCGATTTTTCGATAAGTGTTTTCATCCTGATGCATTTGTACATAATAGGATTTGCTTTTACCCATGTTAAGTAGGTATTAAGAGCTTTTCATATACTGAAAAACACTGTGTAAACATAATGAATTTATTCTGACTTAAAAATAACCTGAATTTGAAAATGTTACTAAATTTATCACTGTCCTTAATTTAGTGCACAAAAATTTATGTCACAAATTATAAAAAATACCACAAAGAAAAAATACATTTAACGTAACGATTTAAATATTGAATTTTACTGTCCTTAATTAGTTGCATGCAGCTGTATGTATTTGTATGCCCACATTTTTTGGAGTTTATTAAATAAACATGTATTTGCAAGGTCATAAACAAATTAAACGTACGACGACTTTACTAGGCTTCTTGGTGAAATGAATAATAAAAAAGTGCGTCGTATTAAAAATTAATCGGCTGCAAAATCGTTAATAATTTTATATTAACATAGTTATGAGTACAATAGAAAAATTGACAAGAAATACTTAACATTTAGTTAATTTAATAAAAATATGCATTCAAACAATTAATTGTAATAGATATATAATTTTATTTAAGTTCATGTCCGTTATTTAATGCTATTAAAGTCTGTATTTTTTATAAAATTTATGCAGTATTAATATACCTAATATAACCCATGATACACCAAGAAATTTTAATAGTTTTCATGTAATATTATTAAAATATGTACAAAACTTTTGAGTTATTGTTCAACTTTTTTTTTTACTAATAGTCACCTTTTAATAAGTGTTTTACTGTGAAATAAAAAAATATAGTGTAATAAAATCACTCAATACCTAAGAGGACATTTATACGATGAAATTTTTGATGCAATTAATTGCATGCAATTTATGTTTGTTGGCGAACCGGGCAGAGAAGCAAGAGGGGTAGAAAAAGTTGCACGATTTTCGTGCAATTTTTTGACATTTCCTTCTACCATCGTTTGTGTTTTACTTATTTTGTTTTATTCTTAAACAGCAATAACACTATCTCTCTTTTTAATATTTCTTCTACGCTCTTTATTGATTAGCAACCGGATTGTAACCTTTTCCGTCAAAAAACTCATTTGAGAATTCATATTCCTAACGTCTTCTCCATATTTATTTATTAATTCATTTACTATTTGTTTCTTCTTGTTGTTTATGTTTGTTATATTACATATACATACATATATATTTTTAATAAGTTTTGTTTGTTTTCCTATTTTATACTCTGTGGTATCAATAGATTATTGTATTGTATTTTAGATTTTTTTCTATTGTTTCTTTCTATTCATCTTCTTGTTGGTTGTTGTTTTTGTGTTTTCATTTGAAAACTATCTGTGTAAAATTTTGTATGTATCATTCGGTTTTTCCATGAACTCTTCGTGGCTTTTGTGGGAATTGCAATTTGAGTTGTACATGTACAATTGTTGGCTTCTACTGCTGCTGCTGGTGGTAGTATGTATGTGGTAACTACCAGATATATAGATTTACTGCTATATGACTAGTACCCAACAATAATTGTTTTCATTGCAAAAAAACTTCTTTCTCCTAGCCAACATTAAGTACAATATCTGTTGTAACGGCCGGTATGTTTAATCTGTTTGATTATGTGTGTTGGCTGGTTGCCTGGCTGGTGTTTTCACTTAGTTTAGCCGTTACTAAGTGCGATGATGCATTATAAATTTCCAGTGTCACGTGGTATTTCTGTTTTTTTTTTATTTGCACATTCTACTTCAAAGTTTTTGTTTCCTAAACTACAACTAAATTCACTGTAAATATAATACAAATTGTATTTAGACTAAACTTAATCGATTAATATATCGTTAATTTTTATTAAATACTTTTTCTTGTTTTCTTAACTTATCAAATATTAAAGAAATATGTATAAAAACATTCTTTTCATTTGTACTATTTACATAGATAAAGGAAACAATTGTTCATAAAAACGTAGTTTCTTATTATTTCATTAATAATTTTTTCAATGTTGACATGGTTTTGAATTAAATAATTACTTTTAACTGCAACTGAACAAAACAAAAAGATTATTTCAACGAAGCTCATGAAAAAATTTGAGTGTAAACTCGAGCATGAATATTTGTATACAAAATTACTGAAATTGTATCCGGTAGACCTAAATATGAAAATGACAACATTAGTGACTTTAGTAAGGGCCTATTATTTTTTTTTTTTCTACTATACCTATATGTAATTTCTTTTTATTTTCTACTAGACTATTCCTGGTAATTTTTTTCTGTTGACAACAATTTGAAGTTTGATAAGACAAATATTAAACAAGCATAGTCGCTGAGTTACATTTAACCAGCAAATT
This sequence comes from Bellardia bayeri, assembly GCA_950370525.1. Taxonomy (NCBI): domain Eukaryota; kingdom Metazoa; phylum Arthropoda; class Insecta; order Diptera; family Calliphoridae; genus Bellardia; species Bellardia bayeri. Next base: position 58,520,084 of record OX493268.1, on the reverse strand, counting down.
ATATTTCAGCAATTTCTTTTTCGAAAAAATGTTTGGAAAAATTAAAAATTCGCCTTAAAATAATACAACAGGATATTTTTTTTTACAAATACGTTATATTGAAAGAATGGTTATAAATATAGAAGTTATAAAAAGTTTTATTGTGTCAAAGTATTGTAAAAAATACTCTTTTTTTTTTTGAAACACAAGAACGTGCCGTATAAAATACAACAGTGCTAAATTGTCCATCACTGCTTTGCATCAAAAGACTTAAAGAGAGCCCTTTATAAACATCCATACACTTCGTTTTTGCCATATTTTCTCTTTTTGTTCAATAAATTGTTTTTGACATGCTAACTTTTGAACACATTAAAAGCTTAACCCCCTTATGCAAAAACAATTATTAAATTTAACAAACTTTTATTAAGACAGATTTCTATATAAAAATTTGCGTAATAAACGTTTGTTAAATTTAATAATCGTTTTTGAATAAGGGGGTAAATTTTTAAATATTATTAATTTTAAATATGGCTTGTGTTTATTTTTAAACTTACAATTAATTATATTAAAAAATATTAAATACATATAACCGATTGATTATAATTGTAGTATAAATTGAGTTTTATGACAACTCTGCAACAATCTTGGCAACATCGTGCTTATATACATATGTATACAATGTATATAATGTATACAAAAGATGATGGATGTTGAAACATTCGTTCGTTTCAAATGATGATGGATGTTAAAACATTCGTTCGTTCCAAATACTAAAAACTCAACTGGAACTTACGTCGAATTTCGCCCAACTCGACGAATTACTCGGTGACAATTCGCTGTGTAAATTCGTCGTATGAAGCACAATAAATACGAAAAAAGTACGGCTATTATATATATCGTTAACTTAATACGAAAAGGGCCTAACTCATGTTTTTCATAGTTTACAGGAGGAGAAAAAAACTAAATAAAAAAGATGCAATATTAATACAAAATTTTAGTTAGGGCTTTTCTTTTTTAGGCTATAACTTCGGTATTTTTTTTCGAATTCATCTGATTTTTTTTGGAGGGGGTGTATCTAGTAATAGTCTAGCGAAATATGTAAAAATATCGATTTCGAAAAATTATGAGTTGGGGCCTTTTCGTATTATGTTAACGTAATATAACATATGTTATAATAGCTGATATATAGTGTGACCATACTTAAAAAATAAACATTAAGTCCCGGATCACACAATGCAACTTTTGCTCCTCAACTTTTGAGTTGCATTGTATGATCTAGGACTAACAAAACATAGGTAGAAACAATTTTTATATTTAACTAGGTATTTTATTTATATATATTTTGTATATTTATTTTAAATTATATAAAGTACTAAAACCGAAAAATTCAAGCAATTGAAAATATTGATGAAATTTGATTTGAGATATTCAGGCATTTGATGGAAATCGAAAACGAATGAGTTTTAGAATTCAATTTTTTCATAATATGTCTGTATTGAAAAAGTTTTATCACATAAAATATAAAGATATTGTGCTACTAAAGAGAATCTTAAAAGAAAAATTTAAAAAATTAGATTGGAAATGCATTAAAATTTACTTCCAAAACTCATTCGTTTTCGATTTCCATCACATGCCTGATAATTATGTTTAAACTTTAAAAATCATTGATTTGATTTTGGGCAAAAAAAATCTGTAATCATCGCACTGTAGCGCTCATTTACAATAATGTTCCTGCCTTCGTGTGTGTATTTGAAAAAGTACTGTCCAATGATACCACCGGCTCGTAATCCACAACAAATAGTGCATTTTCGGGATGCACTGGCAGTTCTTGCAATGCTTTTGGCTGCTCTTCACACCAAATACGAAGAGTTTTGCTTATTTACGTATCCATTCAAACTGGCCATAACATATGGATTTTTATAATAAAATTGAATAATCTGCAAGCGTTGTTCGTTTGTAAGTCGATTCATGGTTACATTATATGTATACCAAACTGAAAATGTCTAACAATAACATGTTACACAAAAACAGCTGAGCTGCCAACAGTCTTGACAAAAAGAAAGGTGCAAAAAAATCACCCTTTACAACTATAAATCAATTTGCTTGAGAGTGCAATTAAGTCTACTAGAATTACTCTTAAATTCACATAAAATTTTTAAATGGAATTTCAAATTGGAATACATAATTATAATAAACCCTTTTTAAAATATTTTTATTGAATAATAAAACATTAGGCAAAGGAAACATACATACATATGTAAATAAATTTATGTATATTTGATAAAAAATGTATTTAAATCAGCGAAATCTTAATTGAGAGTCTGTTAAATGGACATTGCCGACTAGTGACAATAAATAGTATTGCCAGTTTTAAATATGAAAAGCGCATGTTAATAATTTCTGCACACTCTCTCACTCTCTCTGACTCTCACTCTCCCCTATGAGAGAATGCAAAGAAGAGAGTATCTATAAAATACAACCAATTACCTAAATTTTAGTTGCTAACCATAGTTTTCAGATACTTTTCCCCTTTACAGATATTTTAATGTCTCTACACTAAGTGTTGCCATTTTAGCACTTTCAGTGCTAGATTTAGGATTTTGTTTCTCGAAAATGCGTTGAAAATTTTAAAAATTATGCTAAATGCTTTTTAGCATAATTTGCTTGATAAAAAACTATTTTTTCTCGAAAAATTCTTTACTATTTTACTCCAAAAAATACTTTTAGGGAAATAAAAAAATAACTTTTTTTTAATATTTCAATTAAATTTCTTTCGGTGTGGTAAGTAAATGAACACGGAAATTTTTGAATTAATATATGAAATGTAATCTATTAAAACTTGTCAACAATTTTAATGAACAAAATTAGAAAAAAACTATAATTTATATTTATAACATTTGAAATAAAAATTGTATTGTTACATTGAAAAAATTTAGCACTTATTTTTTCTTCTGTAGAACATTTTAGCACTTAGTTTTTCAAGTTTTAGCATATTTTTTGGCAACACTGCTACACACTTGCATTGTGTGAGACTGAAATTTCTCAAGTCGGAGAGAATTTTCTACGTATTTGTGGTGATATGTGGTGAGACTCGCTCAATAAATATAATGTACTTTATAGATGATTTTTTTGTGGAAATTGAACAAAAAAATTTACTGAGTTCTTAATGTCGCTTTTAGTCGTTTGTCTTCGTTGTATTGGTTGTAGTCGTCGTCGTCATTTCAATTGAAGCAAAAGTAAGTAAAAAAATTTCCAACTAAAAAATATTTTTTTACTCACTTTGACATAAAAAAAATGTGGAAATAAGTTAATGTAATATAATAAAAACGTTGAAACTAAATAATTATAAACCAAACAGCAAAGTAAATGAATAAATCATTAAATAAATAAAAATACTTTTTAAAATATTGGTTAATGTGTGTTAATTGGAATTGGAGAAAAGTGCAAAGAAATAATAAAAATCGAAAATAAATTCTATGAAAAAAATTCTTGCCACACGACCTGAGCCTCCTAGTGACTCGTTTACGTCGGTCGATCGATAAAAATACTACGCAAAAAGATTTTTCATGGTTGTAAAAAGAACAAAATAAATTGAAAACTAGAATTCTATAAAAGCGGTCTGTGTGAGTTTGTGTGTATATGTGAGCGGTACTAGCAATAAAAATAAAACTTTTTATACCTACATTAAATAAAAATATGTACATATGTATGTATATGTATTTATATTAATGCAATATGTTAAGAAAAATAATAATTGCCTTTAACATATAATATCAATTAATTTATTTTTAATAATTTTTTTATTTTTAATTTTTTTAACAAAAAATGTGACTGCTTTAAATTAAAAAAATATAATATGTATATATATACCTATATATATATATATATACAATAAGTATGTCTTAAATTATCTCTATACGTACGTATAAGGAGGTATAGATTATTTGGTCGGTCGCTGTGTGTATTCATATCCACTCATTTTACTATACATTTTACGAGTATGCGAAGAGTAGCTGTGTGTGTGTGTGTGATTTTTCTATCAATGTGTTTTGCATTTTTTACTCTTAATTTGTATATACGTGTGTGTGTGTGTTTATACTTCTATATCGTTTGATCCATCTATCCATTCAATCTATCTGCTACTGCTACACTTCTATGCTGTATTTACAACTTGGTTGCCAACCTCCACCTATATTTTTTTTCAGGCGACAACAGGCTTGAGGATTTTAATAAGGAAATTGAATATACTATACTATGTAGATATATTGACATAAACGGCAGACAACATGTCTACAGCATAAAATTTATGCGGAATTTTAGTTTCAAATATATACCTACCTATGTATGAACATGTATGTATGTATATATGTACATTTTACTTCTATTGAAATTAAAACTATTAATCTTATTGACCCTTTTGTTTTCTAAAAGAAAATAACATAAATTTTAGATGTTATACCTACCTACACATGTTTATTAGCTCAATTCCTTATTCTTTACTAGGAAATGTTTGAGTAAATTATCGTAAGTCTTGGCAAATCTTAAGTAATTTTTTTTAATATATTGTTGGTTTTATTTGAGAATTGAGTTTTATAAACTTTTTCAAATAAAAAATGTGATACTGTATTGTTTTCGGCCAGTTTCCTAGTAGATGCAACAGAATCATTTCCAAATATAGTCTCAAAATACACAGTTTAATATAATGAGACCTACCCAATAGCATCCATTGGATTTATCATCAGTTTAATAAAATGAAAACATGTGTTTTATATTCAGAGAGTTTCCTATTGGAAACCGGTAATGTTTTATACAACAATGCAATCCAATTTTGTCAGCCAATCTAGTCCCAAAACACATACATAGTTGTAAAAAATATAATCCAAGTAACGATTTCGTTTTTAAACAAATTCACATATTTTGGTGTTCTGTTAATCGAATCGATTGATCGTTTTTAAAAAATGTTTTTTAAAAATGTAAGCCGATTGTATATCGAAAATACAATTCTGCAGTAACGTTTTCTTTCGCCACAAGACGAAAACGGGTAACGTTTTCGTTTTAAAACGAACTTACATTATTTTACTGCTCTGTAAATCCGTTAAATGACTCGTGACTCATTTCACTTTAAATTAAACAAACTTGTTTTATCTTCAATATTGTGCCATTTCAAGATTCAATTAAATTTTAAATTATTTGTTTTTAAACATCTCTCGTTTTTGCAACCACTCAATTTAACGAACAGGTTGTTTACTAGGTATATAACGAAAATTCAAAACAATTCTGCAGCCACAATTCTTGAGCCACAAATTGTGCACTTTTTGTTTGCATAATAGTAAATACAATGTCTCATGTAGATTAAATTATTCCTAAAGATCTGACTTTACAGGTCCCTACACTTTAATACATATATTTATGGCTAAATTCACAGTATTTAGTTAGCTAATGGCAAAGGCTTAACTAATGATTCTTTATTCGCAATGCTTAGTTTGTCATAAGAATAGCAAGTAATAGTTAAACAATATGTAGTTAGTATTTTAGTTTACAGATGGTTAACTAATGACCGAGAATTCGGCCATTATACTTCATTTTGGGATATAACTTAGAATAAGGTTTTCTCAACACTCCTATTCAGAGATTGTATCTGTTAATTATAATATATACATATGTATGTATATATATTGTTTCATACGAGTCCATACCACTTTCTATACCTATAGATTTACCAAGTTTGGAATATTGCAGAGTTTTAGATTATAATTTATTTGTTTTTGATATAATTAATGGCTACATGGATTGCTTTCACTTGTCATAAATCTCTTAAGTACCACCGGGAGGCCTTCGATCAGCTGGTATTTTCGATGTCCCTATTCATAGCACTTTCTCTGTATTTACTTAATGGTACTTTGTCTCGAGTTTTCTTAACATTAACAAAATTAATCTGCGCTTCCAAAAATAAACCAAATCTTAATCCATAGATTAAAATATATTTTACAATATGTATACGTATATTATCCATTTACATATAAAACTAACTTCGTACTAAACTCTGTTTGGGCCAAAGTTGAACAGCAACAGTTATTTACTTACTGATTTTTCGTTTTCATAAATAATCTTTTAGAATAAAGGAAAACGATTTTAGCTTTGCAATTATATAAGTTTGCATGAAGTTTCCGATGAAGTTTACACTACTACTAAATTACGTTTGGTGTTAAGTTATTTAATAATAATAATTGAGTTGTTAAATTCAACCAGTGAAAAAAGCAAACCCTAACATCAAAACTATCTTAACCAATAATTAATAATTTTTTTTAATGCAAATCCATGATTTAGGAATGTTTAAATAACCTTTGTGCAATTCACCTGTAAGTTTAAATTTCAAACAATCACAAAAATACTGCTGACGAATAACCCCACGTTTACACATGCGAGTACTCGCATGCGAGTGCTGTGTACGTATTATATACGAAAACTTATTCGAAAAACGCGAGTAGCTCTGCAAGTGCAAAAAATGTGAGTGTTAAGTAAAAAAATGTGAGTGTATTGAGTTTTTCGAACTGTTACTCGCATGTGTAAACGGGGGCTAAATATGTTCTTATGCACTTCAATGTTAGGGTTGGAAAAATTATTTTTAATAATATAAAAAGTTCTAGTTCTATAAAAAAGATTTTTACAAAACCAAATATGATTTTCAGAGTAGAATTTTATATTTACATGCCCCAAGAGACTGAATGATATTATGCTGGAGTTTCTATTTGTCCAAAAAAATAAGTTCAGACGATTTCAAACATGATCTTTGAACCAATAGTGGTTTGGGAATTGTGGCAAACAAAACGCATGCATTTTTCAGTGTTTCTTATTTTTTTTAGAAATGGTATCCCTACTTCTTTTGGTTTTGTATATTTCAATGTACATATTGGCATTTTTCTTATTATGCGTTTGTATGTGTTTGTTTGTCTTACGGTGTTAACGATTTTTTGCGCATGCTTTTTCAAATATTTCTTTAATAATTTTTACATTGGGTGTAGTAATTTGTGCTGGCTGCATACTTTTAGTAGTAGCTGTTGAAAAATAGTACATATTAAAACTGTTATTTTGATATAAGTAAGTACCTTAACTGTATTATTTCAAATAAAATCCTAGTAGGTATATAGCTTTATTGAAAGTAGGTATGTATGTACTTACTGCCGTATTTATAAAAAATTAAAGTATACTTCAAGTGTACTTTAAGAAAATTTTGTATGAAAATTTTGTTTTGAAGCATACTTCAAGCCTACTTTAAGTATTAAATATAAAAAAGACAAGAAAAGGCATACATATATAGGTACTATAAATAGGTATGTATAGTAATTGTACTTATTAAGATTTACACCCATTCCTGTTTTACCCGTACTCTTTGTTAGTTTTCCTGCCTTTCCGATTTACGGCTTTGTGTAGCATGTAGTACAATAATTAAAAGAATGCAATCATAAAGAAACTGTGTTATACTGAGTATGGGAAAATGAGTAGCAATAGTAGTCTCTCTCTCTCTCCCTGTGTCAGAATTGTTTTAACATTTGTCATTTTATATGAAAGTTATTTGAAATTATTTTTTTAAGTTTTTGCTTCTGCAAAATCATTAATATTCTGCATTATACACATAAATATCTAAGACATATATGTATGTATGTATATTAGTCTATGAGCTAAACCCGACGGCATGACGCATATTTTTTTCATTTAATTTCATTAGATTTTTTTGTTTGGTTTGTTTTTTTTGCGGAGAAGGAGGGGCATGGGTAAATATTTTTAGTATAAAATTTCGTTGAACTTTTTGTGTTAACATTTTTTTAGTTTAAGATAACGGTTGCTTATTTAAATGCTAAAAATTTGGTTAGTTTTAAAAAAAAATTTAAGCATTTAGTTTTGTTTGAAGAGTTTCATTTTGTGTTCTTCCATTACTTTGGCATGTGAATTTTGTCAATTGACCTAAAAACTAACGGCGCCAAAATTTCTGATGTCATTCTTAGACAAGTAAAAAAGAAAAACAAATAAAATGTTTAAAATTCAATGCAATGCGGGTGCATTTTTATACATTTCTTTACATAAATAGGTACATACATATGTACTTACAATGTATGTTTTAAAACATACACATGAAAATATAACATTGCAGCACTTTAAACAAAAATAAAGAGAATGTAATAATAACAATAATAAAAAAAAACATAAAAAGAATACGTTTTGAAGGGTCAATGTTGTTTTTGTTGTTTTCTTTTATTTCATTGCTACCTTTTGTTATCATGTTTTTGCTGTTTCTTTTCTACACCTGAAAATATTTAGTTAAAACATCAACAAATAACAACAAAATGTGATCTTGAATATGTATAAGTACGTCGTACTACACACGCGTTTTATGTTTTTTTAAAGCACGCGTTTTTGTATTTCACTCAACTACAAAACTACATTATATAGGTACATATGTATATTGTATTTCTGTTGGAGAGATTGTTATTTTTATTTCTTTATGATTCACAGATTCATTCTCCTAAACTCATACAAACATTTCCACTGCTACGATCCCCCACCCCACCAACACCTTCATCTTTACACTCATGTTACTACACGTTAAAACGAGTATTAAAATTTCAAATGGCCAAAAACATTCATTCAAAAACAAACAATAAATGTATTTAAATTAGCCGGTATTTTTAAAATCCCTACATCTGGTTCACTTATTTGTGTGCTAACGATCAGAATTCTAAAAATTACAAAATACATAAAAGAAATACCTACTGTAAAGAAATGACCTCCCCACCCTCAAATGACTGAAAAAATTCACTTTTACTTGATGTTGTGTACGTGTAATTAAGCATTGTAAATATGATCATTATTGTTTTTGTTGGTGTTTTACTTATGAAATGTTTTTTTATATCACTCTCGCTCTCTCTCTCTCAATCAAATTACCTCAGCATTAACAGATGATTTTGAATCATCAACATTTAAATAAAATAAATGACAAACAATTCTTTCTTAATTTTAAAGCAAAAAATCGTCAATTTTTAAATTTTTTGATTCTAGACGCTCAATAAAGTATTAATTTATGTCGATGTTTTTAGTCACTTCAAAAGCTATAGGTGTGCCATTAATGATGAGCCCTTTAAATAAAATAACACTAGCAAATTTACATAAAAAATAATGTTCATTGTGTTATGGTTACATACATACATATATGCATGCACTGAAAATTAAAAAAAACTGATATAGGTACTAAAGATATTTGTTACTAAATTTACGTAAATAAAATGTTTGGAAAGCTAGAAGTTCTACTCCTTTAAATGTGGTACAGGATTGTTCACTTGAGAGCGTGCTGCAGTCTTCGTTAACATTACACATTTTTACTTGAAAAATCAAATAACTTTCATTAAGGGAAAGTTAGGAAAAACACTCCATTTTACCGGTTGAATACAGCTATTGGAGCCTTAGAAAATATTAACTACAAATTACATGCATAAATTGAATTTACCTATGTATTACATATGTACATATGTAATAGGTATATGTATATTGTAAAAATGTAAATATTAAACAATTAACTAACAATTTGTTAAATTGACGACATTACAGCTTCATATACTTTGCAATGTTCTTTTACATACCGTTAAAAGTATTTAAGTAATGTCTGGTTTGAATATATTCCAAACTCAACATACAATAATTCATAGAACTTATATGGGGGCATACTTACGTAAAATTGTAACGCAACATTACGAATAAACAATTGTTCAATTCACAGCTGACGTTGTGCAGTCGTATTAGTTATAAGTCGTCCGATTTTACAATGTATATACAAATATTGGTGATAATTTGTATATAAAGCTTTTGAACGACACCTACAACATTTTTACATACATACATACATACATTCTTCCAATGTTTTATCGAAGTTTAAGTTTAAAACAACCAAAAGGTAACACTTAAATCAGCTAATTTTTGTATGTTTGTTTTGATCTTTCTCTTCTTTTGGAATTTTAAGGCTGAATTGGATAACTAACGTATATAGGTACATACATATATTTTATTTTAATATTTTTTTTTTAAATTATGTAAAATTTAAAATGATTGAATGTTTAGAGATCATTAACCAATAATAATGTTATTGAACATTAACTATATAAAAATACACACATTTATTACAGCAATCTAAATACAACAACAATTAAACAATACAAAGAACAAGAGATACATTTCAAATTAAAATCAATCAAGTGTAAATGAAGAAAGAAATAAAAAATAAATAAATCTTGACATATTGATAGAAAGATGATCGATATAAAACAGAATATTCTACAAATTGGAATGTATCTGGACTGCATACATATGTTTATTACAAATGTAGATCGATGGGGATATAAAACAGATTGAAATAAAAAAAAATAAATTAAATCAAAAGAGATATTAATAATGATCAGGTCAAGTTGCTTAAACATTTTTTGTATAACAAATAATTTTTTAATTCCCAAACTGCATTTTTTGGGTTATATGTAGCTGTAATTGTTACAGCTTGTTCTTTGCTTCAATATTATTTAAAATTATTTATAAATATTCCAGATTCGAAAGAAATTTTAATTAGACAAATTTGATTTCTATTTATTTTCGTACTGCATTTATATTGAAACCATTATTATATACATGTAGAGACTCAAACAATAGTAACAATTATAACAATTTTTTTGTTGTGTGTTTGTATTTACCACCAAAACTTATTTATGTGAGAAACATAATGAACAAAACATAAAATAATTCTAAATTTTATATTCTATTTATTCACATTTAATCACTGAACAAGCAGATATGAAATAATGATGATCTAATATTTTGCTTAATTTTTAAATAATTTTTATTTAAATTTACATGAACAAGATTTTTTTTAATTTTAGTTCACGATAAAACTAATTTATGCTGTATATCTAAGTGTCAGGCATATCAAGCATGATTTAAAATTAAAATCTAAATCACAGTAAAAAGTCTAGTTATTTGCTCAAATACAATTAATTTTAGAGCTATGTAAAATAAATCGCTAGATGTAGCCAGAAAATCACTAAATTGGCAACTTTGGTAAAAGTCAGGGATGGAACGTACTTTTCACAGAAATTTTTTTATTGATTCCGCATGGAAAGGACCACTAAGCGAAAAGAAATATCGATCAATATGTAAAATGTAATTATTTATTCCTGCGGCATGCCGCAATACTATATGTGTAGAGCTGATACCGCAAAAATTAAAAATGCCGCAGCAACGGAATGAATAATTTCAAATTATGCTCCGCACAAAAAATTTCTTTACACATTCGCGGAACGAAGTTAATAATTCGACTCAGTATTTTTTTTAATAGAAATTTAGACATTCTTATATACACAGAATGATTTTTTTTTTTTTCGAAATATGCATATTCATGCCTTAAAGTTTTTGATTATCTTTTTTTATCGTTAAAAAGATGAGAGTTATGAAAACACAATCATTGCTAAAAAGCACAACCAGGGATGGAAAAGTTGATATCGTGTATTTCCACATTTCATATACATACATATTTATTTTATATAGTTACAGGCATGTGATGGAGATCGAAAACGAATGAGTTTTAGAAGTCAATTTTTTCGTAATATTTCTGTATTGAAAAAATTTTATCACATAAAATATAAAGATATTGGGCTACTAAAGAGAATCTTAAAATAAAAATTTTTAAATTAGATTATAAATGCATTAAAATGTATTTCCAAAACTGATTCGTTTTCGATTTCTATTTCCATCACATGCCTGATAGAAAGAAAAATTTACTGTGATAAAATACTTATTATATATTATAACTTTATTTAATTTTAATTAATTAAATATAAGCATGTTTGATAAAGCGTATTAATTATTAATTATTTTCTTTTAATTTCGCACATGTTAAAAAGGAGACAGTCATTACAAATAAGCTGAACCCATTTAAGTTGTTACAAAGCAGCAATGATGTCACAATTGCAATGCTGTTTAATTTGTAGTTGAATTTCTAAAATTTCTTTAGTAGTTCTGTATAAAATCTGAAGTATAACAATATTTTCTATAGAAAATCTATTCTATAGAAGACGTTGTGCATAACAGTATTTTGTATAGAAAACTTTGTGTATAACAGTTTTTTCTATCGAAATTTAGTTGATAACAGTTTTTTCTATGGACGATTTGTGCTACATCATAAAAAATTAAAGTGGGTGGGAGATGAAATTTAGATGATAAAAATAACTTCATATTTTATATACTTGTGACTGTATAAATTTTTTGCTTTCGAAATATCAAGAAATTTTAAAACAAAATTTAAAAAAATTGTATACAAAAATAACAAACACGAATGTTGGGGAGGGAGAAGAGAAAAAAAATTAAACAAATTTCCAATAAATCAAAACATAACCTACAAGTCTATAAATTTTTGTAACAAAAACGATAAACTTGTATTTCAAAAGCGTGTACAAATTGTAACATCACAGGTTTTCGAATTACCTTTATGTACAAAAATACATATGTATGTACATACAAAAATATTTATATACATATTACAAACTATATTACAAGCAGGGTATTAATATACAGGGTATAAATAAGAGGTATGTTTAACAAACGATACCTTAAAAAAACGAAACATTTGTTAACACATGAACTTTGTGTACAGGACACATTTATGTACATAAAGAAATTGCTTAAGCCTATAGGGCTTAATGTGCCATTATTTGACAGATTCATGCACAAAGCAGTCTCTAAATGTCAGTTTGGCAGTTTTGCTTAATTCTTACAAACCTGCCATAAACTACACAAAAATAAAGTTTCTGCTTTTTATTCATGCATGGGAATTTTATAAGTCCGTTTCTTTTAAAGATGTTGTTGCTTCTACTTATTGGATGAGTATGATGATAATAATGGAGAAAATCAATAAAATGTCCTTGCGCAATTACTAATTTTTCCCAGCTCTTTTTAAAATCTCTCATACACACACACACACACACACGCAAATTTCTTATATACATATTTACAATTCTAATAAAAAAAGAAGAAAAGAAAACTGTAAAACAAGTGCACTTACATATACTTGGAAACAGTTCTGAAGGATATTTTTGTTGTTCGTTTTTCACTTTTTAGTTTGTTTTTTATGAAAATCAAGCAACAACTGTTGTAGAGAATAAATCCTTATAAGGAGTTGCTGGTTTGTTTGCATGAGTTTTACACGAGGCGAGTAACGAAGATAAGGGTATTGTTCTTTGGTATCACGAACCAGTTATCATACATTTATGTCTCTAAATTTGTTTTTGTAGATCTCAAAAATGTAAATTTTTTAGCTATATGACTCACATCAATTATTAAAGAAAATAGCTTTCAAGTACAAACAATTTGCGGATTTAGGGGAGGTAAATAAAAACTTAAAAACAGGTGTAGAAATATCATAATTATATCAGTTATGTAACTCGATTGATTTTTAAAAACGATGCAAATATCACGATTGAAACAAGTTTGTTCAAGAACTCAAATATAAGTATGTAAATCCATTTTATAAACGGATTAGTTATTTGCAACAGAACTCGTAATAAGCTCGATCTGTAAATCGATTGATTTCATGCACATGTCAATTTGATTTATAATAAAAACATAAACGCTAAACGGATTCGGTTTACAGAACAAACAATCTTATAAGTTTTGATTATATTTACATTTTATAATACCATAATGTGAATGAAATCTTTTTAATTGTGTAGACTATTAGCATTACTTATTTCATTTTAAATATTTGTCTAGTTTTAAAAGCGTTTACCGTCTTGAAAACTACTGGGTTGGTTATTAAAAGCGTTTCATTATTAATACACATGTCAATAACACTTATTTTAAACTCCCCCTGACATATTTCCTTGTTTTAATAATATAGTGTATTTCAATTTATTTCTATTTCTATGTACATTTTTCAAGTAGTACTTGACCTAATTTTATGGGTAAATGACTAAAATATTCATAAGTGTGTGTTTTGCAATTTTCACGTGTTGGGAACTTCAAATAAAAAATAATTTTATACATTTAATTAAATACAAAATAGGCTTGTTGTTAAACATAACATGGGAAATAAATTGTATGGAAAATGAACAAAAAGATAACATTAAATTTTACACTATATGGTAATCAATGTTAAATGGAGTTATTACGGCCAAAACAATTCCATGTTAAAGGAGGTTTTAAAATCTATTTGAAAACTATTTAATAAAAATCTTTTTTTTTTAAGTTTTTAAAAGTTGTTAATTTACAATTATGTAGTATAAAATATATCTTACATAATTTGCGGCATTAAATTAAAATAAATATCATCATGTTTGAAATATCCAAAATAGAAAACCTGAAAAGAAAACAAATTTAATTTGCTTCTTTTTTTTATTATGTATTTGGCTTCATATTGCGTTCAACGTCATCTGACCCAAAAATAAAATAAAGGGTTTGTGGGTATGTGGTTGTTACTTAGTATAGATTGTGCCATGTAAAGTTTACTCATGATGTTCAATTAACTCGGTAGCAATCTAACCAATATGAATAAAATTTAAAGAATTTAAATAACCAACTTAACCACCACATACCTTTGAATGTTACAGATATTTTTGAATGTTTTTATAGTTGTTTAATTTGCTAAAATAAATTTCAATTTTGAATACCTTTTAGGTTAGTAACAACAAAGCAATGCTGATAGAATTGGAGCGAAACCACTTTTTAAATATTTTTTTTTGATGGTTTTTAAATATACATATATTTATATAATCCTTTAAAAAATCACACAAGTACTTAAAATTTTGAGTTCAATATTATTTGGATACCAACATTTTTTAAAGAGTTATGCTCTTTTAAGTGATTTTCGGAAGTGGGCCTTATATTGGAGCTACGACCAGCGTTGTCAGTTTAGGGGATTTATCCCCAAATTAAAGACTTTTTTTCGTGATTTGGGATAAAAATTTCCTCTTGGGGATCCGGGGATTTGTTGGGGATGACAACAATTTTAGGGGATTTTTTTTGGGATTTTATTAATAACTAGCAAGTCTAAAAATGTATGTAAATATTTAAAAAAAAATTATTTTTTACTGTTTAAAATGGCTGCAAATACTAATTTTATTAAAAAAAATCATAATGTTTCTTGGGAACGCGAAGATTAGGCAAAAGGTTTGAAATGATAATATTAATACGAGTATATTTTTAAAGTGTAACGCTTGCGTTGAACGCGTTTTTTCAATAATGCATACTACCAAAACAAAAATACGTAACAAAATGCAATATGAATTATTGGAAGCATTTCTCAGAATAAACACATACTTTAAAAATAATTCAATTTGTTGTGAGAAATTTAATCCATCTGCTGAAATGCTGAAGCTTTTTAATGCAAGCAATATGTACAACAACATTTCTGAGGCTGATGAATCAGAAGATTTTGATTCTGAAGTTTTTGAAATGCTAAACTCTGGTAATAATTTTTTATACTTCTATATATTAAATTATGTGTAATTTTTTCTTTGAATATTAATATATGTAGCTATCGATAAAAATGAATTTTATTAAATAAATATGTTAGTTTTTAAATAAAATAAAAATTAAAAAAAAAATTAAATCAAAAAAATCAGTTTGGGGATGACAAATCTAAAATTGGGGATAAGCTCTAGGAAACATAGGAAACATATTTGTGTTCAATATTATTAGCCAGCCAGACAAACGGACAGACGGATATCGTTAAATCGACTCAGAAAGTGATTCTGAGTCGATAGGTATACTTTAAGGTGGGTGTTGGACCAATATTTATGGGCGTTACAAACATCAGCACAAATCCAATATACCCTCCCCACTATTGTGGTGTAGGGTATAAATAGTGTTTTCTTTACCTAGTGTTCTCTCTTTTAATTTGATATAGAACAGGGATGGAAAATTGTATTTAAATGTTAGTTTTCGGCAGAAAGACGGATAATTTTACAAAAAAGAGACTGTTATACATTAATTTTTTATATACAAATTTTCGAAGAAAAAACAGCAAACTTTCCAAAAAAAAGACTGTTGTACAGCAAATTTTCTAAAGATAAACAATGGAAAATACTGTTATAAATAAGATTATTTTGAAATACTGTTATTCACAAGATTTTCTATAGAGAATACTATTGTGCACAAGATTTGCTATAGACAATACTGTTATACACAAGAAAATTATGCGAGTGATTTTCAAAAACGAATAATTAACGTGTAATCATTCGATTTACGGAACACCAAAATTCGATTTTTGAACATCATTATTATTGATTCAATCGTCCGCGTTAAGTAAACACGAGTGATTTGTAAAAACGAATAATTGAAAAATTTAGGTTTTAAAACAGGTTTGTTTACTCGAATGTAAAACGAGTAAATCTTACTCGCATTCAGTTTACAGGTGTTAAGCAATGTGTAAATTTGTGTTCTTAAATAAAATTCTAAAGAGTCGCTGAATATTAAAATAGTATTAAAAAAGAACTATATGTAGTGGTATTAATTATTATTTTTTTTTATTCAAATAATTACTTTTGATTTCTTCAAGTGCATATTTAAATTAAAAAAAAAAAAAAACAAGTAAGAGTGAAATATTCGGCTGTGCCGAATCTTAAATACCCTCCAACTAAACGTAATAAGAAATACAAAAACTACACTGGTTATAGGACTAGAATATCCTTATCCTGTTTTTTTTATTCAGTTTTAATGCAAATTTAATTATTATTTTATATATTGTTTGAAAGACAACATAATTTATGTTAAATATCTTGAAATTTTGTCTAGTTTTCACCATTTTTAATTGATTTAATTCCCAATTCTTACCATAATTTACAGAGTTTGTTGATGTTCATAATAATCTTGATTGTTATTTAACAAACAGAGTATAAAAAGGGGAACAAGTCGGTTTTAGTGACTTTGCTAAAAAAAAAATCATCAAATAGGGCTTTTAGAAGAGATGTCAGCAAAAAAAATTTGTTGGCGGTCACGCATATTTTCGATGGGGCGGACCCGTAAAGTTGAAAATATATAGGCCTACATCTCGGGAACTACTGGGTGTCTGATAATTTGTAATACATTAAATAAAAGGTATTAAAAATACCTTTCTAACGATATATATTTTGATTATAAAATATGGACCGAATATTGGTAAATCCGAAAAGAATATTTTTTGACCCGAATTTTTTTTTAATATCTAAAAAAATTTAAATAAATGTCTATATAAGTGTTATTTTAGTTTATTAGTGTTAATAGCCAAGACATTAAGCTTTAATTTAATGTATCATATGTGTCTGTAGGTACTATAATCATAGAATTATAAGATCTGAAAAATTCAAAAACACATTTTTTCAAAACTGTATGCAGGATAGGATTTTGGATCTATGGTATACAGATATCGATATTTATTAGGCATTTTTGTGGGTTTATTTGTTTTTTTTTTGGAAATGGTTCTTATATGGCAGCTGTGACAAATTATGGGCCGATCTTCTTAAATTCTGTGCAAAGTTTTGAGTCGGTACCGATATTTATACAATATATATAGGGATAAATGTCTTTTTCAGATGTGGTCCTTGTATGTGAGCTATGACCAATTCTGGGCCGACCACCATAAAATTTAGTACAACAATTTATTTTCCTATAAAGATTATTCATGTCAAATTTTAGCCGTTTAACATTATTTACATATATCTGTTTTATACGTATTTAAGTGAATTTTGGAAATGGATTTTATATGGGGGCTATGGTCAAACATGGACCGAACTAAAAAAAAATTTCGTTTTGCGATTTATTTTTGCATAAAACTTATTTTTGCTGAATTTTGTCTTGATATTCCAATTTTATAGGCATTTAGTAATTAATCAATATTTCGGGAAGATTTTTGTATGGGGACCGATTCATACTATTTTCCGCACAATTTCTTCTTTTATCATAAAAACAACGTATACAAAATTTCATGGTATTATCTGCAATATATTTCAAAATATTGCAATATCAAATTTTTATGAAGTTTGCTCACATATTGGTCCATAACTCTGGTTGGCCTAAACCGATTTTGCTGATTTTAAATAGCAAACTTCTCGAGTTATGGTTCTGTGATAGTAGCATTCAGTTTTAATTATTATTCAATGTTTGTGTAGTATTTAATTTATTAATTATTTAATTCGGTGTCGTGTAGTCCAGTTTTTTTTAAATTAAGTAATTGAAAAGTACAATACAAATGTAAACCTTGATTTATTATTACGGAAATAAAAGTACCCCTGATGAAGTTCGAAAAAAGCGAACGAAACGTTGGGTAAAGCAAATATATAAAAAACCATAAATGTTTTTTATTTACATTTGTTGAAAGAAAAAGAAAGAATTATTGATCAAAATAGCCCGTGAGGAAAAACAAAAACCTCAATAATAATAGAATATAAAATAAAAACATTGATCAGAAACAAAAGAAACGAAAAGAAGAAGATTTGGATTCCGAAGATATCTGGGGACTTCAGAAAACTGATTTCAACATCCAGACAAACAGACGGACACGGCTTAATAGACTCAGCTATATATATAAGGATCCAGAATATATATACTTTATAGGGTCGGAAAATTATATTGTGGAAGTTACAAACGGAATGACAAACTTATATATGTATACCCTTCTCATGAAGGTGAAGGGTATAAAAACAGCCCAATATTTTATTTTTTTTTTCCGTTCATTATATAAGAACGAATAAATGTGTTAAAAAACATCGGTAAATTGTTAAAGAAATGCTTTAGTATGTTCTACAATGATAAATAATTTTCTTATATTTAGATTAGTATGAAAATACATTTTCTTAACACACTGTACACCATAAAATAAATAAACATTGTAAAATTAATAATTTTGTATTCGAAGGTTAATTGTTGTTAACATTTAATTAACATTAAAACAACATGGTTGGTAGTTAAATAAAGAAAATATATTTCTATCACATATTTGCCATGAATTGAAAATACGGAATTGTTTGAAATGCATGCTCTTGTTAACCTATATCAAATAAGAAAATATTTTGTTCTATTACAGCCATTTGTAAAATGTATAGTTATTTGTTGTAAGTTATACTGACAGTTTTCATACAATAATTACTTTTACTTACAGTATAACGTTAAGTGACAATGAGGCTTAATGTTGTATTGCAATATATGTATATCTATTTTGTACTTACATATATTTTAAAAATGTTTACATTATTGTTTACACTGTGAAAACATTTGAACATAAGAAATAATTTTAAAAATTAAGATAGATTGCTTCTTTAGGGATAAATGTTACAACTATATACATATGTATACAACTATTCTTAAATTGTTTACTTCCAAATATTTGGTTGGAGTAAAAAATAGTATACAATTGTAAAACATTTTAAAAACTTGTAATTAATACTTCATACAACTGATAAAAGGTTTATGTCCTTAATTTGAGTGTCAAATTTTAATTGTTTAATTATTTGCTTAGCTGTGAGATTTAGACACTTATTTAAATATTTTCAAACATGTTAGTATTTGCTTTATTTGCTTTAAAACTGTATCTATTCATACCTTACTAATAGGTAATATTCAAATACAGTGCACTCGGGAAAACGTCAACTAATTAAAACCGCGGGTGTTGACGTTTAACAAATTGTTGACATTTACGAATGTAAAATTTTTAAATAAAAAACATATCGATAATGTGCTTTTAAACGTTTTTATTGATTATAAACTAAAATCAAACATAAACAATTTCAAAAAGGAAACAAAAAAGGCATTCAACCTGACTAGAACCATAGAAGACAACTAGAACCAAAAGAATACATTTTAAATAAGATAATATTTTTATATCATATGCATTTAAAAAAATCTGTTATTTTTTTCTGCTGTTTTTTTCTTTCCAACACTTGGAAGAGAGCCTTCTCTATTTATTTCATAAAATTTTAGAGTAGGTAATGTAAAAAAGGGTTGACGTTTTCCCGAGTACACTGTATACTTACTCCAGTTTGTGTTATTTGAATATAAAGTAAAATGTTGTAATTTTTAGCTTCAGTATATATAGTACATATATTTTTAAAATCAATATACTACATACATAGGTACATATGTACATACTTACATACATATGTTTATAAAAAAAAAAAAAAAAAAAACGCACTAATATTTTAAAACAATTTATAGACACATTGGCGTCTCTAAGTGCTTTTTCGAAAATGGAACATTATGTATTTAAAAACGTGAAATGTCATATACTATACATATGTATATTAACCATCCCTGGAGTACCTCATGCTAACACTCTAAACATATAAAAAACATTGCCAAAACAATATAATTATTATTGGCAAAGCGGCGTTGTAATAGACGTCATTATGATGTTTAAAGTAAGCTGTCAAACATATTACCACCCAATAGCATAACATGTCTTTACTTCAAAGAAAACAATTTATGTAAAGAATAATGTCCTTTAAGTGTTTTTTATCTCTAATTTTGATTTTAATAATTTATGAAGATTTTTATTATGTTTTTAAACCCAGAGTATGAGTAATGTTTTCTAATGGCTTTGCAATTTTCATTTGCCCTTGCGTTTTTTTTTTTTTTTTTTTTGTAACTTAAAATATGTTGCCAACCTAAAAAACCCAATCCAGCAGAACTTTATTGTACAGGCCCTATTAAAAAAAACTAATAAAAATACGTTTGTCTTCCTTTGTTTGCTTAGTTAAATGACTACTCTGTATTGAAAAATTATGCCTTGTTTTTTTTTTTTTTTTGCCAAATGTTACTGCGCGTGTTTCGAAAACCAAAATCCCCCTAGATTTACTACCTAAAAAAACGGAAATTTGCGCTCTCTTTTCGTTTGTTGCTCTCATTTGCTAAAATCGCTCTCAATATCCGGCTCTCCACAACTTGGGCACTGTAGTAATCTCTTTTAACGAGTTAAGGTTATGGTTAAAAAGACTGTGTTTATAGATTGTGCAAATTTTTCCCTAAAATTCTTACAAGTCTTGTCGGTAACGTTGGTCTATTAACACAAAACTATCGCATAAAAAAATTACAAAACATTATTTCAAAACGTAGTTGAAATAAAATATATATCTTGCAAAGACTTTTACATATTTTAGCAGCCATTAACAATATAATTGAGTGTTATCCACAAAAAAGAAACCAGATATTTTTCTTAATAAATTTAAAAACAAATAAAATAATTACCAACCAAATAATAACATATAATAGTACGCAATTACATTCCGTCTTTCAACAAATTCAAAAAAGAAAATGAAAAAACTATAGTTTTTCATTTTTATTGTTAGTTAGTTAAAATTAGTTAAAACACAATTTAAATATTTTCTTAAACAAAAAAAAAAAAAAAAAAAACAATAAAATTTTATATAGCTACATACATACATATAAATTAAATTATTGAAAATAATTGTAAACCAAAAAAAGTATTTATTTTCCTAACGATGCTTTAGAATTAAAATAAAAGTGCACAATTTATAAGGTAAATAAATTGTTTAAAAATATTGTAAATAAATATTTTAGTTATTAAATTTTGCTATATATATTTCTTTAAAAACCACGCCTTAGCTGATTTTATTCTAAGTGATTTTTCCCCTTTTTTTTTGCCTTACACACCCATTTCTTTTTTTAGATTATTGTATTAAAAGTCTTGAAATTTGCTTATAAATTTAAATAATTATTTGTACGTTTGTTAAATGTCTTACAATACATATTTTTAATTATAATATTTAAACATTTTGTTTCTTCCGTTTCTGTTAACGTTAAAAGTTTTACACTTGAAAAAATAATTGTTAAAAGAAGTTGAAAAATGTAGATTTTTGAATTCTTTAGTATATTCATGTTAAAGAAACAGTTTTTAAATTTAAAAGAATTATGAAAAAAAAGAAAATAAAATTTTCAAATGTAAGTTACATGATACAACGTTATACAAAACAATTTATTTGTTCTCAATCCTTACAAAACTGTACCTACCTGGCTACAAAATATTCAATAATTCTTTTATACCTAATTTTCTCTTTGTGCCCGAGCACATCAAATAAACAAAACTCATTATTTTTTGTTCAAATGTACGTGTATGCTCTTTCTTCAGCCTTGTTCTTTGTTGAAAATAATTTAATCCTAAACAAACATTTTCAATGAAATTAGTTTTCTTTTGCCATTTTATTTTCGTTCTTTATTAAAAGTGTTGTTGCCAAGTTAAACAAAAAAAGTATTTTTTGTAAAAAAAAAAATATATTAAAAACGCATGATACAGTACGCCCACTTTCTTTCACACAATGACATACAGACATCATACAAAAAAAAAATGGAAAAAGAAAACGAAAACGAAGATGAACTGATTAAAAAATTACAATTTTAAATTAAACCCCCAAAATCCAAACACTGTGACAGACAATATTACCAGTCCTTTTTGATTTTTAGATATTCATGAGCATTTGTCGAGTAATTGTCAAAATTTCGTTAACGATCTTATTTGATTCAATATGCCTTTTTATAATTCATGAGGTTTCTGAATAAAGTTATTTTAACAAGATAAAGAACTGATTGCTTTCTTAGCAATTGTGCTAAAGTCAATTTATATTTTCTTCAATAAAGAGTGATTTTTCAAGAGCTTTCGGATTTGAGTCGGTAGAATGATCTATATAATTCAATGTTTCAATTTCATGTAAATGTTGACCGCGGCTACTCCTCAAATGGTTCAAACGTGGGTCCAATTTCTCCAACATATCGGCTATGTGGCATCGTCTTTTTTAAACCACATGTCAGCCAAGTCTAGCTCTACCGTTTGGGGCAAAAAAAAATAATTGTAATCATTGCACGGTAGCGCTCGCAATGACGTTCCTGCTTTTGTCGTCTTTGAAAAAGTACGGACCAGTGATGCCACTGGCCCATAATCCACACCAAAAAATTCTATCAGAAATGGGCTTCGCTGAACACAATTTTTCAATAAAAAAGAGGTTCTTCATTCAACTTAATTTTGATAATAAAATTCAATAATATGCAAACGTTGTTCGTTTGTAAATCGATTCATGGTAAAATGATAGACCAAACTGAAAATGTTGAACTGTACATAACATGTTACACGAAATGTCTGTTCAATGTCTGTTTAAAAGCAATGAATTTTACTTTAACATCATTGAAAAGATGTTCTTAATTTTCGACTTCTTTTTATTTTATAAAATCAAAATTTTTCCTACTAAAAATTGCGAATATTTAGATGCCATTTTTTAATTGAATTACCAACTTTAATATTCAACTTTAATATTCAAATTCATGTTATACTCAAGTTCTTGATTTATTAAATAATATTGTTAGTAATAAATTCATAATTTTAAATATGTATGTACATACATATGTATGTATGTATTTTTCAATTTTTCGTTCTTGAAATTGCTCGATTTACAGAACAGTTCCCTAATCGAAACTGTAAAAACAAGTGTAATATTCACAAATCGTTTTAAATATTATTTAGATATACAATATTTCGGAGGAAAATCAATGTAGATCTTTAATATCAGCTTAGAATAAACTATAAGTTAATGTATTTATATACATGCATATGTATATAATATACGGCAACACTACCCAGTAACAGTGCTTGACATAAAAAAGCTGTTGACAATAAAAATGATGACAGCTCAACACTGCTGTTGAAGACCGACCAACAAAACCTTTATTTAAAAAAAAAAAATAAAGGTTAACATAAAATTTTAAATGCAAAAATGTTCATCATTACTCTGTGTGGCTTATCAAAGATAAACACAGAAAAACGGGAAACCAATATTTTATGATGACAAAAGAAAGAGGTAATAAGTGAGAAGGGGGAGACATATGAAATTAAACCTATATTATTATTATGTTCTTGTTATTGTATGGTGCGCATTGAAATATGTATGATGAAATAATGAAAACAACAACAAGTGGATTGTAGGGTGGGATATAAACTGTGGGCGAAATACTAAAACTTGAAAATATGTATTTATTTCATGATTTATTATCAGCTTCATCCATCTTAGAGGAAATAAAGAAAGCAGCAAAATATATGTACAAAATGTATGTATGTATGTAATAAAAATAAGACGATGAATAAGAAAAGGTTTAAAGAACAAAATTGATGAAAGTATGATGACTGACTGCAAATGACATTTTATTATTCAAAATGTTTTTATTGTACACACATCCGCACAAACACTCTCAAGTGAGTAAATATGTACATTTGCATGTGTGATATATGCAGCTTTTTTTTCTATTATTTTTATATAAACAATTCATTGCAAAAATGACATTACAAGGACTAAAGCAAAACAATTAAAATAAATTGAAAATCTTTACGAGTTTTTCAAGGATTGTATAGTCTTTCACATATAAACTATGAGCCGAAAAAGTGAGTAAACACAACAAATTATTTGATTTTTTTTAAGATAATGAAAAACCTAAATTGTTTTGTTGAATAATTGGTTGAATAATAGATTTGGTTATAAAAAAAAATTTAAGTTGAACTATAATGCTTTTCATAATCTTAAAAAAATCAAAAAATTCACTGGTGCTTACACACTTTTGAAGCTATGTAGTACATTTACTTAATTTTTTAAAGTTTATTTACAATTTCCTTATTTTTTTCTTTCATTCTAATAAATCTTGAAAATATTATTATTTTAATATTTGTGTATATTTTTTGGGATTTCTTTCCTATTTTTTTCTGTGTGGGATGTTTTTGAATATTTTTTATTAAAATTTTTCTGCATGTGCCTCTTAAAAACGCCTACACGATGTTATTGTATACATTTTTTGTGATCTTTTTATAATTTTTTTGCGTAAGAAATTATGTTTTTGATTATAAAATCAGATTGCAATTTTGCTTTCATATGTAACATGGCTATTCTTATATAATTAAATTAATGACTTGTATTTATGTAACTGGAAAATCAATCTCAAAAGAATTTAAGAAGTAATTTTTGTGTAGATGAATTCAAAAGTATTGACATTTATTAGCATTTAATTAAATAATGACTTGAAATATGTGTAGTATACTATAAATTTTACTTTTAAAAGCAAAATTATTTACGTGCAGTGTGCACAATATGATATTCAGGTCCAAACGAATCGAAAAACGCTAGCCGATAGATTAGCAATTCATAAGCGGAAGCTTTTTTCTATCTCTCTCTCTCGACAATAGTAGACCTGTTAAAATAATAACAACATGTATACAATTATATACATATTTTATAATATTTATTTTATTTATTTACATTTTAAAAAGAAACGTTTTTGTTACGAATATTCGCTCTAATCTTTCAAAAACAAGTCATTTTCAAAAACCAATAATTGCCAAATTTTTTTCTGCAAATTGCTATATTTGTATATTGAAACATATTTGTTTACTTATAAGTAAAACAAGTAAATAATATTGGTTCGATTTACAGAATACCTAAATGTATGTGAATTGGGTTTAAAAACGAAAACATTACTTGCATTCGGTTTACAGAACGATTTGTTGGCAGGCTGGGACAAATTCAATAGGTAATTGAGAAGTTAAAAGGAGTTGAATTTATATACATTACTACTAAATTAATTTGTTTAAATGTAAAATAACAAAAAAAAAAAAAAAAAAAAAACTACAGCTGTTAAGCGTCAATTATTTTAATTTTGGATTAATTATTTTTAAACTCTGTTGGACGCAGTAATGTCCACTTCTTAGTACATATTCTAGTTCGTTAATATCTTCAAATGTAAGGTCACATATTCGTATAATATGTTTTTTTTTATAATGCATTATTCTTTATTCTTTTATTTATCATTATTAAAACAAGCATAATATTTGAACATGACAGCTATGAATATTACCACCTTGAACTTAATAGAGACAGCGTGTTTTTTTTATCTCTCACAAGGCCAACTTTTGTATTTAGGCCTACAAAAGGAAGAGAAAATTAAAAGCACAGCGTTTGTTTTTGCTGCATTTTGTAAATACGAAAAAAAACCTAACAAATTGATTTTTATTGTTTTTACTACTTTCTGAAAATAATATAAAATTGTTTGTAGGAAAAATTGATTAAATAAATTTGTTTGATTCAAAAGTAAAATTAAAATAAAAAATTTCTTTTTATAAGTGTAATTTAATTTATGAACTGCTAATTTGTCAGTTTTATATTTGAAAGTGTAGAATATATACAGTTATTGTTTAAAGTGTTTATTTATTATTAAAATTATATCTTTATTAAGTTTGAGTCAAACTTTTTTTTATTTATTTACTAGCTGACCGCCCCGGCATCGCTCGGTATTTACTAATGATTTGTATTTCATATAGAATTAACACACAAAAATTTCAGTAAAAGAAGACAAAATTTTTTTTATCAATTTATTGCTTAAAAAGTTTCTTCAAAATTCGATTATTTTTATATGCAACAATAATTGAAACAATTATTAATTAAACAAGTAAGAGTGCTTTATCTGGGGACTTCAGAAAATTGATTTCAACAGACAGACGGACAGACAGATGGACAAGTATACATATATATGTATACTTTATAGGGTCGGAAAATTATATTGTGGAAATTGCAAAGGGAATGACAAACTTATATATACCCTTCTCATGAAGGTGAAGGGTATAAAAACAAAAAAAAAATCATTTTAATGCTTGATGAAAAACAATGGTTCTTCTATTAGGGCAGAAAATGAATAGTCCTGACGTTGTGCCGACTCTCGAGCACGCAACATACAATTGACCGTGGGAAAAACATTGGGATTCTAGATTTAACCCACACACTTTTAAAGATTGTCCTTGAGATTTATTTATGGTCATTGCGAATGTAAGGCGAACTGGAAATTGGACGCATTTAAAATTGAATTGTAGATCACTTGGTTTCATATGTGAGTTTTGCTTAACTCATATTTAAAAAAATGAGAAGTGAAAAGGAGGCTTTCGTGCCAGTTCTTCAAGTTTCTTCAAAAAATGTCTCTTATTAAGAAAAATGCTATTAAATATTTTTTCTTTACAAACCATCTCCTGAGAATTTCGAATCGAATAAAGAAAAATCAGCCAAATCGCTCCAGCCGTTCTCACGTGATGCCATTACATACATGGACCATTTCATTTTTATATATGTAGATGTATATGTATGTAGATTGTATTTTCCGATGTTTTGCTACAACAATGTGTGGCGTCTTCATTGTTTCCTTATTTTTATTTATAAACTTTATTTAGGGTTTTCTGGTTCATTTTATATATTATACATTTTTTCTAAACCATATCTGTTTTTAATGCTCACGACAACACGTTTGTTTATCACCCCTGTAATTACATTTTTAAAAATAGTTATAATTTAATGACAAATAATGACTTTTAGCAATGGAAATATTACAATTTATTCTAAATACAAAAATATAGTCAATATTGAATTACTTTAAAATATACCTACCCCTTTCAAATTCAAATCCGAATGTCGTTGCGATATACACGAGATCGTTCGTTTTTGAAAATAATTTTTTTTAAATCACTCGAATTAAAGATCTGGGGGTGTTTTTACATAGATACAATTTATTATTAAAATTATTTAAATTTATTATAAATTTAATGTTTTTCGAATATCTTTTAAATTATATTCCAAAATTCATCATCTGTTGAACCCCAAATTAAACTACTTCTTTTTCATGTAATTTTTTATAGTGATGTAACACAATTCCGATAATTCTAAAGCCACATGTCCGTTACATAACTAGACAAAATTCAAGAAGGATGATTGTTTTTTTTTTTTTATATTGTTATTTTGTTAATATCATACATCTGCAGCTTCTGCCGCTATATGTTTTTAATCAATATTTAAGATATGAAGCAACGGAAAGAAATTTGTCTAGATGTGCTTATTTCCCGATGTATTCTTAATTTGAAATTAATTAATTAATTGAAATAATGTAGTTTATAAACGATTTATGTTTTTCACAGTGGCAAAGCTACGTTTGTCTATGAACTTACTAAAATTTTGAAATGTTATGTTGAAAAAACTATTAATTTTAAAATTTCTTTGCGTTTGTTGCTGTGTATCTGGGTAAAATATTTTCATTTACACACTCACATATTTTTCACATATTCTTACCCATGAGTTTTGCTCATTTTTTATTTAATTCCTAAAACTAATTTTATTTAATTTATTACTACATTGCAATTGTTTTTTCCTCTCCATACTTATATGAATCATCTACAGTTTTGTTGCTACTTCTCCATCGTATTGTTATTATTCTCTTGATGATGGTGGCAATAATGATTTTCTTTAGGGGATTATAAATTGAACGTATACGAACAGGCATTTTATATATGCTTTTTCAGTCATTAAAGCATTATTTATTATTGTTATTTTTTCTTCAAATGAATTTCATGTGAAATTGGCTTCATCTTGTTGCAAATGAAATCACGATTAAATGAAAAATCAAAAATTTTTAAGGAATAAAAAAAAATGGAAATTTGTATAGTAAATGTTAAATACATGTTTATTATACATTTACATACTTCATTTACATACAACGACTAACTTTTTTAATTCACGCTGAAAGTTTGCTGCACTGATTAGCTAACTGTATATAAATCCATATATGTAACAGCAGCTCTCAGTCACTGTTTAAGCGAAAGTATTCTAAGTGATTTGGGATATAAAGAATAGTTTTAATTTATTACCGTGTATGTATTATGAAAACAATTACCTCATAGCAAAGTTTAAAGCTAAAATTTATTTAAAAATACTTTTTTTTAATTAATGAAAAACATTTTATTAATAATACTGTTGAACGACTAATTAATTAATACTTTTTTCTCTTCATTTCATTTTAGATTTAGTCATACTGTGAGCGACGCATTCAGTTTTAGATTCCTTATAATATAATCTCTAGGCTCGTATTGTATTCAAAAACATTTGTGGGGCAACCGTTTACCCAATAAAAACAAACGTTGTTTTAATTTTTTGTAAACTCTAAGTAAAAAAAAAACAAATAAAAACACATCAAAATGTCAACAGTCGATAAAGAGGAATTGGTCCAAAAGGCAAAATTGGCCGAACAATCTGAAAGGTATGTTTAAATGTTAATATTTTTATGATGTCTGCATATTTTTATAACTCGAATGTGTGTTTTTTTTATTTATTTTAGATACGATGACATGGCTCAAGCTATGAAATCAGTCACAGAAACCGGTGTTGAACTGTCAAATGAGGAAAGAAATTTACTCTCAGTAGCCTACAAAAATGTTGTTGGTGCCCGCAGGTATGTTAATTGATACAAAGAAATAATAATATAAATATTGAAATGCTTCCTTAGTATACATAAAGGGTTTTTGTCATAACAAATAATTTATATAAAAATCACTCAAATGTTTATTATATTGCAAAGCGTAAGGTTAATTATTAAGCAAAAATGGCAATCGGACAAATGTCTACCACGACCACACACATACAGATGTCGATTCTTTTTTTTTCAAAGCGAGCGGGTACTTTTCGTTGATCACATTACGGAATTCGAATTTAAGGCTATAATCGGTTCGAAAGGTTGGGTTAGGTTGAGAAGTGTTGTGTACAACTCTGTTTACACATCCATTAGGAGACCTCATGTGGTCCATTGTAAATCCTTTCAGAGTAGAAATAGCCTAGAAAAAACCTATTCGAAACTAAGAAGATTATTAGGATTAAATAAGAAAGAGTGAAGAGAAAAAGAAGACGAAAGAAGAAAGGAGGGAATTTCAAAAACAACAAAAAAGTACAAAAATCGATTCGATTTTATCTTCAATATAGCTTACAAAAAGTATTCCATTAGTATTAAATTGCATGATTAACAGCTGAAATTATGCGATCAGCAATTATTATTATTTATAGATTTTACAAAATGTAAATTTTACAGATCCACCAGTAGTAAATTTTCGAACGTAATTGAATTTATTACACCAATTGTCAAAGTTTCTACTATTAATACATCAAGTAAAATGTTTAAACTCTCATGTTATTCCAATAGGTCTCTATTGGAAAACAAAGTTTGTTTAAAAAAACCCTTTATAAAATTGCAAATATTTTCATTACGAATCAATTTAGAATGTAGCCCATCCAAGACCGTATATGAAACCTAAATCCAAAAGCCAATACTACACATTATCTATAAAAATAAAATACAGATTAAACATCTCCGCTACGATATTGAATATTTGATATACATAAATCTAACATTTTTTTTTCGTTTTGTTTACATCTTTTTAGATCATCATGGAGAGTAATTTCCTCCATTGAGCAGAAAACCGAAGCCTCCGCCAGAAAACAACAGCTAGCCCGCGAGTACAGAGAACGCGTGGAGAAGGAACTTAGGGAAATCTGCTATGAAGTCTTGGTAAGTGTACAACATGCAATATTTAAAAGTTTTAAATTTTTATCTTCTAAAAACCCCAAAACCAGCAAAAAAAAAAAACCATAAACTATTAAACCTTAAATAAAATAGTAACTTTAATGGCATCAATTTTTATAATTTTCCCATTACTTAAGACCCCAACAAATAAAATAATTGAGTAGCAAGCAGCCTGTCACTTGCCATTTGGCTATTAAATTTTCTATTTTGAACATGATATTGCATGAGTAAGAGGGTACAGGTTGACTTAACTGGGGGTTATTTGTGGCTTTGTTGGTTAATAAATGTGTTTGCAATAAACTAACCATAAAAACCTACCCAATATATACATACATACCTACAATATACATATTTGTTAGCATGTATTATGTATTAGTATGTACATATATATTGTATATAAATATTTTTGTGTGCGCGTTTTATATTCATACATGCATATGTATATAATTATGCCCCCACCCCTGTGTGAAGAATATAATCATGCAACACCTACATAGTCGAATAAACCTGAACTTCTTCATCCCGCTACTTTCTCTTGTTTTTGCTGGAAAGTTAAATATAAAAAATACATGAGGTGTTTTAGATTTGTTTTTTTTTATATATTCGTTTAAGTGGGTGGGGGTCGGTTTCGTCCATCCTTTGTGTATATCACAATGATGAGTTTTCAATCAATAAATCTATTTAAAATTATAACTTGTTATTTGTTGTATACAAAAAGACTTGCTTGAATGTGAAAAGGCTATCTAAAAATGCTGTTTTATATGTGTTCGAGATTGGTATATAACCTATGTATATGTTTAACTGTTAAAATAAGAAAAAATAAATTAATAAATACAAATAGAAATAAAAATAAAGCTAGTCTATTTTCAAATGGACAATTGGTGTTGGTATGAAATACTCGTAAACAATATATTTTCGGACCACAACAGGAGATTCAAAGCTTTGCAAATATATTGCATAATAGATAAAAATAACTGCGACAATGTATTAGACTTCACTAAAGAGTTTTTCTACGAAAACTATGTATACTATGTTTTTGAAAATAAAATCAATCACAAATTTTAAAAAGTTTCATTTCCTGTTGAAAAACAAAGTTTTTGCTAAGAATACATTTTAGACCATTTGAACAATAAAGCGCAACAAAATTGAAAACTCGATAAAGTTTTATAGCCACCAACTTAACATAAGTTGGCTTTTTGGAAACATAAACGCAGTATTAACGTTGTATAACAGCAACAATTGCCTAATTTCTCATGACTAAACAGCCCTTAAACACACAAAAAGGATGCAATTATTCATGTTTAAGTGTAAAAAAACTATGTCCATGTGTATATAAATAATGACAGCCCTTTTAGGGCTATTATGCTTATAATTATAAATTGTTAATACACTTGTACTTGATTGTACAGAAAAAAAACTGCCAGCTAGCGTCGTGACCTTAATAAAAAAAAAACATTAGTTGGCAATTCCCACCCATGCGCCAAATCCTTTACATTATGATTATCCTTTTATACACACCTGATTAATTTTTATTTATTAATTTATTTTCTATTTTCAGGGCCTTCTTGACAAATACCTTATTCCCAAAGCCAGCAATCCAGAAAGTAAGGTTTTCTATCTGAAAATGAAGGGAGATTATTACAGGTATTTAGCTGAGGTAGCCACAGGAGATGCACGCAACAGTAAGTATTTGTTTGCAAACGTAATACACATGAAAAATAATTACTTTTTGTATTGAAAAGTTTTATATGTAATTAAGTACTTTCTAAACTCCTTAATAAATACGTACAACTATAATAAAACAATTTTTTTTAAACTAAAAAATATTATAAACAGCCGTTGTTGATGACTCCCAAACCGCTTACCAGGATGCATTTGAAATTAGCAAGGGTAAAATGCAACCAACACATCCCATCAGATTGGGTCTTGCACTTAATTTCTCAGTCTTCTACTACGAGATTCTGAACTCTCCAGACAAAGCTTGCCAATTGGCCAAACAGGTTAATATTGCCTTATAGAGACTACATTCGATTTTAAAAGGCTGACAAAAGAAATATTTCAAAAATTGTTTTATTTTTATTGTAAAATAAGCAAAAAAAAAAACGTAAATCTAAACACGCAAAACATCTAAACACGCAAAACATCATCTTCGTTGTTGTCATACAAAATATATTCGGGGAGAGTTTTCTTGTATTATTTTTTATATAGCTAGGCTACAGTCAGGACCAACTTTTAACATTTGTACTTATTTTCTTTTATAAATGTCTGAATATTTTTGTTTTTATTTTCTTTTTTTTAACATTTGTAGCTGTGGTAGAGGATTCAAAAAAGGCTTATCAGGAGGCTTTCGATATAGCCAAAAACAAAATGCAGCCTACACATCCCATCAGATTAGGTCTTGCTCTCAACTTTTCCGTCTTCTATTACGAAATTATCAATTCACCAGCGCGGGCTTGTCATTTAGCTAAACAGGTTTCAACACAATTTCTACTACTACTACATATTATCTGCTCAAATGTTTCTATTACTATTATCTTTTCAAAAAATTTGATAAACGAATGAGTGTGCCAAGAGAACTAATATTTAAAAAAAAAAACAGCTTTCTTTAGGCTTGAATTAATTTTTCAACTCAACCAGTCATTTTGTAAAACTGCTGTTACTTTTTTTGTGTTTTAATAATTGTTATTAACAAATCTTAAGTCCCTGGAACAATTATACCTGGGACTTATTGTTTTCCTTAAATACATATGTATGACCCAGCTCCCTTAACCTGACCTCTCTAACATAAGCATGTGTTTTTTTTTCTTACTTTTTTAAAGTTATGCATATCTTTTAATAATCTTGATTGTTGTTTTCATATGCTTTAAGCTGGTGTTTAATTTTAATACTATTTTTCAATCGAACATACATACATTTTAAAAATTGTTGTTAGTATGCTTTTTTACGATGCCTTGTTTTTACCACCGACCACACCCTTTTTTCCATTTTAAGAATTTATATTGTATTATGAGAAATGTTAAATGGAATTTTTTGATGAAAATCATGAAATGATGATGTAACGTGTTTATATTTTTTAAAATCTATTTATATGGGTTCAAAATAAGCATAATTTTAGTAAAGCTAATTATATTATTCACGTGGTCCAAAAAAGCTCTTAGAAAGAAGTGAAGTTAAGATGTAGTTAATTTTGGAGATGTATGTATATTATATAGTGGAATATAACATCATTGCCAATAATTTAAAGGCGGCTTGTTCTTGTATGAACGTTTTTTTTTCTGTTTCATTCATATGAATAGAAGGGAAATGGAAAGAGTAATTGCATTGAAGTTCTTTGAAATTTAATATTAATAATGTTTGTTTACACTTATACCCCGGTTTGCGTCTTTTTAATATTTTCGTGACTTCGACGTTGCGTCGCATTGCTTCGAAGTTGCATCGTTAGTGCAATCTATTTTTGTGTTTTTTTATGTGTTTTTCATGAATTGTTATTTTTTTTTTCTTTAATAAAAACTATTATTACACAAATAATAATAAAAAAAATTGGTATTTGCTATTGAAAAATCAATTCTTTTTTACTAAAATTAGCAGTCTCGGAACGAATTAAATGAAAATTAATACAAATGTATGGAAAACTGTGATTCGGTTTGCGTCTCGTTTTTCCGGTCCCAATTAGCGACGCTAACCGGGGTATGAGTGTATTTTCTTTAGAATTAAATTTTGTATTCGAGTACAAGTATTATTATTAGTCATGTATTTAATAATCTACAATCCACATCAGCACAAAAAAGCAGTCAGAAAGAACCGGAAAACAAGTGGTTAAAATTTGGAAGTAGTGAAAAATGCCACCAACGCCAGTAATTTGAACACGGCTTGTCCTTGTATGGACATTTGTTTACATTAATATGAACAGAATTCTTCAAAATTTAATATTGAAAAATATACGGGCTTTTCAACAAGAACTTTTATTATCAAAGCAAAATTTTAAATTCAAATTTTTATTGTATTGGAAAGAGTGAAGTTTAGCAATTAATAATAATATCGCACAGTGGCCCACCACGAACACACAAACAGATGTTATTAATTCTTTTATCAACATTTTCAATCACATTTTGCCGTGATTAACGAAACAGACCCGTTATGTTTCGTTAATCACGACAAGAATTTTAAATTTAAAGAATGTAATTGAATCTAATCAATTACAAGCTGTGATAGAGTTTATCTTTAACAAAGGTCCAAAAACAAAATGCAGTGGTGTTAAATCTGGTTGGTCGATAAACAGCTAAATTTCATAAATTTATGCGTTCGGTTAATTTGGTTTACAATAAATTCATTGTTTCGGTGGGTGTGTGACATAGCACCGTCCTGTTGAAACCACATGTCAATAATAGATCAAAATTTACTGATTAAAATTTCTCGATAGCCCGATCCGTTTCTGTTCGGCATGCAAAGGCTTTTCTCGACAATTTCTTTTTCAAATTCTAAAAAAAGATTTAAAAGGAAAGTTTCCTTACATAATAACCACTTGCATGTCAGTTGCGTTGACTATTGTCAGGCCAAAGCCAACTCGACTCATAAATTCTAAATATCACAAATTTTACGGAATGTAGGTTTGGTATACATTATCACCCCTATCGTGAATAAAAAATTCCACATGAAATTTGTTCCCTTTTATTTTTTTAACCTTGAATTTTAATAGCAAAAATGTGAAAAGGGAACAAATTTCATGTGGAATTTTTATTCACGATAGGGGTGTATATTTACTGGGAAAGTTGTAATAGAAGTTACATAATTTTGAACCCCTATAAAATAAGTTAATATTAATGAATTTATGATGTGTGTTTTGCTACACAAAGTTTATATACAATATATAAAATAAAAAAAGGCTTGTTTTGAAATATTTCTTTTATTTTTTTTTTTGTCATCCATCACTTTAAGAAGATTTTCTTTATTAAAACAAATAATAATAACAATATTTTGTAACTTATTTCTATGTAGGCTTTCGATGATGCGATAGCTGAACTCGACACCCTTAATGAGGACTCATACAAGGACTCAACACTCATTATGCAATTGTTGAGAGACAACCTTACTCTGTGGACTTCAGACACCCAAGGTGATGGAGATGAACCACAAGAAGGTGGTGACAACTAACAACCAAACTAAATTGTTTCCTTTTTAATGACTATGAAATATTAAAAAACAACAACAAAATTTCAAACAAAAAACAAATATTTTTAAACAAAACAAGAAAATCCAAAAAATTCAGCAGTAAAACAAAACATATTTTAATTAAACAAACAAAAACTAAATTATAAAAAGCATAAAGAACTTTTAATAAAAAACCAACCAACAGCTAAGAAAAGTAAAAACAAAAATAGTCTTGGATATTCTACAACAACAATAATATGTAATAATAACAACTACAACAAAATACATGGTCAATATTATTTAACAACAACAACGTTTTTTTGAAACAAGAAATATTGTAATGCAAACAGAGAGCAGGTTGTTTCCACTTTGTAAATTGTAAACAAATGATAAATTGTGCTAACACAAAGGCCTCTTGGCGGGGGAAGGTGGAAATCTAGTTGTTTTAAACTTTTAACACAATATAAAGAAAGAGAAATGAAATGAAAAGTAAAGTCGAAATAGTAAACGCATTTTTAATATTTCTAAAATTGTGTTTTTATTTAAAAATATAGTAAATATACATATTTATAAGTTAACTAATTTCTTTACTTTTTCTTGGTTAATAGTAAACCTCTTCCCCCTGCTTTTTTAAGCCTTTAGTTTTGTTAAAAAAAAAAAAATTTTTCTACCTTAATAAAATGTATAACAACAACAGCTACAACCAATTTTAGCAATAAAAAGAACAATTGCAAAAACAAACCAACAAAAAAATTCACTGTTTTTATGATCTATATATTAAAAAATATATTTCATTAATGTATATTTTTACCATAAACATACTTATTTTTTCTTCTACTTTGTTTGCAACAAAAAAATCTTTATAAATTTTAAAAACCGAAAAAACATTTTGTGAGAAAATATAAACATCATTATATATATATTTTATTTTTTGTTAGGCAGAGCATTATATACCTATTATTTATTATTTTTAATAAATAATTTCAATTTTGTTTTTTTTTATAATAACCAAAAACAAAAAAACCCAAAAAAAACCAAAATTGTTTTCTTTTTTAATTTTCCTTTCGTTTTTTTTAGATCATTCATTTTATCTTCATATTCTTTTGTATTGCAAAATTATTATCAAAATAAAAAAGAAATAAAAACAAAACTTAAAGTTATTTACGTGTTAAATATTTTTTTATACGTAAACTATATACATAAATATTTTAATTATTTTCTTTTGTTTTTTCTTTGACACCTGCATTTTTTGTTTTCGTTATTTGAATGTGTTTTCTATTTTATTAATTTATTATATCTGGGTGTATACTTTCATTTGTTGTTGTCTTTGTTATATTTGTAATAACAAAAGAAAAAAAAATATTATAAAAAATCAAATCATTTTCATTCTCTCATCAAAACGACATCCTATTCTATTAACGTTTATTATGATTATTCAATAATAATGAAAACTAAAAAAATCCGCTAAATCCTTAAATAAACAATGTTAAAACATAAAAAAAAAAACTATAAAAAACCTTAAATGTACTCTTTATTTTTGTTTGATATGTTAGTAATGTATAAATTAACACTTTTTTACCATTAGTTAAGAATGTTTTTTTTTAATTTGTTAATGCTGCTAATATTCATAAACACATTTAAATTTTGAATTTCTACACTGAATGCCAAGGAAAGACACTAATGTTTCCATAGTCATGTTTACAAAATTCTTTTGAATCATTGTTAAATGGAAACAAAAATATTAATAGGTTTTATTTCGTTTTAGTTAATTTAAATGCTGTTTTATTTAAAACAAATTTTAAAAGAAACAAGACAGTTATAGATTTTTCCATATAAATATATGTTTCTAGAAGATTTTTACTAAAAAATAATCAATAAACCTAATGGTTTTTGTTAATATTTTGCGAATTTCTTAGTTTGTAGTAAACTATTCCTGTAAACATTTTAAACTTAGCATGTTTAGCGAAAATATAGACAGTTTTATGGTACTTACATACTATAATGTATGTGCTTAGATTATTTTCGCCTAATGGGGTTGTTAATACAACCTAGCTATGTCAGGATGTTTAGACTATTTGTTAGAAATTGTACCGTAAACATAATGACGTCGATCGAGCATTCAGCCAGCGACACTTGCGACCGTTCATGTGAAATGTATTACAAATCACTATTAAGGCTCTTCCTATCAGCCACCTCGGACGCATCCGCAGACTGACTTTCGGGTGATGTTATCGGAAAGTATTTTTTCCCACGGTTCAAAGTTTGATATGGCTTAAATATTACTTTCAAATTTGCTACAGTTGTAAATATACTACGAATACAGATTTCCGCTTAATTTTTCATCATTTGCAAATACATAGTATTTGTACATATATTAACCTTTTGTGTATTTAACAATGCATCATTTCGATATAAATAAACTTGACCCTAGTTGTTAACGATTCCTTTTTAAAGTTACCTTTATTCAACTAAAATAATGAAAAAGTAGAAAAAAACAGTACTGACCATCGCTAAGGATTTATAAAGCAAAAATACAAATGTATGTAAAATGTATTTGATAGAGAAACAAAACCCAAACGAAAATAATTCTAAATGTGGGATTTATTATTGACTTCTCGGTGTATATTTTTATTGAATGTCTTGTTGTGTAGCAATCCTTTATTTCAATATACCTACACATAAACAATTAATCATCGGTGTTGGGTGTATAAATAAATAAATGTTTATTAATTTAATGAAAACAACAAATAAAGTAATTTATATTTTAACAAGCTAAAGTACAGGTTTCCAATGATATACAACAATATTTAAGAAATTACACTTAAAATAACAACATGCGTTTATTTAAAAACAAACAAAAAAAAAACGCTGGATGATAATTTTAAACTTTTTTAGATAAATGGTAAGTAAATGTTAAATGATGATACTTTAAAACAAATTCAATGTATATGTATGTATTTTTGTGTTTTTAAATAAAAAATTCTACAAAACACCCACCTTTTCTAAATGTTGCACAAATATTCTATTTCTATTGATTTTCTTTTCACTTTCCTGTCTGAATATTGAAATTTTATCACACACACTAACATATATTATACATTATAGTAATTTAAATTAAATTTCCTCGGCAAACATGAATTTCCTTATTTAATAAAGTTTTACACTAACTACATTTTTTTACGCAACAAAAACTTATAAAGCCATAAAATCAAAAACAAAAAAATACGCAAATAAGAAAAAATAAAGTAAAAAAATATACATAATATATATACATACATAAATTGCTTGTAAGTCCAAACACATTTTATGTGAGACAACATTCGTTCTTACTTTTATGCAGAAACTCTTAATTTTTTTATTTAAACAAAGAAAAACTATATAGTTTAAAATTGTAATATGCCTATATAATTTATGAAAAGAAATCTAAAATGTCCATACAACAACCAAAAACAATTGATAAACATAATTATAATACCAAACAAAACAATAAA
Organism: Bellardia bayeri; assembly: GCA_950370525.1. Classification (NCBI taxonomy): domain Eukaryota; kingdom Metazoa; phylum Arthropoda; class Insecta; order Diptera; family Calliphoridae; genus Bellardia; species Bellardia bayeri. The sequence goes on along the minus strand of OX493268.1, from coordinate 58,481,043 downwards.
ATCATATTTTATTATAATATAAACAAAAATGATAAATGTATAAAATAACAAATTCAATTCACTTAATTGTGAAGTAAACGTAATTTTTTCATGAATTTAAAAAAAAACAAACAAACAAAAAAACTAATTGGAGGAGAAGATTGATAAATTATTTAAGTTTATTGAAATTACAGTTTCTTAATTATCAAAAAAAAAAAAAAAATAAAAAAAAAACACATAAAAAACTTACAACAATATTGAGTTTGATATAATGAAAACAAAAGGTAAATATTTATGTTAAAATTCTAAAGTAACCCTGCAGTCAATGCCGGCAGTGAAACATTCCTGATGTATTATTGACATAGTCTACAGTACTAGTAACCTATTATGCCCCAGCCAATGCTATCTACTACTGACATTTATCATTTGCAGTGCCTACGAAATCGACCAGTAGACTGCGTCAATACTGAATAAGTCGTTCTTTTGGGACCACTTTTGTCTACACTTTTGGTACTTTCTTAAAGAGAAAATAAAAATGCATTTTTGCTAATTTTTGGAGTTTTATTAAAAAAAAATGAAATACCCTCTGAATGATAGTCCGGCACACTATCGCCTAGTCTATCGGTGCTCACAATTGAAAAAAAAAATAATTGTATAATAATAACCATTGTGACAATGTCGCCAAACCGTCACCAAAATAGTAGACAAAAGTGGTGACATGGAGACACTTGTAGACAGGTTTCCTTCAGAGAATTTTATTAAACAAAAGATTAAGGGTCGGCTAAAAATAAGTGATGCACAGAGGAGAGCAGTCTAATGTTGGAGAGATTGCAAGTATTTAAATTTGCTCAAGGATGATGGTGCAGTTGTAATTCAGCTCTGGGTGGAAAGAACTTGCGTGTCATTGTCTTTATCGCTTAAGGGCACTCCTTTTTTTCGTTGCCTTCGAGAGATTTGTGATTCACTCTTACAGTATTTAATGCTTGGCGTCGTCTAACTGTACTGCGTTACGGTTTCTCGAAGTTGTACATTGTTCACATGCGTTTTATAACCTATAAATTATTTTAATACAAGATTTAAGCGTTCCAGCTTCCTATATGAAGGTACAGGGGGTTTATTATTTCGATTCAAAAGCAAAAGCTTTCGAAATTTAATATAAAAAGTATACAAATTCAAACAATTTTCTTTTCGAGTCGAAATAAACAAAAACCCCTTAAGTTACTTGAAACTTACTTAAATCGATATGGGCTAACCTGGCAATTTGAGGAATTAATTCTACGCCAACCTAGTTTTAATTAAAAAAAGTAAGGTCTACAATGCATTGGACCATATTCGAATCTATGGGATATATTAATATAACATATATATGTATATAACAATATAACAGGCTCTAAGACGTAGAAAAACAAACCATAAAAGAGGACTCTTTAATTTACAGATTCTCAGTGGTCAATATAATTTTCTGGAAAAATATCCTCTACAGCGATGAATCAACATTTTGTAGGTACGGATCTAATGAAAAAGATACATATGGCTTTCTCCTAATATACAGCACAAGTCAAAGTATTATTCTAAGACCATAAAGCATGGTGGAGCGTTTTAAATTGGAACGCATAGTAGATCAGTATGATTATCAAAATATACTTTTAAATACAATGATAATAGATAAGACGTTTTTAACAGCTTATTATACATACATATGTATGAACATACATATGTAATAATTTTTTTTGTTTTCTAAGTTCAATTAAAAAATTTCAAAAAATTCAAATTTCATGAAAGAAAAAAGGAAATAAGAAAATTGACTAGTACCATCAAGTTTGTACCCCTTTTATTGTCTTTTCCCTTCTCAACCAAAAATACTTGCCTGACGAGTCAGAATTGAAGAGTGTAAAAGCAGGCTTATATTTTAGCAAACAAAAAACATTTATTGCAAAAATGTATATTAAAACTAAAAAAATGCTCGTTTTTTGCTTCTATGCAAAATTGAGTTTTTAAATGGCACCCACTTTACATTTCGGACTCCATTAATCTAGTTTTTCATCTTGAAATGAAATTATTTTTTAAGGGAACAGCTTTTATTACAATAAAATGTAAGTTGTTTCTGTTAATTATAATAAAAACTAGTATCTTCTATTAAATTCCTTTTTCCTAATCAGAATCCGAGTCGGACTCTGCAGCCTGACGAATTTACTGCAATTCATTTATTTGTTTCTACATGGTCGACTTGTACAAACTCACATTGATTGGCGAATTATTGTACTGAATTACTATTGACATAGTCACCAGTACTAGTGACTTAGTATACCCCAGACAATGTTAATTACTATAGACATTTAACATGTGCGTGTCATTGAAAATCCACTACTGACATAGGTACTATTGACAAGGTAGTTCTTTTGGGACCACATTGTCTACACTTTTGGTACCTTTCTGAAATAGAAAATGAAAATGCGTTTTTTTGCTAACTTTTGGAGTTAAAAAAATGTTAAAAGGCTTTCCTAATTAAAAATAAATTCGAAAACTTTCTTTCGCGGGAATCGAAACCGCAACCCTCTGAATGATAGTCCGGCACACTATCGCCTAGTTTATCGGAGCTCACAATTGAAAAGAAATAATAACCATTATGACAATGCTGTTGACAATGTCGCCAAACCGTTACCAAAATAGTAGACAAAAGTGGTGACTTGAAGACCATTGTCCCCAAGTTTCCTTCAGGGGAGTTTGTATAAATTTGTTTGTATATGTGAACTTTGGCATTGCACCGTACAAATTAAGGCAGACTACCTTACCAAGCGCGCATTGACAGAGGCGAATTCATACAATAATTTAGTCGAAATCAGCAATTTGTTTATACTTACTTTATGTATGTACATATATAAAGTTTGACACCATTGTTCGAGCAAATATTTTCTATATGTGGGGTTTCAGCTTTTGCCGTGCAACTTTTAAATCAAAAGCGTTTTCTTTTTACGACAACGACTCTTTCGTAATAGATTAAAGATAAAATTAAATTTGTTTCCTTAATCTATTACGAAACAGTCGTTATCGTAATGAAATATAGCAAATACTACTGATATGGAAGTGCTGTAATCTTTCCACTTATAGTGAAAACTCTAGCACTTAAATTGGTATTTTCACTTAGGGTGGATTCACCCATTTGTTCTTAACAAAAATTTTTTACTGAGAGTTTTTTACAGCACGATTCACCCATTTCAAACGATTTTTCGGAAAAATCAAAGCTGACATATGTAAACAAAATCTATTAGTTTTACAAGTACGACCATTGATTTTATTTTGCTTTGGGTTTTAAGTGTCACAATACAAATATTAAATTATTTTAAAGTATTGTGTATTCAAAATCACAGATACAAATTCAAAATGAATGAAAAAAGAAAGTTGCTTTTGCTGATGGCCATGTAAATACATAAGGCATTGTTATTTGTATGAAAAAATGCAACCTATTGGCAACTCAATTCATTTTTGTACAAAAAAATATATAAAATTAAACCAATTCAAGTTCGTAAAAAATATTTTCTCTTTCTCAAAAAGAGAGACGTAACTTCATATAAAAAAAATTGTTCGACCAAAATTTTTGTTAAGAACGAATGGGTCAATCCACCTTTAATTCCCAGATTTCAATATTCCTATATTTGAATTTATAAAAGCGTGTTTTCATTTAAGCGGTTTGTTAACTTTGTATTACTTTTTTATGCAATTTACACACCCTGTTCTTTAGCTGGCACCCTCAATGAAATCAGCTGTTCACGAAAATCAACTTAATTAGAAAAATTAAGTGTATTTCTATTTTAAAAAATTTAGAATATTTTAGAATACTTCTATATACAAATTAAATTGAACTATGTTGTTACGCCTAGGGCTGCGGTGTACTTGGAATAAACAGATTAGGTAAATTAATTTATTCAATAATCCTACACCAATGTTCAAAAGTAAATGAAAAGTTTTTTTATAAGCAGGGACTCTACTTTACAATTGGGACAAACAACAAATCGTTCATTATTGCATCATGTTGGCATAAATTCGACAAATACACAAACATCACTGAGCCATCGTTTGGTTCTGCGGTCCATACGCAGCTCTGCACGTTCAAAGAACTCTTCACGACCTACTCTTCAACCATTTGAGCCGCCTAATGGATCGGTTCCTTCTCGGAATGTTTTTAAGGCTTTAGTGTTTACCGGAGCGGTATGTTTACCTATAATTTTACTATTTGTTAAAGAGTAATTGTGGAGTTTGTCTTTTAGTTTAGTATAGGCTCATTTTTAGGAGCTACTGTACTGGAGTACGAAAATACTCGCAATATGATGTTGGAAAAAGCTCGACAAGCTAAATTGAGTTGGTTAAGAAAAAAAACAAGTCCAGATGATTCTTGGGAAAATATAAAGCGGGACATTCGTCGTTTATGGGATCAGTTGTCGCCGGGTGAAAAGGTGTTTATACCAATTTGTGCATTCAATGTTTTAGTATTTGGTCTATGGAGAGTCCCATCTTTAAGAGGATGTATGATGAAATATTTTTGTTCAAATCCAGCTGCACGTAAGTTAAAACCATTTTTTCAAACGTTTGTCGTCTCATTTTATAAAATAACCTTAATTATATTTCGATAATTTTTCTTTACAGGCACTGTTTGTTGGCCCATGTTTTTGTCAACATTTAGTCATTATTCGGCGTTCCACTTATTTGCCAACATGTATGTCTTGCATAGTTTCTCAAATCACGCTATATTATCATTGGGAAAAGAACAATTTCTAGCAGTGTACCTAAGTGCTGGCGTTATAGCTAGCTTAACAAGTGTTCTCTATAAAGCCCTTACGTTGCAAGCTGGACTTTCCATAGGAGCGGTAAGAACGAAGTTAAATAGTAATATATTATATATTTAAATATATGTTTTACTTAATTTTTAGTCTGGTGCCATAATGGCAATTTTAGCCTATATTTGTGCTCAATATCCTGATACTCAATTAAGTATATTATTCTTACCTATGGTAACATTTTCGGCCGGCTCAGCTATTAAGGTGATAATGGGTATAGATTTAGCAGGTTGTATAATGGGTTGGAAATTCTTTGATCATGCCGCACATTTGGGTGGAGCCATATTTGGATTGTAAGTTTACTTTTACTTATCATGTTACGTTTAAACAAAATGTAATTAAACTATTTCTTGCAGATTTTGGGCATTTTATGGTTTGGAACTGTGGCAAAAACGTGTCCCATTCCTAACAATGTACCATGATTGGCGTAAGACTAAATAGTCTTAAATTGTAATATTCGTTATTTTTTATCAAAAATAATAATGTAAAAACGATATATTCTATTTTCATAATATACTGATCTAAATAGTGAATTGTTATAGTGTTTAAAAACAAAACAAAATATATTTTCAATTGTTTTTCTACAGCAATTACAAAATCAACATGCTTTATTTAACTTATACCTATTACTTTTTATTCTTTTTTAATTATTGTCATACTGTTTATTTCGTTTCAAAGAGTATTCAATCTCCAGTTTCCTTTTTTGTAATTTTTCTTTTAGCTCTTCCATGGTTTCATATTCAGGAGCATAAGATATGTGCAAAATACCACCATAAAACTCTTTAGCATCCATAAATCGTTTACATTTACGGGCATCATAAATTTTATGAAATTTAGCCCAATACACTTCCGTAAATTGTTCTAATTCCAATTGTCTTTCTAACATTTCAGTAGTAACATTGCGTACATGATATAACTTACCAAATTTTAAAAGGCGTTGCTTTAATTCTTGTAATAAATTAATTTTTGGCACTCCAAATATAAGTAGATTTTGCGATTCACTGGCCACCGTATATACCTTTAAGTAGTAAATTGATTGGACTGTTTGTAGTAAAGTGCAAAATGTATTATTAACTTACCTTTACTGCTTTTAACTGTCTGCCTTGTCGGTATTTCAAACGTGTATTGCAATAATCAAATTGTTTATGATGTTCTGCATAAGCTGTCATTATTTTTGTATAGCTCGTTTATAATTTCGAATTATTTATATTGATAAACATTGTAATTGCGCGAAAATATAAACCAATCAGGGATGGCAATGTTTTTGCAATCGCATAATTTCAATTAGAAAAAATACAAAAATACACATTTTACTAAATTGGTACAATTTATATTATGTTTCATAAAACTCAATATGCATTTCTGTTTTATATAATACATAAATCATGTTTTTTGTGCAAATGAATGTGCTCTTTCGTTATTTATCTTCTACAATTTTCAATGAAACTTGGTCCAATTTGTAAATATCACTTGCCTGCCCTGAAAGAGAAACATATGGCTGCAAAATGTTGCCAGACTCTTGTCATGAGTATAGTTTCACAACGATTAGTTTTTATTCAAGGCCTATTTCTATTTTATCAAATATTGGGAAATTGTTTGAGAAAGTGATAAAATCTAGGATGGCATTGGAAGTCGATTTTGACTGCATACCCCACCACCAGTTCGGTTTTAAAAAGGGTCATTCATCTGTTCATGTTTTGTTGAAGTTTCATGATGATGTGATACAGAACCCTAACAATCACTGCTGTACAGTAGCTGTGTCATTGGACATCGAGAAGGCATTCCAGAATGGTATAATTCTTAAGCTGCTGCGATTGGGATTTAATTCCTTTACGGTTAGGTTACTTATGAGCTTCTTCGAAAATAGATTCTTTTTTGTGCAGCTGAACCAGGTATCATTCCAAAGAGAGCAAGTTTTTAATGGAGTCCCTCAGGGTTCGATTTTGGCCCCATTTCTTTTTAGCGTTTTGGTTTATGACTTTCCTCATTGCAGCAATGGATCCAAGAGTATTTTATATGCTGATGATTCGTTAATTTACGCACACCACACTAATCCAATTATGGCTCTGGAACGAGCATCAGAACACCTCAGGATTATTAATGAGTTTTATGGGAAATGGGGTATAAGGATTAACCCTGGAAAATCTGAGGCTATTTGTCTTAGGAATGCTTCGGGCAAATGCCCCCACTTTGTCGTGCCACTGAGTAGGAGCTTGAGGTTATCACTGGATGGAACGGAGATCCCATTTAGGGACAGTATCAGCCGCACGAATGGCGGCTGCAAGGGCCCGGAGGGTGAGGACAATGTTCACAGGACTCTTGATGAATCGTCACTTGCGTCAGGAGTCGAAGCTTTTAATTTATAAAGTAAGTATCAGGACAGTTCTACTATACGGGTTTCCTGTATGGTTTACGATTTCCCCAACCGTGGCTAAGGAACTCGAGATTGTCGAACACAGTGTTTTGAGGTTGTGTGTTGGTCGAAATTTCACGTCCCGTTATAGACGGTTTTCGAATAAATTCATTTATGGGGAGTCGAATGTTACTCCTTTGTGTAAATATGCTCTGGCTCTTACGCGTAACTTGTTGCGAAGACTCCAATTCCATGATAACCCACTTATTATTGATATCTATAACCGGCAGATTGATTTAGGTTGGTCTGAAAGTTTGTACATTTCACCGATAGGTATTATTAATAGGGACCTTGAATTATCTGATGGACTTTCACTCTTGCCTGAGTTTTATAGGTCTAATGACCACACATGCCATCGTGGCTGATTTGTCTATGTGTGGTTGTTGATTTTGACGTATTGTGGATTGACCTGTATCGTATAATTTCGGTTTTTAAGTATTTTTCTTGTCTATACTGTATTTTTCTGTAATTGCCTTACTGTATTCCCCATACATTTTATATTGATATTATCTGAACTCTTGGATTTAAAATCCATCACTGTATATATTGTATATAGTTTTCTTTAACTGGCTATAAGTGTACATATTAGTTTTAATTTAGTTTATAAGTTTTTATTTACTGTATTCCCCATACATTTTATATTGATATTTTTTTATATTTTACACTTACATTCAGACGTTTTACCCATTACAACGGCAGCCTGTCTGCATTTCTGAACTCATGGATTTTGGATCCATCACTGTATGTATTGTATATAGTTTTTTTTAACTAGCTGTAAGTGTACATAGTTTTAATTTAGTTTATAAGTTTTTATTTTTTGTTGATGTTTTTTGTTTCCTTTTCTAATTCTAATATAATGCGGTGCCGGGAGCAAGCACAAGAAATATACCCTAAGGACGCTCATTACTGTGGATTAAACTTTTCTTTTGACGGAGCAAGATGCAATATGCATTTTTAGACTGATAGAATCATACATATAGTTCTAAGTTTGTTTTAGTTATCATTAACACAGACAATCTATGATCATTAAGAAGGAAATCATATGTAAACTGAATACCTGAAGTCTCAATAAAAAAAATTAGTTCTTATATTTATTGCATCAGTGTTGGTAAGTTTCGTCATCAAAATGTATCCCAAATAGGTAAATTTATTTCCATATGGCGATTTTTTTAAATATAGACAATTTCAATTTTAAATTGAGAATATAAAAATTTAAGTTCAATTTTAATTTAATTTTAATATTTTGGAAAATTTCTTACAATTTAAAAATGCCTTTATTTTTGTCTTAAAGATAGTAAAACTTAGTAATTTTTTTATTAAAATTATCTCTTACCTCATCTTTTATTTACATTTTCTTGCATTAAAAAAATCTTCTAAGATTTATGTCAACAAAAATCTTTAACAATTTATAAATAATAAATATATGCATATTTTAATTTTAATGAAAGTTTGATATACATATTTTAAATCCATTGTTAAACATAATAATGAAAATGGAATACACACGTATATGAAACTATGTACATAAGTACATTTGCGCGAAATTTCTGATAACATAAATATTGAAAAAAACCTATATATTACAAAAAAAAAAAACTTGAAAACCAGGAATAAAATACAAATCACGGAAATGATAGGGAAATTCTGAGACATGATATTCTTATTGTGAATGAACTATTTATATGTAAATTTAGTAATATTGCAATGGATTTTTTATATGTATGATTATTTATCCACTAAAGGTATTAACTTTCTTTTATTAAAATTTACAGATATACAGAATTTTTTGCTACAGATATTTTCATATTTTAACAATTCTATATTGAATCCCTTTTTTTTATACATATATAAACATACATATATATGTATGTGGATATATTTTTACATCAGTTCAATTTGCAAATCGAATGGGTACTCGTTGGAATTTAATGACTGTCGAAATAATTGTGTATGTTGCCAAGCGACATCACCTTTGCCTCCTGATAATTTCGCACATATTTCAAACTCTTGACAATTTTCTAATGTATCTATAACAGTATTACTATTCTTACTATCTCTAAATAGCACTTCAATACGACCCTCACCAAATGTTTTCTTTTCCAAATTAAATTTATAGCTTTTAACTTTAAGATTACTATTGGTAAAATTAAATTTCCACACAATTTCGGCATAATCACTGTCCTCTTGACGTGCCAAATAAACCATTTTCCAGTCACGTTCAACTTTACGCAGAATGTTTTCTGAAGAGAATTGACAACTCTGCCATGTTTTGTGACTGGAAAAAAGAGTGCATTCCGAAGCATCTGGAATGATATACAATTAAAATATTGGTAAAAAATGGAATAAATTATAAGTCTATTAAGTACAAACCCTTTATATAACGTTCATATCTATCGGCGGCACAAGAGTAGCGTAAATTGAATTGTTTTTTATCAACTTCTTCATCAGTTAAAGTAAAAATAAATATCTGTATTTTAAGAAGTCAAAATGAATATTTCTAGTTAATTAAATCAAATAATAATAATAAAGAGTTATACAATTTATTACTAACATTAGTAAATGTATGTTCTCCACGTGATTGACGCCACGTAAGACTACCAGAACTACGTCCTTTTAATTCATTTTCCGTTGGTGGTCTAAAATTAAAAACAATTTTGCTAAACATCATAAATACATAAGTAGCTAGCAAACTTATTAACTCACCTTTCCACTGTTAGCTCAATCAACTCCAACATGCAACGTTGACTCAAAATTTGTTTACGATCATCACTTAAATGCTGTTGTCTTTTTTTCCGTATTGTTATTATAGATTCGATTAATTCGTTTTCCGTACAGAACCGTCTTTTTTGTAAGGTATCCTTATGATTATTGCAATAACGCCATGTAACATCTTGTATATCATCACAAGAATAGGCAAATACGTAATCTATATTACGTTTCCAACCATGTTGATACATTAAGGGTGAATCAACCACATTATCGGATGGATCAACATGTAACCAACGTAATTGTGATTCGGAATATACCTTAAAGCAATTGATGATGATTTTAAAGAGTTTTCACAAAATCAGATCACGGAAAATGGTGAATTTTGTAAAGAAATAAGTATTTTCAAAATAGATTAATAAGAAACAAACTGCAAAAATGTTGATTTTAAATATACATAATTAAAATCACCAGTTTCTTGAAATTAAAAATAGTAAAATGGATATGACTAATCGGAAGACTTAAGACAATATTCCCCCAGAATTCATAATTTAAAAAAAAAAAACAAAAAAAAAAAAACACTCGCTTACTTCTGTCCAAACGTGATCAAATAAAGAATGTGCAATTCGCGCATCAAAGTCCAAACAGCGACATAGAAACGTAAAGCAATTGGCATATTCGCCACAACGGCCTTTGCGCGATACCAACAGTTGTGCTATATCGTTATAACGATAGAATTTTGTCTCTTGGCCGCAACATACACCAACTTCAACACGACATTCCCCTTCAGTTTGTGTACGTTTCAGCTTGCTTTCCTCACTGCCACAAACCTTGCACGGCATATTATTAATCCATTCGAAAAATTCCGTATTAAACCAATTAACTAGTTCTACCAATATTAAATCACGTATACATAATTCTTTGACTGGTGATGCCGTTGTTTGATCGCTGTTAACAGGATTTTCTTGCATACTCATCAGTTTTTCGCTGGCTTTTAGTGTTAAGTCATCGATGGGTATAATATCACGTCCAGCAGCTAAGAGTTTTTCATCTTCATACTGCATAACAGCATCAGAAAATAACTCCAAAGATTGTAGAAAACTATTTGTGATACGCTAAAAATATAAATTTATAACTCGTTCGTTAAAAAAAATAAAAAAATTATTAAATATTTGGAATAATTAATAGCTTCAATCAATAATAATTAATAGCAATAAGGTCACTTGAATTTTATATAAAAATATTTAATTTATTTCTATATATTTATTTCCAATAAAAAAAAAGGTTAAATAAACGAACTAAATATTTGGAATAATTTTTAATCATAAATAATAATTATTTAATTGAATTTACCAATACTCGTGGAAACGTAATTCGTTGTTTATACGGTCTGGAGGCTTTAATGGGTTTCAGAATTGTAGACGTCTTCTGAGTTGGAGCCATTGGTAAAGAGTTTACTGCAAACAATTACAAATATTTAATTCAAATAAATCTGAATTCATATACATATGTACATATATTTTCGACTAACCTTCTGTAACAATTTCTTGCTTTTGATTTACCCAATAATCTCGTCGTTTAACTAAAGCATCACGATATGAACGTAGTACATCCAAAGAAGCTTCCACTGGTAATTTATATTCATTTGCACATCGTTTGAAACCAATTGCAGTCAGTAGCTGACTACAGCCTTCTAATGATAGTAACTTTTCTTTAATAGATTTATTTTCAATGCGTATGGAACGATATTTTAATTCGTTGGGAAATTTCAGGACATTATCTAACAGAACCAGTAAAATGCGCACTGCTTCCAAGTATGCTTCTTTGGTATTCTTTAATGAGCTTAATACATTCGTTAACTGTGGTGATGGGGAGGAAGTGGAGCGTAACGCTGCAGTTGGCGCTGGTTCTATGGACCAAATGTATTTGTAGTCTAGAGACATGACGTTTAAGATTAGTGTTTCTTTTTTCACTCGAACAAAGAAAATTATTGCGGGTGGGTGGTGCCAGGCAGATATTTTAGTAAGAGAGATAATTGCAATCTTTGATTAAACGCGTAGAGCTTAAATAAACTATTTATTTGACTTTGATATTAACGTAAATTAGTTTTTGTATGCTTCGTAAAAAACAATTGTTATTAATTTGCTTTAATTTAATCAAAAGAAAACATTTATTAACGAAAACAAAGCAAAAACTATTTTTTACTTTTTTTGTAAATACAACAAAAAACATCACAGCTGATTAAAAGTACAGAGATGCCACTATATTTATGCTGTGTAATGTAAATAATGGGGTTATATAACAGTTTGCTGAAATATGTCGGAATTAACTTCTTTTTTTTCATCAGGAAATAGTCGTTATAACAAAAACGTCGAAAAGACTATATGTAAACCATGGTGAAATCCTACTAGTGTTTTCATCATGATGTAAACTATATTTCATAGAGTTTTCACTGAACAATTTCACGTAAATTTACACATTAAATAATAATAATAAAAATAAAGATATTTGCACTATGAATAAAATTACCGATTATGAAGATATATGTATGTTTATCTCAAAAATAAAAGAAACCTCTGAAATATTTGTAATAGTAAATAAATGTAGAATATTTAAGAATGGAAATTTTGCTAGCACAAACTGAGTGAACATTTTTCAAAACGTTCTCATAAGGTTGATGATGAAGTTAATATGTTGAATGCTCTAGCCAGGTAGAAATAAATTAGTTCGTTTATTTTGCAGACATTTTCAGTTGTACACGTTTAGTTATAGGACATTTATTCATGATCATACGATAATTAAGTATTCATTGAAAAAGCACTGTTAAGGTTGTTAGTGAGTTCTTAGTAAATATTTTTCTGCTTTGTGGTGAAGATTAAAAATCCTCCTGATATTTACAAAAATAATCAACTAAAGTTGTAGAGCCAGTTATAAACAAATTTTACACAAACATTCCCCATGTCTGTAGTTTCAAGATGAAGTAAACTTTATGAGGAATTAGCAGTCTATGCTCAGCTAAAAACATTTTTTTAAATTATAAAAAAAATTATTTGAATATACATAGGTACATAATTTTACGACGTCCAAATAAGCTATTTTTCTAAATGAATTTCCCATAGTACTTAAAATGACATTAGGTAATTTTTTTTTACATATACATAAATAGATTTTATTTTTATTGGTAATAGAAAGTAGACATACATACATCATTATTAATATAAATTAGCATGCTTAATAGTTTTACTGTGTATTTTTAAAGGCAATTTAAAAAGGGGCGCATCAAAATGTTTAATTAAAAAACTTTATAACAATTTAAAAAATAAGTATATTTATCACAAACATAAATGAATGGAATGAGTTTTTTAATTATTTTTAAAGGGTAAAATACATTTTATGTGTGTTGAAATGAGGTAAGAATAGTAAATAATAGGTCGTAACCAAAACACATCTGTATAAAATTATTGTAGAAATTTGTGTAGAAAATTTGAATTAAGTAAATCGTTGTTTTCTTTGACATTATTTTTAAGTGACTTTGGAAGAAACAAACTAGAAAAATAAATTAACAACAAATACAAGTATAGTTAATTAGTAATAATAATGATAATAAATACATATAATGCCAAATAGTTGTTTTATGTGTGAGAAACTTTCGTTAAATATATAAATGTAATAATAATGTAGTAAGAGATACTTTTAATTATTTAGTATAGCATATTTAGTATTGCGTATATGAATAATGCAGTTGTTATTGTTTGCAATAAAAATACAACGTTTTAATCATAGTAATTTCATTTTCATCTTATTGTTGTATTAGCAAATTCTTTCTCTTTGTTTTATTTTGCTTAGTGCGCCGGCGTGCGGTTTAAATAATAATAATTATTTTATTTTTTTATTTAGTTCGTTTATTTGACCTTTTTTTTAATATTTAATAGTTTCTTTTAACAAGCAATTAGGTCATTTTAATTTTATATAAAAATATTTGATTTATTTTTATATATTTATTTCCAATATTTCGCTATCACAATGGATAGCTTCCTCAGGGATAATACAATTCATAAATAATTCAAAAATTGTATTATCCCTGAGGAAGCTATCCACTGTGATAGCGAAATATTGGAAATAAATATATAAAAATAAATCAAATATTTTTATATAAAATTAAAATGACCTAATTGCTTGTTAAAAGAAACTATTAAATTTTATTTTTTTGACAAATTAATAAAGTTTCTTTTGTTTGTTAAAGTTTTATAGAATTTCTGAAAATTATTAAGACTATATATAGTTTTTACAAAACTTCTCATGCTGTTGTTCAATATGTATTATTGTGGTGGTGTTGTTTTAAGGTGTGTTTAAGGCAGAGGAATTATTTTCACGTAGTTCATCTGGGAAACTGCTAACAGAGCCCGAACGTGAAGTGGATACTTTTGTCTGTAATAGAATGAGAATTATTTTTTAAATAAGAAAAGTAATTGTGTAATATTTCCAAGTATATAAATTGTATATGTATGTATATGTAAATAAAACATGCATTATGAAATAACCCTCCACTCTCAAGGAACATTTTAAAAACAACTTTACTACAGCGATATTTTTTAAGAGATTTCGGATTTGATTAAAAAAAACACACATAGAATTTTAAGAAATGTATAAAATATTTATTTGAGTCGACAGTACGATCTATGTATGTAATTAAATGTTTAAAGATTATTTCTTGTAAATAATGGCCTGCGTCCAATTTTAGCATACTCTCTCCAACATACGAGTGCGAGTAAATTCAATATTAGCTATCAGTGCGTCAACCGTTGCGAGCTGGTCCCTATAGATATGAGCCTTAACGTAGTCCCACAAAAAATAGCCTAAGGCGATAAATCACTCTATTTAGGCGGCCAATTGACCGGCCAAACGTGAAATAAATTGTTCACCGAACTCGTAAAAAAAAAATCTAATCGCACGTTAGCATACATAACGTACGGTACAATGATGCATTGGCAGTTCTTGTAATGCTTCTGGCTGTACTCCACACCAAATACGACATTTTTGTTTACATATCCATTCAAACAGAAATGAGCATCGTCCAAACTGACCATAAAATGGAAGAAGTCCACGATGCTCTTTCTTAATCGATCATGAATTTTGACAATAAAATTCATTAAACGGGTGGAGGCTTTCACGAGGCTTACCAGACGGTACATACGTATATACGTACATATATGAAATTCATAGATGTGCCGTGCGGTAGCAGAATACTGTATGAATGTCGTGCATTCTTTGAGGTCGCCCAACACGCTGATAGCAAACACGAAAAAATTATGCCGCATAAAACAAGATTCGTTCTGGAAAAACTTTGATCACATTGGAGCAACAGAATTAATGCCTACTAGTCCCACAGAGACGATAATTTAACCAACTTATGCTCCATCACACCGCTAATATATTTAGCTGCACAGCCAGCCAGATGATTTATTGACTTATACTGTTGATGTAGAACAATACATTGGACTTGATCTATATGTAGAACCCCCATTTAAATATTGTAAAATTATTTGTACTGTTATAACAACAACAATAGCCCCTTTTAACCTTTTCAACTTTCTATTTAGTTAAAAGATAAGTAGTAATTAACTTCATAAAAAATTACCGTGTTCTTTTGTAAAGTTGTTTTTTTTTAACAAAAATGTACATCTAGATGGAGTGTTTTAATAATATTTAAAATTGTATGTGCATATATACTATAAATTACATATGTACATAGTTATAAAGATTATTATAAAAATGTGTTTAAAAAATAATTAATGCATGTTATGGTGTTTTCATGTGTAATTTCGTGTTGTTACGTATTTTTTTTAGATTTGATTTGCTAGTTTTTGTTGTTGTTGAATTTTAGAATGTAGTTATAATTTTTTTTAAATACATAAAGTTGTAGTTACCGCATGAGATTGGCACATAAAATTGTTGTGTTCATAGCTTACTTTGACGTTCTCATAGGCCGAGCCAACTTTTTCCTCTATGGATCTCATTGATTCAGAATTTTTCATTTGAGAAAATTTCGATGAAATGCCACCAGTAATACTGCTGAAAACAGATGCTGTCTTTTCGCCGGTAGTTTTCAACACCGATTCAGTACGTTGAAAACTAAAAAAAAAATAATAAAATTTGTTGTTTTACAATATGACTATATATAAATAATTTAAACTAGTAGGATTATTTGCAGTGGTATTTATTATTAGAGTTAATTTTACCTTAAAATAATATGATGCTGTTAAGTGTTAAGCGAAATATCATGTAGTTTTGGATAGCAAAACAAGGTATTGTGTTAAAATTAGTATATTAGTAATTGAATTGATAAATTGTTAATCTCTTTTATTTTAACACAATTACTTACATGGGTGCTTCATGAACAGCTTTTGTAAAATTACCAACACTTTGTTCAACAGTTTGAAAACTTAAAAATGATACATGATAAATAATAAATAAAAACAATAAAGCAACTTAAAAAATTTAAAAATTAAACAGAAAAACCAGACATCTACACAGCTTCTTAGTTTTTTGTTTGTTCATTTTCTTTTTAAACTTACACAGAACTTTCTTTGACGTTTTTAAGACCCTGGTTCATGTCATCGGTAATTTCTTTCCATACTGTAATTCCCAATTTACGTTTCAGATCAGAAGCATGACGTGTTTTAGATGCTAATACCGTGCGTAACGTATTGATTTCTTCTTCCACACGGGCAAGTTCCTAAAATAACAATGTATTTTAATGTTTTTTTTCGTGACGCTATTTAAATAATAATTGTTCTATTTACTTGGCTCCATTCAGCTCTTTGCCTCTCCTGCTCTTCTACAGTTAATGCAGCAAATTCAGCTGCAATATCAGCCGATGCTACTGATGCAGCAGGTGAAGTATTTCCAGTATTATCTTGAAATAAAAATAATTTAGTTATTATTATAATAATTCTATTATCGGACAAAATTTGTGATACATATATTGAAAATTTATTTAAAAAAAACGCTCAAAGTGTGTTCTTATACTTACATTCTAAAATAACATCGTATGAATGCAAGAATTAGAAAATAATTAAAAGGATTAAAGTAATTATAAACAAGTAAGAAAGTATAGTCGGTCGAGCCCGGCCGACACTTAGTATATGTGCAAAATCAGTTTCCGACTTATTATGGACCAACCGTTATAAAATAAGGTTACATGAGTTCTGTATATAGATACCAACGTTTTAAAAAGATTTGTGGTATTTAAAGGGATTTATGGAAGTGAGCCTTATATGGAAGCTATGACTAATTACGGACATGGTTAGATAGAATGATTTGTGTATATACGTGTGATTTTCGTAAGTGACATTTATGTATATGGGAGTTATGGTAAATTATGGACCGATCAGCATAAAATTTATGGGTGTGATTTGGTTTTATGTATTACTTCTTTGTGGCGAAATTTGTTTTGATTCGTTAAAAAAAAAACTTATGACCAATAAAGCCCTATTTCGGGAGGACATTTGTATGGGGGTTAGGTAAAATAATGGACCGAATTAAACCAAATTCGAATCGGCCGAACAAATATATGTACCAAATTTTTTTCAAAATACATATCTTCAAAATTGTGATTTGTACTTTGCGCACAAGCTTCACATGGACAGCCAGTCAGACGGAGGGACAATGTTAAATCGACTTAGAAAGTGTTTCAAAGTTGATCGGTATACTTCAAGGTGGGTGTTGAACTATTATTTGTGGACGTTACAAACATCAGTACAAATCACTTTAAACAAAAATTTCTTTTGTCCATTCACATCTACTACACATATGACATGACTCACTTTCAGTGAATCATAGAAAACCTGAAGTTATCTCTCATATGGATCAAAAATTGTTCTACCTATTTTTAAAACAAACTAAAACATAATCATTATTAAATATTTATATTTAATAGTTTCTTTTTACAAGCAATTAGGTCATTTTAATTTTATATAAAAATATTTGATTTATTTCTATATATTTATTTCCAATATTTCGCTATCACAACGGATAGCTTCTTCAGGGATAATATAAGTTTTAAATTATAATGAATTATAATTATAATATATAATATAATATAATGAATTATAATGAATTATAATTATAATTCAAAACTTATATTATCCCTGAAGAAGCTATCCATTGTGATAGCGAAATATTGGAAATAAATATATAGAAATAAATCAAATATTTTTATATAAAATTAAAATGACCTAATTGCTTGTAAAAAGAAACTATTAAATATAAAAAAAAAGGTCAAATAAACGAACTAAATATTATTAAATATTTATAATTGATGTGGGTAGGTAAAAAGACTGGTGTGAGTCATCCTCACACCCTCACCCAGAGACCAATACGGTCTATTGTGATGCTTTATTTAGAGATAGAAATAAAAGTAAGAAAGGGATAGTAGAGTATATAGAGAAAAGAAAGAAATCTGACCAAACCCTACTCAGACATATGTATGTTCTCCATGTGTGCGACCAGCACTCAGTCTACTGCCGCGTAGCCAGGCCATTCCCATTACAAATCCCATTAGACTCTCTATCACACAGCCCGAGACATCCAATAATTCGCCCAAGAATCTATTACCCAGCCACCTCAGCCTGCTGCCCTGCAACCTGGAACGATGGCACAGAATGTGCTCAACCGTCGCCAGCTCATCCGGGTCCTCACATAATTGATATCTTATCTTCACATTATTCCAATGTTGTAAATATGTTGATTCAACATTATAAATTTGAATTTGCCGTAATGTGACAAACGAGAGCCATTGCATAATTAATTGCAGTTATCTTTTGTTTATAACTACATAACAAATTTGACATGAAATGTGTTGTTATGATATTGATAGCACATCCATTGCAACGACATTATGCTGATTTTTTTCTACTTGAATTAGCATACTAAATGATAAAAGGAAGGCTAAATAACATTAGAATGATTAATATGTATATTGTTTGGCCTTCCTTTTTCAAGTTGTAATTAAATCCAGATATAGCAATCGATATAATAATGTTAAAATTTTAGAATTTGATATGTACTCCCAACATCCAATGTCATATTTCTTATGTTATGTTTTCTAAAAGTAAAACTCATAACTTTTTTCGTCGCATTGAATAATCCCCAACAGTTTGTACACTAAACGAACAATTCCTTGTAAATTCGTCTCGAATGGACAGCATGAACAATAATATAATAAGAAGAATGTAATAATGTAAGAACAATTCCTTGTAAATTCGTCTCGAATGGAAGCATGAACATAATAAGAAGAATGTAATAATGTAAGAACAATAACTTCTCTGATCCAATTCAATAAAATGTGCTCAAAAAGTGTCCAAAGTGTTGGGGTTTTATTTTTTATTAATTAATATATAGACAATTGATTTATCAATAAATTATTAAAATATTATTGGAAAAATCCACTTCTTTAGCAAAATTTTTATTTGCATATGATTTTAATGTTATTCACCCCTATCGTGAATAAAAATTCCACATTAAATTTGTTCCCTTTTATTTTTTTAACATTTTTTAACATGATCCAATTCAATAAAATGTGCTCAAAAGGTGTCCAAAGTGTTGGGGGTTTAATTTTTTATTAATTAATATATAGACAATTGATTTATCAATAAATTATTAAAATATTATTGAAAAAATTCACTTCTTTAGCAAAATTTTTATTTGCATATGATTTTACTGTTATTCACCCCTATCGTGAATAAAAATTCCACATGAAATTTGTTCCCTTTTATTTTTTTAACATTGAATTTTTATAGGAAAAGTGTGAAAAGGAAACAAATTTCATGTGGAATTTTTTTTCACGATAGGGGTGATTAACTTCTTGCCGGAGTAGGCAGCCTTTGTTCGCGAAGACATCTCTAACACAAAAATAATAGAATTTTTTATCTACTTTAAAATTACTTCTAAATATCGAAATTTTACATTATCAGAAATGTGGATTATACTCATATGTGGAAAAAAAGTAGCCGAAAATGAACAACATTCTTCCAATGACACTGTAATGTTTAATTTATGACTTATTCGCCAGAATTTAAAGAACAGTGGCTTACAGCTTATTTTATGGGATCTTTGTCCTGCGTGAATTCTCATAGGAGCGGCATTTTTTCTCTGGCATAGGGAAACATTTGATTATGCAATATTTCTACGTAATCTACAGCGTAAATTTATTCAACTATCCAATAAATTGGATCGACACCAAAATGGGTTTCTTTTTTTGTACAAAGTTTGATAACTTAGCATGATAACCTTAAAAAAACCTTTTTAGTGTTATAAATAATTAAATCAAGATCTAATTACCGGTATTATTTAAAATACCGAAATAAACCAAAATAGATACCGCCAGTTTTAACGGTGATGCTAATATGGCTTATTTCGGTAACGACATTTTAAATGATATCGGTAATTACATTCTGATTTAATTATTAATAAAACAAAAAAAATTATTGTTTACGGTAATCATGCAATTTATCAAAATATGTACAAAACTGTTTTTATTCGGTAGCCAAACTAATTTTTAAGTACATTTATATTACTTTTTTTACATTTTTTCATTTCTTTTCTTCACATACATTCAATTCATTAATACCTTTGGTTATTGTTGCATGAGCAGGAGATCCAATATTTAAGAATTTCTTATAATTTTCACTACTTGAAATCTTCGCTATGTAGGGTTTCGAAAAATCAACAAATGTCACCCTAACGTCACGCATTGTTCGTTTAGCAAAAAATTTCAAACGAAATCGTTTTGCTATAGACATTGAGGGTGATTGATTGGCTAATTTGGAAACTATAAACTCCGTTTCGACTGCCTGCAGTTCTAGTTGATTGCTATAGTCGGAATCGGTATCATAGAAGATTTGATCAAGCGTTAGATTACGTAAATATAAATCCGTTTCATCATTCCAATCCAAACCACAGGAATCCAATGAAGGTGTTGAAACATCATCGAGTTTGGGTAAATAGGGATCTTCTATGAATTCTAAACTAACAGGCTCAGAATCGGACATGGTGTTTTAAAAACTTGTATTTAAATGTAAAGATGTTTCATACTCCACATTTGTTGTACTGTTTTGTATTGTTATAGTAGTTTTGTGTTCTTGATTTTGTTTTGTTATTCGCTGGTGTTTTTGTATGTTTTATTACAGATATGTATTTTGTTTTTATATTTAGCCTCTGTGAAGCGTAAAATTTACCAAGCTAAACTTTCTAATTTGATCATGCTATACAATAATTTTTAATTTGCTACAATTTATTGGAACATTTTTCCTAAAAAAACAATTTTTCAATTTAATATTTATCACATTTTGAAATCACTTTTTGGTGTTAAAAACTTTTATATGTACGTGTTTAAAATTGATATTTGTAATTTATATTCTTTTTTGACAAATTATAAAATATTAAACTTGATCTACATATATAGTAAAAATGTTTCTTTTTTCTGCTTTTATTCCACGTTCTGGTTTTCTTCGTAGTCAACATTACACTAAACACGTATTTATTTGGCAGTAAGTTAAGAAAATACTCTCTCATACACAACATTGGTGTTGGTATAAAAAAACAGTTGGTAGTAGAGAAAACAACATCAACAAGCTTAAAGTTGGTTAACAATAACTCTACTAACACTATAAACTTAGATACATACATACATACAGTATACATACATAAATATACACAATGATACACAAATCAGTAACTTTTTTCTAACTAAATATTCTGTGTTTTATGCTTTCATAATCGTGGCCACAACAAACAAAACCCCAAATCCCACAAAGAAACTACAACTTACTAATAAAGATTATGCTGTCTGTCGTCTCTCTATAGCAACAAAGTACACTTTTCAAAAAAGTTAATACTGGTGATCATTATGCTGTTTGCTAAGCATGATCATGTTTATTTCATTGTTAGTTTGTAGACTTAAATATGAACGTGGATCATGTTAAGCTTTTAACTAATAGTGAATGTTTGAAAAAGGCCCTTAGGACCAAAACGCTAATTTAAAATTTTTGTATAAAAAACATTCAAAAAGTACTACAAACTGATGACCTGTTTCAGAAATACGAACTAAAAATAATTTTATATATGAAAATCGTTTAGTTTTCAAATAATTTTTTAGTGTTTTCATCCAAACATTTTGAAAATAGTTTCCGATCGTGTTTCTAAATTAGGCACTACCTAAAAATACATATGTATATATCTAATCTATCACATGATTTAAAAAGAATCTAGTATAACTGGGGTTTTTCCTTTATCAATTTATATTAACAAAAAAGGATAATTTTAATAATTACTTTTCAAATGAAATATGTACATACATGCAATGAATCATTAAGGAATTGGAAAATGCACTGGGAATGTTAAAAATAATACAAATCCAAATCCTCTTTAATAGAATTTTCTATTATATATGTTTATAAACAAATGCAACAGACTCTGAATGAATTCAAACATTTTTAAGCATATTTCCGGTAAACATAATTATTCTCAGGCGAATTCTATAGATGAGCCAAAGAATAAATGCATATTCCTCAACTTCTTCTTGAAATAGTGTGCAAGCACGAACATTTTTTGTTTGATACGTAAAATTTCCCTAGAACTAGTTTCAAAGGTGACAATATTGAGCAAAAATCATTGGCCGCACTTCTAAAAGTACTGCCTTAAGTATTAAATAATTTTAAAATGGAATATGATATTACATAAATGAATAAATATGTTCTAAAAGCAAAAAAACTTTATAAATAGACTTAAGGCAAAATTTTAAAAACAAAAGAACGTTCCTAAGCTATCCCGAAAAATGTATGCTCAACTACCGATGTTACATATTAAAGTTTTCAAAAAAATTCTGCAAATATGGATTATAATGTTCCTTGCTCTCACTTAACCTTTAACACCTTTAACCTTCATTATTACATAGAAGTTCACTCATGTAATTTTTAACTCAATTTTATTAAGGAGGAATTTAATTAAATCATATACATATGTAGTATTACTTGGCTCCAAATTTGAAAATACATATATTCTTTATTTTTTTTTTTATCTAGAAAAATTTTGTGAATGAATCATGATTTAAAATTCTTTTACCATCCAAATTATTATTTTTTGAATTGCCATATAATATTGTTAAAAACTAATTTTTCAGTTCTCTTTTTTTTAAATTAATTCTAAAAGAAAAATAAGAGAAAAAACGTGAAATAATTGTTGGTTTTCAATTTTAATCCATCACGGTTTCGGTTAAAACTGAACATGAAATTCTGGTCCATATTATCTCTTTTCATTTAAAACTAAAAAATGTCTGTATTTCTTTGAGCAAAGAACGGTAGCCAAGAGTTTTGGCAACAAATCATACTCAATGCTTTAATACCACCTCGGGTTAAAGGAAAAATAGTGGGAAATGTTTGAACATTATATTGTCAAAATGAACACATCGTTAAAGTCAAAATTAGAGCTGTGTCGTTCATGAACGAACTGGTTAAAATGAACGGATAACTTCATTGAACGAAATGAACCGGTCATTTAACTGAACGGGTTTCGTTCAATAGTGTGTATGTATGTATGCTTTATTAGTATTCAAAATACTTTAAAATTTCACATTGATATTATAAATAAAATAAAATTTTATATATTATTATTTTTAACAAAATTTACACATTCTTTTCTAAAAATATTAAGATTTGTTTCTATTTTTATTTCATTTGCTAGTGAATTAAACTATTTAAATCCTTGGTAAAAAGTGATTTTTGTCCAGCTGTTGTAGTAGCCCTCTCTAGCCTAAAATTATCAGCATTTCTCAATCCATATGGTTGTACTTCTCCTACATATTTGATTTGATCACATAAATATTCAGGTGCATTTCCATATTTAATTTTGTGAATAAAGTTCAAAGTATTTAGTGCAAGTCTCTGTTTAATGTTGAGCCATTTAAGCGTATCAAGTATTGTTCGTATATTTGTATATCTGTTACACTTTAAGATCGTTCGCATCGCTTTGTTTTGTAACTTTTGAAGTCGTTCTATTTGGGATTCGTTACAGCACGTATATATTATTGTAGACCCGAACTCAAAATGAGGTTTTATTATTGTATTATATATATTAATAGAAGTTATCAGAGATATTTTGCTTCTTATTCTTTTAAAAAAGCCCGTTTTCGTACTAATTTTTTTACAAATATATTCTATATGGTCTTTGAATTTCATTTCTTTGTCTATTATAAATCCTAGATATTTAATATTTTTTACTTTTTCTATAATTTCGTTATTTATTTTAAATACTTTTTCAGTGTTCATATTTATTTCCATAATTTTTGTTTTGTTTTCATTGAGTTTTAGTTTATTCTTTTTTAGCCATATATTAACATTATCTATATCGCTCAACATATTATCATAACATTTCTCTTTAGTGTCTTCTTCTGTGTAGATTAAAGTATCATCCGCATATAAAACAATTTCACATTTTCCGAGAAT
The DNA here is from genome assembly GCA_950370525.1 of Bellardia bayeri. Lineage (NCBI taxonomy): Eukaryota > Metazoa > Arthropoda > Insecta > Diptera > Calliphoridae > Bellardia > Bellardia bayeri. The sequence continues at coordinate 58,456,612 of OX493268.1, read as the reverse complement.
TTCTGGCATATCATTTATATATATTATAAATAGCAAAGCCCCCAAAATAGATCCCTGTGAAACACCGAAGTCATTATCCATTACACTTGATTTTGTACCATTTACTTTAGTTAATTGTCATCTGCTTGTCAAGTATGATTGATTTAAACCATTCTAGTTCTCTTTGCCGTATACCGTACATATATACTTTCTGTATTAAAATCTGTCTATCAATTGTTTCAAGCGCTAAACGGGCGTCTAAAAATATTGCTATTAATTTTCTGTTGTTTTTTATATTTTTCCACCGATTAATCACATAATTTACCGTTGTCTCACATGAAAATTTTTTTCTGAAACTCGATGGATATTTTGAAAATAACTTATTTTTCTCAAAATATTTTTCAAGCTGTTCTTTAACGACTTTTTCCAGTATTTTTTCACAGGTTTTTAAGGAATTTATGGGACGAAACTCTTCACATTTTCTTGTTTTTGCCACTTTTTCAATTGGTGTAACCATTGTCTCTTTCCAATTTTCTGGAAATTCTCCAGATTCTAGTGATTTGTTTACTATTTTCAGTATATTTTCCCCAATTATTTGCCAGTTATCAAGTATAATTTTCGTTGATATTTTGCAGTAGTCTGGTTTGTTTTTATTTCTTTTACTATTTTCTTTAGTTCTAAAATTGTTATTGCACTAAATTTAAATCTTGAGTTAACCATTTGTATTTGATTTGTGTATTGCACATTTTCTATTGAATCTCTTATTATCTTAACACTATTTATAAAATACTTATTAAAATGACTAGCGATTTGTGTATTTTCTTCATATTCCACTTTATTAAATATCACCGATTTTATCACATTCTGATTTCACCTTATAATTAGGTCCTTAATTTACCTCCACATTTGTTTTTGGTCCTTTGCATTATTTATTTTGTTGTTTATGTATTTACATATATTTCTCGTTTTCTATCTTTACTTTATATAAATTTCTTATTGATTTGTACTTATTCCATGCTTCAATATTGTTTTCAAATTTTGCAGTTTGGTATTTAACTATTTTTTCTTCTTTTATAAGGCGCAGTTATTAAACCACTGGTTAACATTATTCTGTTTCTTTATTGTTTGTTTTATAGTAAGTTTTTTTATTGTTTCCTCCATGCAATTATCAAAAATCAACACATTTTGACTAACATCTACATTTTCATCATATCTAATTATTGCACTTAGTTCTCTCGTAAATATTTCTCTATTATATTTAAACTTATCCGTGATTTTATTGTTTTCGTTCCCACTATGCTCTTTTTCGTTTCTGACTAAAATTTTTATTATTTCATGATCTGAAATTTTGTTTTTATTACAATTTTGTGCTGATATTTTGTAGCTGTTATTCGTGTATATTCATTAACTATTTGCTTAAATCGTTGTCATTTAATACGCTATTTATTCGATTTTTATAAAAATTATTAGTAGCCCAGTCTATATTAAAGTCACCGGTAATTATAATGTCATTTATTTCCTCACTCAAGTTCTTCACAGTTTCTTGAAAAATTTCACAAAATTCTGATTTCGAACCACTCGGAGATCTATATATTGCCACTATTATAATTTGTGTGTTCCCCCGTTGTGCTCTACTAGCTATAATCCAGCATTTTCTATTTTCAACCTTTTCAAATATCTTAGTAACTTTCCATTCCTTTCTATAATAAATAATTACACCTCCAGTTCTTGTTGAACTAGACAACGTTATTAATTGGTTATAATCACACAAGCTAATTTCGTCTTCATTTATACTTTCTGTCATACGCGTTTCCGATAATATTAGAAATTCTGGTTGTTCTGTTGCAGCTATTATCTCCACTTGATTAAAATTATTTATTAGCCCTTGTACATTTGTGTATAAAATATATGTGGTTTTTAATTGTTACATTGGCAATCCCATTCTTCTCTTTTTCATATTCAGTTTATTTTGGTATACTGGACATTCTTTATTGTATGTTCCATGGTTTTCATCTAACTCCATATTCAATTTTTGATTCATCTTAACACAGTTAATACATTTAAGAATTGTCTCCCTATTACACTCCTTCGACTTGTGATCTCCGTGGCATTTGATACATATTTCTTGATTTTTACATTCACTTGAAATATGGTTATACCCTTTGCATTTAAAACACCTCGTTACCAGTTCCATCAAACACTCTGCATTTTTCCCTAGATTTATTTTTTTCTCACTCATTAATTTGTGTGGAAGAAGAAAATTACATTCAATAAGGGTTGTATTCATTCGTTCAAAGTGAACTATTGAACGAATTGAATGACCGAATGAGTCTTGGTTTTTTTTTTTTTTTTTAAGTTAAAAAGTTAAAATATTTATTTATTTAGAATTTACATATGTTTTACAAAGTAAAGAGTTTAGGAATTATTTTCCTTTTCAACTTAATAATAGGTTTTTGACTATAAAATATATTAGAATTCTAATTATGAATTTATTATACAAATGGTAGGGAAAAATTTTAAAAAAACCTTAATGAAGCGTGATATAAGATAAAAAAAAATAGATTACTATAGTATATTATTATGAGATCAGTTCATTAAGATGACTATAATGTGAGTATTGACATTTGGCGTAAAAGCGTGATGTTAGTTTTTCAATTTTATCGTGGACGAGATCGAAACCGGAGATTGTATGCAGACGACGTGTCGAATAGTGCCACGGTAGATTATATATCATTTTAAGTAATTTGTTTTGGGATACCTGAAGTTTCTTTAGGTGACATTTGGCGGAAGTTGACCATACTGGAGCACAATAGAAAAATATAGGGTGAAAAATAGCCTTTAATATAAGTTTTTTATTGGCGACACTTAGCTCTGACTTTCTATTTATAAAGGGGTACATAATTCTGGTGATTTTATCTATTAGGTAAGGTATGTGATAATTAAAGTTGAGTTTAGTATCAAGTATAACACCTAAGTATTTTACTTTGTTCTCCCAATTAATTTCATGATCCATAAATCGAAGTGAACTTTGTGGTACAAAAGAAGACTTACGTTTTCTAGTAAAATATATTGCTTTAGTTTTTTCTGGGTTTACCATAATATTCCATTTATTAAAGTATGCGTTTAGTCTTATTAAAGCATTTTGTAAGTTAGAGATTAAATTAGTAGCGAGTTCTTCTGAACATAGAATGTCTGTGTCGTCGGCAAATATTGATGTAATACAGTTTGAGAAATTTGGAATATCGGGCGTAAAAATATTGTATAAAATAGGCGATAGGCACGATCCTTGAGGGCAACCTGCCGTAACATTAATTAATTGTGATTGGGTTTTACCTAGATATACGTGAAACTTTCTATCATGAAGAAAACTTTGAATAATTTTGATAAGTTCTGTAGGAAAATTTAGTCTAGTAAGCTTATAGACTAGTCCATTGTGCCAAACGCAGTCAAACGCAGATTTTATGTCAAGCAGTATCATACCAGTAGAATTTTTGTGTTGGAAATTGTTTTTAACTAATTTTCTTATTTTTACAAGAGGATGGGTGGTGTTATGTTCCTTTCTAAAGCCAAATTGTTGAGCTGGAAGTATATCGTGGTCCTCAATAAAATTTGTTAGTTTTTCCTTAATAATTTTTTCAAGCATTTTACCAGTAGTGGATAGCAAACTTATGGGCCTATACGAAGCTGGAGAATCGGGAGGCTTGTTAGGCTTAAGAATTGGTATAGTTTTGGAAATTGTCCATGAGTGGGGGAAATAACACAATGAAAGACAGTAATTAACTATTGCAGTTAAGTATTTTAGGCCTTTTTGTGGTAAATTCTTTAAACATGTGTTGTTTATTCCGTCAATACCGGGCGATTTTTTATTTTTCAGTTCTTTTATTATATGAGCTACTTTTGCTCTATTAATAAGGTAATTATTTTGTGGTGTTATGACGGTCGAACGCAATAGGTTTGCTGTATTATTAACTTCAGTGATTGTAGAAACGTCACTTAAATCCGAAGAAATATTGTGGTTGTCAAGAAAATTTAAGGCCATAATATCAGCTTTTTCTTTTTGTGTGTAGCATATTATGTTGTGTTTTAAAGTTGGAATATTGTCGTGCTTTTTCTTTATAACTTTACAAATTTTCCAAAATGGCGAAGAAGCTTTATCAAGTGTGGATAACGTATGATTCCATGATATGTTTCTAAATTTAATAATCTCATCTCTAATCATCTTGTTTAGTCTTGTCATTTGACGGTGATCATTCCTGTCTCTGTAACGCTTCCAGTTTCTTCTGTGGATATTCCTAAATTGTATCATATATTTTATATGATTAGGAAGAGGCTTAATAGTGGGACTGAAACTGCGCTTGGGTATGCTATCGTATTACTATTTACTATTGTATTATTAAGTACATCGATCATTTCATCAACATGATTGTTTGTAATTACATCATAGAAATCCGTTACTGTTGGAATGTTCCTGTTAATAAATGTTTTAAATCGGGACCAGTTTGCCTTTTTAAAAACATATGTCAAATTTTCTAAAATTTCAAAATTCATATTTATATGACTAACAATTGGTAAGTGATCAGAGCTAAGATCGTTGATTACTTTTGCTGCATTCATGTTTTGTGAGATGTTAGTAAGAAAAAAGTCTAATGTGGAGTGTTGTTTATTTGGATCAGCAGGTATATATGTGTGTTCATGAGGAAAAACAATTTGAAAGTGATTCACTTGTAATAAATTATACAATGTATTACCCCAGCAGTTATTACGTTGGCAACCCCAGTAATTGTGTCTGCTGTTAAAATCTCCTCCTAATATGAATTTATTATTAGTGTTTGTAAGTTTTCGTATGTCAGATTTGAAGGTCTGTTTACGAATACCATTTCTCCCAGCTGAACCCCCAGGAAAGTAGCATGAGTAAATATTAATTGTGTCATTACTGGAAAATATTTGTATACCTATGTTTTCAATAGATATAGTATTAATGGGGGGCAGCAATCGATGTCGTATATTCTTTTTTATGAAAATAGCTAATCCTCCTCCGCCACCTAGTTGGCGATCATATCTATAGCAAAAATAATTTTGATGTTTTATTGAGATCGTAGCCTTTAACCATGTTTCACATAGTAGACAGATGTCAACATTGCCATTTATCAAAAAATGAAATAATTCGTCTTTTTTATTGCGGATGCTACGTGCGTTCCACTGTACTATCTTTAAGTTCGCATTCATGGATACAGAAATGTATATGCAAGATTAGTAACAACCTCAAATTGTTCTTGACGAGACTTGCATTTTCTTAAATTTGAAATTAGTTTAAACGTCATATTTTTTATTTCTTCGAAAGAAAATAGATCACTGGTATTTTGATTAGTGTTATTCTAATTAAGAATTTGGTTATATCCTATATTAGAGATGGAATTTGGCAAATGATTTTGGTTTAACGAATTTGGAAAATTCTGGCTGTAATTGTTGTTATTGTTGTAGTTATGGTTTCTTTGCCTAACATTTCTTGGTTGATTTCTTTGCCCAGATTGCCTGCTGGGGCATTCAGGGGACATTGCTTTATGAGGTACATTGCAATTTGCACATTTTACTGTTAGGGACTTACATTCAGATGTTTTATGGTTTTCAGCACATTGAGCACAGAATGTTTTTACCATACATCTACTTGATCCATGACCAAACATCTGACAATTGTAGCACTGAGTCAATTTTGATTTGTTGGGTTTTTGGTATTCCCATCTCACCTTAATGTAATCTATTGAGCAATAATTCTGCCTTAATTCTTTTAACGTAATAGTTTTTCTTTCAAAGTATACGATAAATATTACTTGTTCATTGTTATTATCTCTGGTTTTAGTAACAATCTTGACATCTATGCATTTAAGCCCCAAATTAATGAGACGGGATTTAATAACAGTCGGATCAGTTTTGTCTAAGCCAAGTAAAATAGCTTTATACGGTTTTTCATTTTTAGCAGCATATGTAAAATATTCAAAATTAAATTTACTTGAGAGAGACTTGCGAACTTTTTCAAAATCATATTTAATTGTACAAAAAAGTTTAATACCAATTGAAATTTTACGAATAGAGTAATCCTTTATTTCAAGTATTCTACACATTTCATGTATTTGTTCTATTTTGCACTTCAATATCGTTATTGGTGGCACTTTAACTTTAACAGCTGTTTCAATCAGTCTTGGATAATTGAACGAAAATGACCGGTCACTGAAATGAACGACCAGGCACAACTCTAGTCAAAATGTTGTTTTGACGTTTGACCCGACATCTTAAGATTTTTCAAATTTTCTTTAAAAAGTAGTAAAATCCACAACATTGAAAGGCAAAGACAAAAAATTATTCATTGAGTGAAAATATGTATACCTTATCAGGACCGGGATTTGTCAAACCATTAAAGCCAATTTTAGAGGAAAAATACAAAATTTTGGGTTATACATCGGTATTTATTTAGGAAAACATTTAGATATTAATCTTTTTTAATACTTTTATATTTTTGTGTGCAAATTACATTTGTTCTCACAACTGTGTTTGAAGAAGATGTTCATAAATATAAGTTTTCTTGTTTCAACAAATTTATAACTTGTAAAGCATGTGTTGCTAACCCACTTATCGAGTTAAGGTACATGGCCAACATTTTATATGTTTGACAAAAAAGACGTAACCACTAAATAAAATAACTTTTAATTCGTTTATTTATTTAAAATACATAAGATATACTTTTCGACATACATACATATTTCAGAGGTAAAAAAAACACTTATTTTAATATTCCTTATCGCCGGTAGGGCCTGCCACTCAAAACCGAAGGATTTTAGACCTATTAGCCTATCGTCCTTTCTTTTGAAGACTTTAGAACGACTGATAGATCTACATCTAAGGAGCAAGATAGATACCCACCTCATTAGCAATGCTCAACATGCCTATCTCAGGGGTAAGTCTGTTGAGAGTGCGCTTCATGAGGTGGTTGGTTGCATAGAGCATAGGGAATATACTTTGGCTGCGTTTCTGGATATAGAGGGCGCCTTTAACAACATTAGAACGGAGGCAATTAGGGACTCGTTAGTGGAACATGGGGTCGACGACTTCCTGGTGAGTTGGATTATCGTAATGCTGGAGAGCAGGATTATCAACTCAACCCTAGAAGACGAAGTGATAAGAAGAAGGGTTACCAGGGATACACCACAAGGTGGAGTTCTTTCTCCTTTTCTGTGGTTACTGGCGGTTAACTCTATTCTCAAAACCTTCGAATCTAAGGGCAGGAAGATAGTCGCCTACGCGGATGACGTAGTGATACTGGTTAGGGGAAAGTTTCTTTCAACTATCAGTGACATCATGCAGGATTCGATTGGTGATCTCTCGTCCTGGGCAAAAACTAACGGGCTGGGCGTAAACCAATCAAAGACGGAATTAGTGTTATTTACCAGGAAATATAAGGTGGATAGCTTCAAATTGCCGAAATTAGATGGTCTGGAGCTGAGCTTATCAGGAGGAGCCAAATATCCTAGATATTGACAGGAAACTGTCATGGAAGTTAAATACACAGGAGAGGTTAAGGAAGGGCCTCAATGCCTACTATGCATGCAGGAACTCAATAGGTAGAAATTGGGGCTTGCGACCAGGCATGGTTAAATGGATCTACACGTCTGTTGTTAGACTTATTATAACTTATGGTTGCACAGTGTGGTGGGAGGCAATGAGGAAACGTAGTTATAGGACTATACTTAATAAAGCCCAAAGGTGTGCTTGTCTGGGTATCACAGGTACCTTAGGCAGTACCCCGCAGGCGGCTTTGGATATAATCCTAAACATACTACCCATAGAGCATTATGTGGAAAGTGTGGCAGCAAGGAATCTACTCAGGCTATCAGAGTCTTCTTTGGCAAAACCCCTTCGGGTTGGTCATACTAAGATATTGTATAAGGCAGGCCTTAGGGGTCAGGACATGGATCCATCTAGAATCTCTGACTATAGAGTCGCGACCTACTACTTCGGTGTATCACCCCCAGTAGAGTTCCCCAGTAGGGTTGACTGGGCTGGATCCGATCAACTGTTCGAGGAGGAGCTATTGGTACTCTACCAAGTAAGATTGTGTTGGGTACCAGGGCACTGTGACGTGCAGGGAAATGAGGTGGCGGATGAACTGGTTAGACTTGGTTCTGGTATGGGCCAAGATACTAGAGAAAGAATGGTCAAACCACCTTCTACAGGCTGATTTATAAAAGATTCCGTGACTGTGCAGACCAATCCTGGGGCAGTAGGTCGGATTGCATAGTGTCCAGGGCCTTATGGCCAAAACTAAATGCAAACGCGACCGAAATGCTGATAGAATTGGACAGGTATAGTCTCAGGATTCTGGTAGGAGTGATAACCGGTTATTGTTCGATCGGGGCCTTCAGAGGCAAATGGGATAATAACACACAGTACTTCTGTAGGGTGTGTGGGGATGCAGAGGAGCCAGAGACAATAGAGCACATCATGTGCAACTGTCCTGGGTTACAGAGTCAGAGACTTAAGTGGCTAGGAAATAGATTCCTGGACGAACTCAGCAATGTTGCTGGCTGCAAACCGGGTAACATTCTGGGTTTCATTAGAGGAATAGGGTGGATATTTAAGGGACTTTCTACGGCGACTCCAAATCCGTAAGGGGATCTTTCTTTCTTTTCTTCTTTCTCCCCTTATCAGGCGGTTTTGGTTCCTCTTTTATTTCAAATCTATCTATCTTTTTCTTTTTTTTCAACGGAAGGGAATCACAATGGACCACAGGGTCTCCGAAAGGAAGTGCACATGGTGTACAACCATTCTTATCTTATTCCTTATCGCAGATAAAATTCTCAACACCCCTTTATTTGATAATAAAAACTTCTCAAACCACCTTCGTACTGGAGAAAGAAAATATCTATTAGCACAATTGCGATCTAATAAATTCAAAATTCATTTCAATTAAATTTTGTAAGCGTTATGCAAAACCTCAGACAATAACTACAAATATACCCAATTAAAAAAGTTTCCTGAGCAATGAATCCCACAAAAATATGAACCATGTGGCCAGACGTATTTGTAGATTTTTATTTATGACATTCTTATTCACATTGCAATGTTCTTATAAAGAATTAACAAGTAAAAACACTGTTGAGAATATTTAATGGGCGTTCTTCCCTTATACTGATGCCAAAGTGACTGACTACCAACAACAATGATATCAATAACTAAAAAAAAATATGTACAAAATTACAAATTAAGAGATGGATGCAAGTAAAAATTGCCACGTCAAACATTCATATATTTTTTAAAATTTAAATATGTATTCAATCCTATTATCATGTTCTAATTGTGATAATGAAAACTTTAAATATCATAATACAAGAACTACACTCAGATTAAACACGCATATAATAACTCTTTGTTGCCGACACTGCACACCAATCATATCATACATAAATATGTACAACAAATGAGTCACACTTTTCACATAATTTGTATTTTGCATTTTGTAATATTATATATTGCAAACATTTATATTTAATAAATAAATTTCCAAAAAAATTCAGCAATTCAAATACCAGAACATATTCATCAATAAGCGCATACAAAGAATATGAAAAGATAAAGTACTTACGGTCCTCCATTTGGTTGTATTAGGTTTCAACTTTTGTTTTTAGCTGTAGTTGATAAAAAATAATAAATTTTCCGCTAATTAGTTTTGCAAACAATATTGTAAATAATATTAGGCAATTGTTTCTTTTATTTCTCTTTTTCTTGTATTTCTGTAATTAAATTTTGTAGATATACTTTTTTTAATTCACAAAACCTCACTGTTGTCGAAAAAAGTAGAGATGTAAGTTCTTATTAGTGATGACATACTTAGCGATAACAAATAAATTGATAACATTTACATAGGGTATTCATGTTTACAAAAATACAGATAGAGTTTACAATATATTTGTATAAAATATGATGCGTTTTATAAGCAAAATTGTATAACGGTTCGAAACGAATAACCGGTAACGATAATATTGAATTTTTAAATAATAATTATTTAAACGTGTAGCCATGGTGTAACTATACAAAGTGAGTGCAAATCGGCAACAAATACAACAAAATACAGGAACAACATTCATTTTGTTTGTGTAAAATAATGTACTACTGTCAAAAACACTTGAAAAAGTATTACTTTTGACATAAGTAAATTGTAAACAAAATCAGTCAGCTGTGCTACTGCACTCACCTTGTATAGTTACACCATGAGTGAAGCCCTGTTTACATCCATTATTTTAGTTATTATCGTCGAATATAAAATATACGTATTCTTTTTCAATTTTCTTTCATGTTTTTTCTGATACGCACTTCTATTACATTTTTAGAAAATTATATTTAAATAAATACGGTGTTGAATAGTAATAAGAATGATACTTCTCAATAATTTTTTATTAATATTTTAATTATAAAATATTTATATACCTACATATGTCAAATTAAAGCACTTCAGTCTGGTAACGGAATAACATTATATCTTCAGCAAATCATTTTATTTTATTCATAAGACGTTGAAAATATAATAAATTCTTTAGAATTACTTTTAACTTCCAACCAAAGATATGGAATTCCTTTAATTTCTTCTGTTTGCTCAATAAAGGTACCTTTCTTAGAATATGAACTTTTAATCTTTACTGAAGCCTATTTCTAAATGTGTACACTCTTCAAATGACCAATGTATTAAACATTGATCAAGCCGTGTCGTTGATATTCACTTTCTCCTTATTTTCGAAACAATAAAATATTTCCTTGTTCAAATAAACTGTATTCTTTAGTTCTCAATAATTACACAAATAAGACAACTTTAATTTACATTTTTTTTTTTTTTTATTTTAGTTTTTGAAAAAATAGTAAAAATTTTCTTTAAAAAAATTATGCAATTATATGTTTTCATTTTAATCTTTAATAATAAATGGTAGTTGTAGAACAAAAACACAAAAAAAATAAATGTTTAAATAAAAATGTTTACATAATTATTAAAAAAAATTTTTGAAATTGCTTTAATTTTTCTTCATTTTTATAAAAGAAATTAAACAAAAAAAGTACAATTTTTTTAAAGAGACAAAAAACATTGTTTGAAAATAATAAAAAAATTGCACATATTAAACTAATAAAAGCATGATTTTTAATTTTTTTCTTTAACATAATAAATTTTCTATTTTTATGGAAACAACGAAAACATAAAATTATAATAATATGTATTATGTATGTATTTAGAATTTTCAAAAGAAATTCGTTAAATTTTTTTTGTATAGAAGGAGGATGACTTTTTAAAAGGCATGTATTATTTTTAATTTAAAATGATTATTTAAATCATAGCATAATATATTTTTTCAGTTTTAGAATAAAGATAGAAAAAGTAAAAGAAATATACATATATAAATAATGACAAAACATTATAGAGTTTTAATTTTTTAAAAAATAAGTTTTTTTTTTGTTTATAATTAATATTTTGACAATTTTTTTACTATTTTTTATATATATAAAAAATTATGTTTATTGATTTATTTTCTGTTTTTCTTTTTTTGTTAATATTTTTGTTTTTTTCATTTTTTTAGTATTTTTCTTTCATATGATATATGGTTTGTTATGTTATTTAATGTATGTTGTATGTGTTGTATGTTGTTTAAGTGTAAACTTGGCATCATCGTTATTTTTTATAAAGTATATAAATCTCAACTCATAATATTTTGTTTCTTTCGTTTTTATATTTAAATAAAGTGTTGAAAATATTTTAAACAACAAACATTTTCTGTTGAATTTATCAAAGTCTTGTTAATGTTAATGTTTGTATTTTAATTTTAATTAAATAAAATAATAATTCCGAATATGTTGTTATATATTTATAAAGTTTTTATTTGTTTGTTGAGTTGGGTTTCATGTGTTTTTTTGTTTATCTTAATAAAACTATTGTATTTTTTATTATTATGTTTAAAGGAAGCGCACGAAACAAGTGTCAGTTTAGACCTCTATTCGAATTAAATTCAAATATATTTCTTGTTAAAATAAAATCGAACCCCATATTTAATATATATGTGTGTGTGGTGTTAAATGGAGAGGAAGTTTTTATATTCGTTGAAATTTTTAAAATGAATCAAATTTTTAATTAACAGAATTTCAAGAAGAGTAAGAAATTAATGTCTTTTTTGTTATTATTTGGAGTTACATTTTCGTTATTATATAATTCTATTTATACATCATGCTTTTGTTTTTTTTCCTTTAATGTATTAATTTTTAATAAAAATATTGTTTTAATTGTTTTTTTGACAACCTTCAAGATTTTGACACCTACTTCGTGTGTTTATCAATGATGTTTCACTCATTTTAAGTTATTTTTCAGTTTGCTTAGTTTTTAGGTCCCCAAACAGAGGTGATGGGAGCAGCGGCAACGGGAGCTCCACCAACAGCCGGAAAATCTTCTTGGGATTGAGTATTGGGTGCAGATTTTCCATGTTTCTTATCGGTCTTCTCCCAAGGGGCATCTTTGATAACGAAGCCATTTTCAGTAGTATTGCCGGCAGACAAGAAAGCTCCCACAGTTTGGGGTTGTGGGGAGGGTGGCAAGTTTTCTAAATAGTCACGGGAGTAATCTTCAGCCATGCTAAGAATGGCATCCTTAGCATTTTCAACATCATCTTCTTTGCCAATAATGGTGACAGCATCAGGATTGTTTTTGGCCTCTTCGGGTGAGGGGAATTTAATGTCAACCTAGAAAACGACAAACAAAGATTCGATATTAAAATTTGCTAAATATATCATATATCATTAATTCTCTAATATTTAGTTCGTTTATTTGACCTTTTTTAATATTTAATAGTTTCTTCTTCTTTCAAGCAATAAGGTCAATTGCATTTTATATACAAATATTTTATTTTATTTATATATATTAATTTCCAATATTTCGCTATCACAATGGATAGCTTTTTCAGGGATAATATAAGTTTTGAATTACAATAAAATAATAATATATACACACTTCAATTATTATTTTATTGTAATTCAAAACTTATATTATCCCTGAAGAAGCTATCATTTGTGATAGCGAAATATTGGAAATTAATATATATAAATAAAATAAAATATTTGTATATAAAATGCAATTGACCTTATTGCTTGAAAGAAGAAGAAATTATTAATTCTCTAAACTATACAAATTTTTGATTTTTCAAAAATAAAAATTTTTTTTTCAACATAAACATTGTTTTTCAACAGGGTATATTGGAATTGGCATACGAGTATTAGCAGTAGAAGCTTTGACAATTATTAACTAACTAACCTTGTAGTCTTCAATAAGTTTACGAATGGTTCTGCCACGTTGACCAATAATGTGGGAGTGAACACGATTATCAATTTCGATAACTTCACGGAACAAATTTTGCATTTCACCAACAATTTCCATAATAGCATCGCGAGCTGCCTCAGCATTGGCTTGATACCCAGTGATGGTAATGATGCTTTGATTGGGATCACCACGTTTGGGCAGTGAGATGTTGACGTCGTGAGCGGCACGCAATTTATTAATGACGGCACCACGTTTACCAATTAATTTTGAATGATATTCGGGATCAACTTCGATTTGTAAATTGTATGAACGCAATTCACGATCAGCGCGATCGGCTTCGTGGTCTTCGATCATTTTCTCCAAAGCCTTCTTGGCATCGGCGACATGAGCGGGTGTACCGGTTACCTTAACAGCATCCGATTTTGAGTCGCTGGGTGGCAATTCAATGTGTACATCGTGGGTGGACATGAACTCACGGACATTTGCACCTTTGGGACCGATAATGGTACGATGAAGATCATAGGGTACGGTAAGTTCTTCGGTGATTGGTACAAGATCGATGAGAGCCTGTTTGGCGGCGTTACATTTGTCAATGTGGCCGGTAATACGAATGATATCACAATGACGGATAGGCTCGTCGGTAACTACACCCTCGACAGTACCGTTGGTACCATTTTCAAGACCTTCGACGGGTTCGGTGGCATCACGATCAGGGAACTTGATGTTGACATCATGTTGTGTAGTGACTTGTTGTACTTTAAAGCCACGAGCGCCCATAATGGTACGGTGCAAACGTTGGGGAATAACGACCTCAATGGTCACTTGAGCATCCAAGTCAGCAACGATTTCGGCAATACGCAACTTGGCAGCTTCAATGCAGTCCTTGGCACCCTTCAAAGTTACCTTATCGGAGTCAACGCCAGGGCGGGGGAATGAAATCATAACACCACCATATTCTTCCGATATGCGATGTAAGATCTCACCACGTTTGGCCACAAAATGTTTGTGGTACTTGGGATCGACGGAGATTTCACCTTCGGTAACTTGATCGATATCCTTAATAATGGTCTCCAATTGCTCCTTGGCCTGTTTGACATTTTCTTCTTTGCCAATAATGGTAATGACTTCTTTGTCGGCATCATCGTTGCCGGGGAAGATAATGCGGGCACCTGTGGCATCACGGATCTTCCTTATGGAAGCACCGTTCTTACCAATAAGGAACTTGTGGTGTTGCTGTTTAGCGCGTACTTCGGCAGTAAAGGAAGCGGCTTGGCGTTCGTTGGCCAATTCCAAAAGCTGCGTTTTGGCTTTAATCACATCATCCTTAGGGCCACGGATGACAACCTTGTCGCTCTTCGATTCACTAGTAGGGAATTTTATAGATACACCACCGCATTCCTCCATAATAGAGGAAATTAATTTGCCACCTGTGCCAATGATCGAGTTGTAGTACTTGGGAGGAATTTGTACTTCTTCGGTGACAATGTCGGCCAATTCATTTTGAATCTTTTGAATGCGTTCCTTGGCTTCAAGAACGTTCTCTTTCTTGCCGGTAATGACGATGACCTCGTTGGTGTCACCCTCGGCAGGAAGATCGATCTTGGTTTGGGTTTCGTCACGAATTTTTTTGATGTTAGCACCGCCTTTACCAATGACAAACCTGTGGAATTGCTTGAAGATGGGCACCTCGACAATTTGTGATGACTCTTGGATTTCTTTTACCAATTTCAAAAGATCCTTGTGACACTTGTCGACATCTTCTTTAGGACCACGCAACTTCACTATGTCGGTATTCTCTTGGGGTGTGGGGATGATAATCATTACCTGGCGATAGCGATCCTTAATCTCACGAATCTTTTCACCCTTAGCCCCAATAATTTGACGGTGCAAGCGACGGTCGATGATAACATCTTTCGATTTTTCATTTTCAAGTTTATCGATTTTCTCTTGTAATTCAAGCTGAGCCTTTTTAACACCGTCCTTGGGACCTTCGATGCGGATGTTGTTTTGACCCTCACGTTCCTCAATGTTGATGTTAACGTTCAATTCTTCCTTGAGACGATTAACGTTGGCACCAGCCTTGCCAATGATATGCTTATAGTAAGCTGGATTGACGGTCATGACAACAAAGGTGAAATTTTCTTCATAGTTACGGATAATATCATGCAAATAGTTAGTGGCCTTGTCAACATTTTCTGGGTCGCCTTCCAGTTTAATCTTGTCCACAAGACAATTGACGTTCACATTGGGACAGTCCTCTTCGAGCTGTTTCATGTTGACACCTTTGCGACCAATCACATACTTGTGAATCCAATGGGGAGCATCGATTTCAACGGACTTGACAGAGTTGGCCTTTTGGTAGACCACATTCAAGGCATTGCCCAATGCAACTTGAGGACCACGCAAGGTTATAGTCTCCAAGGGCGAGTCTAGAGGTGGCATTTCTACAGACACTCCAGTGAGTTGAAGAATTTCAGCAATAGTTGAGCCTTTGGGTCCAATAACGTAACGATGTTGGGCTTTGGCTACCTCAACACTTACTGTGGAGCATTTCTTTTCCATTTCCTTGTAGATAGCTTCCACCTTGGCTTTGGCGGCAGCTACAGCGTCCTTCTCACCAGTTATCACAATTTCGTCTTTCTGCATAGATTGTGGTGGCACATTCACCTTGGCACCGGTCTCTTCTTGCATCTTATTCAGGTTCTCATTGTAAGGACCGACAATAAAGGGATGATAGATTTTGGGCACCGATATACGATCCGAAGACTTTTTAAATTGCTCAGAAGACATCTTGCGGATTTCAATTTCGGCTTTTTCAGTATCTTCCTTAGTACCGACAATATTAATGATGTCACTTTCTTCGTTTTGATTGGGTATTGTGATCTTGGTAGCGGTCGAGTGCTGCAAATCATGTAGACGTTTACCAGCCTTGCCCAAGATCACACGATGATGTTCCTTCGGAATGCTAATGGAACGACTGGCTTGGACAGAAAAATACATAAGAATTTTGCGACGAGCATCAAGCAATTCCGGTTGTTTGCCCTTGATAAGGAAGGTAAGCGATTGATTTTTTCCACTAGCGATTTCAATTTGAGCACCAGTTTCCTTAGAGATTTGCTGGCAAATGCGTTTCGATTCACCTTCACCAAACTTTTCGGAATCAGTCGATTTGCGCTCCTCTCCAGCCAAATGTAAAACCTATAAGAATATAATGTATATATTGATTATTATTTATGGTATTTGAACTCAATAGATTACTAAATGTGTTTCTTGTTTATAATGAAATATTGTATTTACCTGAGTCTTTTGGGTGCTTGTTACACGTACAACTGGTGGTCCAGTAGTAGCACTCAATGGAGCTGCATTGTTTGCTGGCAAAGCTGGGAAAAGATCATCATAGCTTAATTCTGGAGTAGCATTGCTAGCGGTGCCACCACTAGTAGTGCTAGTGGGTGTAGCAACCGGAGTTGGAGAAGCTAATTGTTGTTGTTGATCCATTAGCTCTTGATAATTGGTGGTCGTGGTATTGGTGGTGGTGGTAGTTGATTGTTGTTGTTCTTCAACGTTGACTAAAAGTTTATTTAGTTTATTAGTTAATGAAATTATAGCTTTTCTTAAGATGTATCCTAAAATTTTAAAATTCTATATACAAAAATAATTACAGAAAACCTCTCTGGTTTGCATGAACCTTGTTTCGTGTACCCTGATTTTTATATAAAATACTTGATCTTACCGTTTGATTCTTCCATCACAGCTGCTTGCGTCACTTAAAAAAAGAGAGAGAAGAGTCCTTTTTCGTTCCAAGTCGTTACAGTACCACTGAAATTTTCAAAAAGAAAACTATTAGTTATACAAAGACCATTTCCAATTTCTGTTTAGCCTTAAAAATTTTAGAAGATGTAAGTTATAAGTTTTTCCTGCAAGAATTTTTATTTATAAATTGACACTTAAGAAAACCATGTGCATCCATTGCAGGTGTTAATAAATATTTAAGTACTTTTGTATGTCTATGAGAATATTTATTTATAACTGATAACGCATTGATATCTATTGGGCTTGCAAGCAAACGTGTACATTGTGTTCCTAAGTATAAGAATAGAATCAAACAAGTCAAACATTTATAAAATATGTATTATCATTCTACAAATAATGAGTTTTTTTAATTGTTTCTTTTTTTTTGTGGGACAATAAAAGTTAATAAAATAAAAGCAAAATTGTCGATAAGAAAATCTAGCCCCGGCAATTGCCGTACTTTAGAACATTTAATAATAAATTATTTTTTTAAATATAAAAAAAAACAAAGAAATCTGATGCTGTACTAAGTACAGTATAGTATGCCTTATCAAACATTTTCGTTTCAAGACCCATAAATCGTAAAATTAAATATTGTTTTTTTTCGGGAATTTGCTGGTTTCATTGATAAAAATTTGGTGGTTATGGATGTTACTGATCAAGTGGTTCGTTAAGAAATATATTTTAATAAATCATTTATAGTTTCAAAATACATGCTCGTCCGTATGTTCATATGCAACGAATTCACTGTTTTCTATAGGAAATTCTGGTATAGACAAGATTTTCTATAGGAAATACTGCTACACACAAGAATTTCTATAGAAAATACTGTTATACACAATATTTTACAAAAAAAATACTGGTGTGGATAAGAATTTTTATAGAAAATACATTATACATACATTTTTTTATAGAAAATACTGTTATACACAATAGAGTATGAACACACATGTTTATATCGAAAAGCAAATTATCCTGATTCTAAAAGAATCTTTAAAAAACGTTTGAAAGTATCAAATGAGTCCCGCTAATATTACGGTACTTTTGATTATGAAATAATATCTAAAAAAGGGACGATTGTATCAAGGATGAATCCTTATATGTCGTGAAATCATTATAACGTATACATGTTCCTTAAGTGGTACCAAGGCCACCAACTATCTGCATATATTTTTTTGAATTAATTCTTAATTTACATAACAGACTTATACCTATAAGATTCTATAAACTGAATGTATGTACATATATTATCCACAACTATCATCATCATCAGTCCAGCCTATTATTGGCAATGTTGGTAACAAAAAAATAATTGAACGATATCACCAACATTGAGGAACGCCAAAAACAACTTCCTCATCTATGGAAGGTGTTAAAAAGGCATAGCTTAAATTACAAGAGAAAATCGAAAAATGTTATTGACTGTCGCATGCACAAACAAATTATTGGCATAAAGGGAGAGAAGGGTATATATAAGTTTGTCATTCCGTTTGTAATTTCCACAATATAATTTTCCGACCCTATAAAGTATATATATTCTGGATCCTTATAGATAGCGGAGTCGATTAAGCCATGTCCGTCTGTCTGTTGAAATCAGGGGCCAAATTACCGCATTCGTGATCGAGTAGCTATCGTATCGAAATATGATTTCGATATTGAAATTATGATAAAATGTACTAAATTTCTTGCTCGATATCGAATGCCATAATCTCAAATAATAAAATTACGATCAATTTTACTCGATATCGAATGCGGTAATTTGGCCCCAGTTTTCTGAAGTCCCCAGATATCTTCGGGATCCAAATCTTCAATAATTCTGTCAGACATGCTTTCGAGAAGTTTGCTATTTAAAATTAACGAAACCGGTTTAGGCCAACCACAGTTATGGACCAATATATGAGACAACCTCCATAAAAATTTGATATTTTTTGTCCATTTTATTTCAATATTTTGAAATATATTGAAGATAATACCATGAAATTTTGTATGCGTTGTTTTTATGATAAAAGAAGAAAGTGTGCGGAAAATAGTATGAATCGGTCCATGATTTCTCATAGCCCCCATACAAAAATCTTCCCGAAATATTGCTCAATTATACATAAGTGCCTATAAAATTGGAATATCAAGACAAAATTCAGCAAAAATAAGTTTTATGCAAAAAGAAATCGCAAAACGAAATTTTTTTTAGTTCGGTCCATGTTTGACCATATCCCCCATATAAAGTCCACTTCCAAAATTCACTTAAATACGTATAAAACAGATACAATAAATGTTAAACGGCTAAAATTTGACATGAATAATCTTTATAGGCAAATAAATTGTTGTACTAAATTTTATGTTGGTCGGCCCAGAATTGGTCATAGCCCCATACAAGGACAACATCTGAAAAAGACATTTATCCCTATATATATTGTATAAATATCGGAACCGACTCAAAACTGTACACATATCATTTACATATATACAAAAATCATCCCACAAAATTTTCTTCCGAATATCACTTTAATACTCATAAATCTCTTATAAATAAGGGTACCAATCTAAAATTTTACACAGATTATTTACATACACAGATGGACAAAAGTCACCGTCATGAGGCCTCTAGAATGTTTGATTAGTCCCCACGACCAGAAAATAATTGAAACACAAAAATTTTTAAATTCAACATAAATTTTTATTTATTTAAAAAATATTTCTGTTAAAACTATTTTTTTTACTTAGACTTATTTAATAAAAAAATTAAAATAAAGTAACTAGTTCATATTTCTCTTGGACAAAATTCACCGTCAGATAAAGATGTACTATACATCAGTGTAAGAAAATATTATTTTAGTATGTTTGCCGTTATTTTTTATAACTTCGTTCAAACGTTTCTGCATCGAATGTTCCAATTTTTGAGTCACATTTGAACCAATTTTGTGCCATTCTTCCAGTAGTTTTTGTTTGAGCATATTTTTTGAGGTAATATGGTGCTCCCGAACACGCCGATCCAAATGGTCCCATAAATGTTCGATTGGGTTGAGATCGGGTAATTTCGGAGGAGTCTTTAGGTTGTGAGGAGTGTTATACAAAATCCACAAGCGAACTATTTCTGCCGTGTGCTTGGGGTCATTGTCCTGTTGAAAGTAATATTCAGATTCAATGCCAAGTTTTTGAGCACTTTTCTTAAAATTTTCTTTGAGGATATTCAAGTAGTGTTTTATCCATTATTTCATCAATAAATACAAGTTCCCTGACCCCTGCTGTAGACATACAACCCCATACCATGACCCCAGCACCACCATGTTTAACAGTCGATTGAATATGCTTTTCTTGTAACGCCTCGCCCTTCTGTCTCCATGTCAAAATAAATCCGTCCGATTTATATATGCAAAATTTACTCTCATCAGAGAATATTACTTTGTCCCAAAAATTTGTTCTCTTGCTTATGTGCTCTTTTGCAAAGGAAAGCCGCTTCATTTGGTTTACCTTGCTAATCTGTGGTTTTTTCCTGCAAACTCTGGGATTATAACCGGCAGAATTTAGCACTGGGCGTACAGTTCGAGGGTGGACATCTGTGTCGGTGCTTTCCTTTACCATGACAGCAATTTCAGATGATGGAGTTTTGGATTCTTTTTTAATTATTTTTATTATTTCTCGCTTTTCCCGAATAGATAGTGCTGGCGGTCGTCCACTTCTTGTCTGGTATACGCATGGTGGGTCATCTTTAAAGCGTTTTATTATGCCTGAAATGGTGGTACGTGGACGATTAACTAATGTACATATTTCCCGAATTGTTTTATTTTGTTTATAGGCATTTAAAATAATTTTTCTTTCTTCAATTGTAGTTTCTTTCCTTTTTTCACTCATTTTTAAACTAGCGTGGCTCTAGAAAATTTCTTAACCGATGTACCGTTATAAAATCGAGCCAGATCAGTGTTGTAGTAGCCATGTTACAGAAAATTTGATAAAAACGTTTTTAGAAGCAAAATCGCTACAATTTTTATTAATATTTAGCAAATTAAGATGTAGTGACGGTGAATTTTGTCCACAAAAAATATATACTAAAAATCAAAAATATTTGTTTTTCTAAATAACGCTAGTAAAAAAAATATAGTTTTAACTACAAAAAATTTTAAATAAATTATAGTTTATGTAGAGTTAAAATTTTTTTTATTTAAATTATTTTTTGAGCATTGGAGCTCTCCAAACATTCAAGAAGGCAAATGACGGTGACTTTTGTCCATTTGTGTACATGCCTAAATCAAACTGCTGGATTTTGAGAATATCGGTCCATATTTGACTATGATCCCCATATAAGGTTCACTTGCGAAATCCACGTTAATACTAATATATATCTTAAATATACTGTTATTATGTTGAAATTCGACGTGAAATAACCTCATATGCATGAAAATCACTGTTCCAAAATTTAAGAAGATCGGCCTATAATTTGTCATTGCTGCCATATAAGAACCATTTCCAAAAAACAAATAAATTCGGGTCAAAAAATATTCTTTTCGGATTTAACCCATATTCGGTCCATATTTTATAATCATGATATTTTTAATACCTTTTATTTAATGTATTACAAATTATCAGACACCCAGTAGTTCCTGAGATATAGACCTATATATTTTCAACTTTACGGGCCCGACCCCTCAAAAATAGGCGTAACCGCCAACAAATTTTTCTTTTTGCTGGCATCTCTAAAAGCCCTATTTGATGAAGTTTAAGCAGTCACTAAAACCGAATTGTTCCCCTTTTTATATACTCTTAAATTACCCTCAAGATTATCATCAGGCAAACTCTGTAAATTATGGTAAGAATTGATAATTAAATCAAATAAAAATGGTGAAAATTAGACAAAATTTCAAAGTATTTAACATAAATTATGTTGGTCGTAAAACTGTCCTTCAAACAATATAAAATTAAATTTGCACTAAGACTGAATAGAAAACACAGAATAAGGATATTCTAGTCCTATAACCAGTGTAGTTTTCGTATTTCTTTTTACGTCTAAGTGGAGGGTATTTAAGATTCGGCACAGCCGAATATAGCACTTTTACTTGTTTAATCTAAGGTTAGACTGGTAGTTTTCATACCAATTTTTTTAACAGTACTCGTATAACTTTATAATAAAAAATAATCAGACATCGTGAAAATGGAGCTTAGTAAAATAAAAATTTAATTTTTATCCCCATGAGCTTGCGGCATATTTTTGAAATAAATAAAATTTATTTTCATTTAAAAAAAAACGAATACTCATAAAAGAGACTGTATGTATGTATTGAGACAGCCAAAGTTACACATTTTCTTTTCCACCACATAACACATATTTCATAGTATTCATCAGGTAGGTATTTACAAATGTGATCGTATGTGTGACACACATTTATTTATTTGTGCTTTCAAAAATCGTGCCTTTGAAACAGAAAACAGCAAAAACAAATATGAAACATGTCAACGAGCTAAATCAGAGCCAGCAAGCAAGTTGTTCTTTAACAAGGAACTGGTTGATATTAATTCGAACAAATTTCTTTTATATTTGTTCTTGTTGTGTGTGGATCACAATGCAAGTGTGATTTAAAAACTACACGTTGTGGTTGGAACTCCATCTATCTATCAGTTGAATAAACTGATCGGTGTAACAACAAATTAACAAACCTAAAAAAACATGTTTTTCTCATTTTTTAGAACAATCGTGCAAACTTTATAGTGCGAACATGTAACATACATATGCACATGTGCATACAAATACATAAGATACCAACTAATATTTATGTATTAAATACCTATAAATGATTTTTTAGAAACTTGTGAGTAATCAACAAAAATGAGAAACAAAATTATGTAGAAAGAGGCAAAAAGTAACAAAATAAACAACATGCCACCATCCAATCTTAAATAAGACAGAAAGTTTTTAAACCCAATGCACAATCTATTGGCTTTAATTATTATATGTACTAATGGAGACAAGTACGTTTAATTTTGTACATTTTATCTAAAAAATATCGATCTAGTCTGAGGGAGATGACAATAGATATTCAATTACCGGGTTTTTGAGCAAGTACTTTGCTTCCCAACACGGAATGCTTTGTCATTTGCTTCGACAATTGTTACAATTAATTAAATTTCGCTCGAAAATCGCATTAAAATATTAAAAATTAATTTGAAGTTTTTCAACAAACAAAATTTCCACGTTCAGGGCTTCTGAAAATCGAAGACCTATTGTTGAGAAACGTGCTAAACGTGTCACTGTGCAAAAATAATATTTTCAGTCGAATTCCATTTTCATTTTTATTTACCTATGTATGTAGGTATATTGAGTTTACGATTATGTGTTGTGATCTACGACTCTTATCTTAAGACATAATTCTCAGAAAAAGTAAAAACATTTAATACTATAAAAAAAATAAAACAAATGTCAAGCTAGTCATCAGAAATGTTCGATCTTCTAATAAATTTCACGATAAGAAAATGTTGTTTAATTTGTATCTAGTAAATATTAGTAAATATTTCACATGACTTTCATATAAAAAAGAACGTTTTTTTATCTCCTAAAATTGTAAGTAATAACAAATATATTATCTAATTATACCTAGTTTTAATATAACAAAAATACTTACTGTACTGTAAAATCCAAGAAATCCGGCCTATTTATTTCCTACCGTAGTAATATCCAGTTTGATAACTTGGCGTGTTTGCTAAAAAGAAATATATAAAGTACTCAAAAATCAGTATAATTGTTCATTATTAAAAATATAAAAACCTATAATTATTGATTAACCTATTGTATTTTGTGCGACATTTTGTTACTGCAAATATTACACATTTTCGAAATTGTTTTGCCGAACCCAATTTAATTTTTTATTGTTTTGTTGATTAATTAGTTTTGACAAAAATATAGGTACAAATTATAATTCATAATTAAAAAATTTCAAAATTAACAACAAACACAGAATCTAATCAATCGATCAAGTACCTATCAACATTTAACAAATGAAAATAAATTCAATATAAAATGTCAAAGCTCAGCTGCTGATTTGACTTTTTTTGTTTGAATTTATGTCATTAGAATCTAATCGAAGACTCTTTTTTCGGTAAGAAACGGACCTATATCAGCGCTTTTTCAGACTTTGATTCAAGAAAATCTATTCATTCATCACTTTTACAAAACTTATTCACACACCTACAAAAAAAAAACAACAAGACTCAATTCACTCTCTCTCTGATATTATTAACTGAGTGTTTGTGTTTCATGTGATCGTTTACAACTCGGCAAGAAAAGTAAAATATAAACGACCGACCGACCAAATGTCTGAACTAAACTGGCTCTGACTGAAAATGTGTGCAAAGAGAGATAGGTATAATGAACATATATAATACAATAAATAGGAAATGCCACAAATAAATAGAAAATACAAGATGAAATCTCAATTAAAAATGCGGCCATTGATGAAAGTGGAAAAATAAAAATACACGCTTTACACTACAAGTGGTAGTTGGAAGAAGATATAGTGGTAGCCTACAGCTACAATCCACTAAAAAAAATAACATATTGCATAGTTTGTTTAATTAGACAAAGCATTTAAAATACATTTTCAATAACCAATTAACAACTGGCACCATTATAATTTTTCAACTGCTAATAAAGTCTAGTTCATTTCTTCATTTAAAAGGTTTTTTTTTTGTTCGAAAATAAGCAAATTGAAAATATGAACTAGAAAAAACGTGTTTTTCTTATTTCACATAATTGGACTTTCATATTATAGTCGAGAAAAACACACATTCTCACAGTTGATTATGACTGACTGCAACGTTAGCAGAGAACAACCAACAAGACAATCATCAGTCACTGTCAGCAGAAATTTTTTCTTAAAATTTGAACAAAACTTTTATTTAAACAATAAAATCCTCTATAAATTATATAATAATTAACAATGTAAAACCCTCAAAGTTTTTAATTAATTTATGCCTTTTTAAATAAAAAAATGTGATTTGTTCTTTTGCGTTTTCTTTTTATGGTCTTATTTGTCGCCTTCCGTCGCTGCTCTTATTTGGTTATTCTGTCTGCTCTGCAACGTCGTAGTAGTACGACCTGATTTTTTTCATTTAATCTTTTTTTATTTAAAACTTGTTAATTTTTTTCAATTTTGTTACCACTACTTTGAAATTTTGTTAAAATATTCACTAGCTTAAAAAAATTTTAATTCCTTTTTGTTTTTAAAAAGTTTTAAAGAAAAATTCTTTAATAATTTCTGTACTAAATGCAATAACAAATGCCGCACACAACCGATATTACCGACGTCCAAGTATTAAATGCTCTTAAATGTCAACGTCAACAAAGTTTGACATTTCATGTATAACTGAAAACGTGGCCATTTTGCCCGACACTTAGGATTGCCAAATTTATAGGAATTCATCAGGAATGTGTACACTGCAAGAAAATAAATGGGCAAATGGAACAAATTTAAAGATCATAAACATTAATCTAATATTTTGTAGTATATAGAAATTTGATTTTTGACAATATATTTAATTAGTGTTATGAAAATCTTAACAACTATCTTATAAGATGAACGAAGATACCAATTAATTAAAAAGCAATGTTTTCATCAAGTTGCTATGATATTATAAGTGTTTTTATACCCTTCACCTTAATGTCATTCCGTATGTAATTTCCACAATATAATTTTCCGACCCTATAAAGTATATATATTCTGGATCCTTATAGATAGCGGAGTTTATTAAGCCATGTCCGTATGTCTGTATGTTGAAATCAATTTTCTGAAGTCCCCAGATATCTTCGGAATCCAAATCTTTAATAATTCTGTCAGACATGCTTTCGAGAAGTTTGCTATTTAAAATCAGCAAAATCCGTCTATAAATAACGGAGATATGAGCAACCTCTGAAAATTTCATGGAAAAAACTAATAAACTCATCAACAGATGGCGTTGATCACACAAAGTGTATTAATATTCTTACTAACATTTTTTCATCAACAGATGGCGTGTTTAACATCAAAGTGTTCGAAAACTTTAAGTGTGTTCTTAAACCGTATTATAAGTGTGTAAAAAGTGTTCGAAAACTTTAAGTGTGTTCTTAAACCGTAATATAAGTGTGTAAAAAGGCAGTGTGTTCATTATTAATTATGTTTGTGTACATTTAAATAAATAAAGACTCGTTATATTTTCTTCAAACTACTTGACGCTTTTATTTTGCAATTAAAAAGAATCCGATTTATTTAAAGGAAATAAACCACTGTTTTTAAAAGGTAAAAACGTAACAATATAATATGTATATGTATGTATGTATGTATATAATATAATTATGCATCCACAACGAAGGCATAGCCGAATATATCACTCTTACTTGTTAGTTTGTTAATTATTTTTTTTTAGAATTTTTTATTAGAAAAATTTAAATCTGAAACAGTTTACTCTGTGGCTAATTGAAAACTTATGATTAATATAAATATAAACAAATACCATAGTTTTCTTATTCAGCCGGCGTTATTTTTCGTATTATATTAAAGAATATGGCTTTTAGCGATAGGTGCGTTATCAAAACTGTAATGCATTGTGGAGGCTCCGTAATGGTCTGGGGATGCATGGTGGCATCGGGGGTCGGTAATCTTGTCTTTATCGAATCCACAATGAAAAAGGGAGATTACCTTAACACTCTTAGCTTACCACAAAAATGGATATTTCAACAGGACAATGATCCTAAACATACTTCAAAAATTGTCAGAGGGGTTGATCTATCGTACCCAAAACACTTCTCCATCCTCCACAGTCCCCAGACATTAATCCCATTGAGCACCTGTGGGAGAATCTCGACAAAAAAGTGAGAGAAAGAAGCATTTCTTGCAAGGATGACCTAAAGAAGGCTTTGCAGGATGAGTGGATTAAAATTTCGGCTGATTTCACAAAAAAAAAACTTGTTGACTCAATGCCTCGAAGGTTAGGAGCCGTAATAAAGTCAAAAGGACGACAAACAAAATATTAAGAATAAACTTCAGCGTATAATGAAGATTACTGTTTACTTTCATTTGACGCGTAAAAATCGGGATATTTTTATAAAAAGTGAAATATTTTTTTTAATTTGTCTTTAATTACCAATGAATTTCGCAATATTATTTTTTGTACTTTAATTTGGCGCTCACAGTATGTATATAAATTACCTCTATTTTTTAAACGTGAGGTTTTAACCAGATTGATTTTGTAAATATCGTATGTTTTAAATTTATATTGAATACAAATATATTTTAATAATGGAGAACTTTAACTTTTTAAGATTAATTTATAATTTGTTTATTTTCTTAACCAAACCTTATTTTGCAATAAATTAAAATACAAGTGTATATCTACTTATGTAGGTACCTTTTCTATAAATATATTTATGCTTTTTACATATGAATTTGGACTAAATGAGGTTTCATTTCATTAGCACTCTCACCATTTTGACGATTAGGTATTTCTAAAAAATATATAAAATTATAAAAAAATATAAAGAATTCATTAAAAATATATAAATAAAAATGTTACAAATATGTACATGAATACATACTACGTTTTAATAGATAATGTAAAACTTCGCTAATTGGATATTCCACAAATAAGGTCACAACAAATGCCACAACATTTGTTAAGAAAAACGCCAAAATTATTTGACAAATCTGATATAAATTAATAAAAATTATTAATACAGTAATAATATACATATGTATATACATAAGTAATTAGATATGCCAGATTTTATTAATTTTAAAACATTATTAGGAGATTATGATTTATTTAAAGAAAAACTTACCATATAAAATTCACTCACGTAGACAGGTTGGCGGTAAAATCCTCCTAATACCCTTAAGACAGTAACATGCCACAAATATGACTGAAAGGATATTTTACCCAATATACGGAAAATAGGCAAACATGCAATGTCATAGGCAATCCCTAAAAAAAAATATTTAATCACATTTAATTTTTAGAAAATTTGGAAAAATTTGCTATATTTAAACGTACATCCCAATTTAATTGACATACACAATAAAATCAATCCACCAAATATTGACCACACATTGCGATATAAGCTGGCATATAAACTTAACCACGCAGAAGGTCTTTCTATATTTTCATGGATCACTAAGTTACCGGAGTATAAAAGTCCTATGCCTGTTAGAAAAATTGCAGCCAATATTGATAATTCAAATTTCATAATCCCTCGGTACTTTTTATAAAGATGTCTTTGTGGACGTATATTTTTCAAATAGACTTCAGCACATATGAAACCGACTAAATAACCACCCAGATTACAATAGAACTGAGGATATGTTAAATAAAATGTATCAACATCTTTAAAATACAAATAACGATAGCTTCTGAAATAAATTTAACAACAAATTAGCGGAAATTATTGCTTAAAATAATACAAACTCTGGATTGAGAAAGTGTATGGCATCTAATTTATAGAAATATGTTAGAGATCCTGGTACTAGAAAGGCAAATATTCCTAATAATATATAAAGGGGTTTTTTCCATATTTGAAATCTGTAGAAAATATAAATACAAAAAATAGCGTTAATAAATTATAATTATATTCGTAAATTATAATGATAATAATGGTGCTTTTATGTATTTATGTAGTGATGTTGCAATATTTATATAAAATAAATATTTTTTCTCAAATTATGGTCGCATTCAAAAATTTTATTCGAAGGGGTTATAATGTTATTACAATATGCTCCTGTTGCAGTAGAAGTATCACAACAGTAGAAGTATCAAACAAAACTCCATAATAAAATGTCAGCAGGTGCTGCAATTCCAGATTAATCTACCTCAAAGGAAAAATGGCAGAATACCGTCTACATCATCATTCAAATAGAACGACCAACAAAATAGAACTCAAACAAAATGGTAGTGTGGAGTCGTTCAGAGAATTCTTCAGCTATTACATCAACCAGGTTATATAAAAAATCTAAAATAAGGAACTAATGAAGATGTTGATTTTGATGGTAGTTATTTTAGACTATGAAAGCAATGTGCCAATAAGATTGAAAAACGCATGCATAGCCAACGGACAGCTGATGGACGTTCGCCAGTCAGCGTTGTCATTATTTCGTTTTCGTTTTTTTGCCTTCGAAAATTTTGCGTATGTGATGATCAGCTTCATATAACCGTTTTACTTCGTTAACATCAACCTTGTTTCTTTTAATTTTTATGAACCTTACTGGAGAACATAGAAAACTCAAGATTGAAACTGGTGGAGCATAATTTAGAACTCGAGTTGAATTGGTGGAGTACCATTATATGTCAACACTGAAACTGATTAAGTACTATCATTACTCTGAATATTAATTTGAAAGTTTAAGCTTTCCAGCTTTCTATATCACGATATATGTAGATCGTCTAGGAATGTACTTAAATCGATGTAGCATATCCTGGCGTTTTGGTTATTTAATTAGAATTAAAAAAATATGTTTGCACTTCATATGTATGTATGTCACGTTGTATAAATTCATCGAATTGAGTTTAAATTACAAGACCGAAGATGACCAGGTTAATGATGGTTTAAATTTACCACGGTCAAATGCCCTTATAAATATAATAAATATGTACATATACATATATGTAAAACTATTATATATATTATTTCTTCCATGCAGAACAATATACATACTTACTTGGCCGTTAAAATAACTGTAACTAAATATAGTTCATATAACTGCATATCAGCCGCTAAAAACCAAGTATGTTGAGCGCACTTAAATTTAAAAGAAATAACCAAATCAAATCTACAGATAAAAATAAATATTTCAAAAACGTAAGCTAGATTTACGCGATTGAAATTTTCTTCAAAATTGGCCTTCAAAATGCTTCAAACTGGTGTAAACAGCGAAAATTCTTCAACATTTATTTATTTAATAGTATTTAGTAGTTATTAAATAAATAAATTTTGAAGAAATTTTTCTGTTTACACGAGTTTGAAGCATTTTGAAGAAAATTTCAATCGTGTAAATCTAGCTTTATTCTAAACTAATTATAAATTACCAAGGTCTAATTCAAAGTTTCTTACATACATATACATATGTATGTATGTAGTTATTATTATAGAGCAAATGTGATAATACATGTATTTCAAAACGAAATTATTTTCATAAATTCTTACTTATTTTGTTCAAACTTACACTATCTTCCAGCATAAAATTATTCACCATCAATATATGTTTCCACCAATATTCTCGACAAAATGTATACTCCGCCTCAGCGGTATGCCGCCAAAAGGGTCCATCTTGCAAATGTATTAACAAAGTTGCATTAAATAGTATAACCAGTAACAAAGAAGGCATTAACCTAAAATTTCTTTGAAAATTAAAAAAAAAACTTTTTTTCTGATTAAACCTATAACAATTCACCTTAAATAACGATTAAAAAAACATTGTGTATAAACGAAAACGCTCATTTTATAACTCGATCCGGGTGTAATCATTTTCTTGTCATCAAATTTTAACTTTAACAGAAAACCAGCTAAGACGAAAAATATTTGTATAATTGCCGAACCATTCTGAAATATCATTGTTTCAGCTTTATAGTAAAAACCTTCAATAAATTCCGGATTTTGTATTTGCACAGACATGAAAAGCATTATACAGTGACCTAGTATTACAATGAAGAGGGCGAAAATACGAAACGCATAAGTAAAGTTCAAATCTTCGGATTTTGAATCTTTCGCTGGCGCACCAGTTATGCGAAAGTAATTGCGACATATTGAAAATGATATAAGAAGATGTATATAACCTAAAAACAAAAGATATAGATTAATTTTTGGAGTATTTGTCTATGAATATGTTTAATCGCACATTTACCTGAATTTTGAATATTGTTTCTATAAAAATCATTATTTTCGTAATTTATTGTATGTTGTAGTTTTAATCGGTAATCGTATACGGATGATATAATATTGAGAAATATTATTATCAATAATACAATGCAAAATGTAACGTCCAATGAGTCTATATTAAGAGATTTAAGAGATTGTTATAATGTACATACTTAATTATACATACATATGTAGATATATTTTATTTCATTTTAAATTAAAG
This sequence comes from Bellardia bayeri, assembly GCA_950370525.1. Taxonomy (NCBI): domain Eukaryota; kingdom Metazoa; phylum Arthropoda; class Insecta; order Diptera; family Calliphoridae; genus Bellardia; species Bellardia bayeri. Next base: position 58,425,424 of record OX493268.1, on the reverse strand, counting down.
CAAAGGAAAGGTATGGTCACACATGGCAAATTCGTAGATCCAACAAGTTTTGAATATATTTCGGCAGATTTGGAATTCCGTTCCTTCTTGAATTTTTCCCATATAACGTTTTTATACCCTCCACCACCATAAGTGGTGAATGAGGGTATATATACGATTGTCATTCCGTGTGTAACACTGAGAAATACTCATCTGAGACCCAACAAAGTATATATGTATATTCTTGGTTTCTTCCCGAAATATTGCTCAATTATACATAAACGCCTATAAAACTAGAATATCAATACAAAATTCAGCACAAATAAGTTTCATGCAAAAAGAAATCGTAAAACGAATTTTTTTTTAGTTTGGTTCACGTTTGACCATAGACCTCATATAAAGTCCACTTCCAAAATTCACTTAAATACGTATAAAACTGATATAAATAATGTTAAACGGCTAAAATTTGACACAAATAATCCTTATAGGTAAATAAATTGTTGTACTAAATTTTATGGTGGTCGGCTCATAATTGGGCATAGCTCCAATACAAGGACCAGATCCGAAAAAGCCATTTATCTTTATATATATCGTATAAATTTCGGTACCGACTCAAAACTTTGCACAGAACATTTACATATACATATACAAAAATCATCCCACAAAATTTTTTGAATTTCGGTCCATTTTTAACCGAACAACACTTTAATACTCATAAGTCTCTTATAAATAACGGTATGATCCAAAACTTTACACAGATCATTTACATACACGCCAAAATCAAACTGCTGTATTTTGAGATTATCGGTCCATATTTGACTATATACCCCATTTAAGGTCCACTTCTAAAATCTACGTTAATACTAACGGTATATCATGAAATATCCTCATATGCATAAAAATCACTGTTCCAAAATTTAAGAAGATCACAGCTGCCATATAAGAACCATTTCCGAAAAACAAATAAACCCACAAAAATGTCTAATAAATATCGATATCGAACCAACTTTTATATAGATCAGTAATTTTAATCCAAAAATCATACTAATATCGGTTATACCGCAATTATGCTACTAGATTTTGTAGCTGTCTATCAATAATTGGCAATAGCTCCCGAAGTAAGTCCACTTCCGAGCATACTAAACAACCATATAACTCTTGTAAATAACGTTATTGAGATGAAATTCCACCAAAAAAGCCTCAAATACGTAGAAACCAGATTAGTGTATACTGGATTTAGAAGCTATCAGTCCATAACTGGTCCACTTCCACTATTCCACCCATAAATCTTTTGTAAATAATATTATTGAGATCAAATTCAAATAAAAAATCCTCACCTTATATCTTATCCTTTTTCATACTGTTTTATATTCCGTTTCTTAACTTGTTGTGAACATTTTATAAATTGTTAAATTACACTCACGATTATTATGAAAATCAGACAAACTCTGTAAATTATAGTAAGAATCCGTAATTACATCAATTATAAATGGTCAAAATTAGATAGATTCTGTTTTTCTTATTACGTTTAGGTGGAGGGTATTAAAGATTCGAATGTAGCACTCTAACTTGTTTTTAAGTTTATATCTATTTAATTTTTTAGGACGGCCACTTTTTAATATGGACTTTGTTTTGTTTAACTAGTTTGTGTATGCCATAGTCCAGTATGAATTTCCATAGAAGCAGCATTTTTCTCTGACATATGCTAGCATTTGATTTTGCAATATTTCTACATAATCCATATCGAACATATTTCAACAACCGCATATCATTAACGAACCCCATCCATGCTTCACGGGTTTTTAAGTAAATATAGGAATACCTGGGATCAAATTCTTTATTTTATGGCCTTCGAACAAAGGTTTTGCTATCAGAACTAAACTAATTTATCTTTCGTCTGACCAATGTATATTTCCTTAATTTTCCCTGTGTAGACGTTCTTATCAAACCACAACCTATTTTTAACATACTTTTCTTCCACGCACTACGTGTTTTTAATCCAGCTTCCTGAAACCTATTTCTAATTGTACGACTAGTAAAAGATGCGAATAAATAAATTTTGAGCTCTTCGGATGACCAACATGGGTTTCTTCAAACAATATAATTGTTTACTTTCTACCATTTGTCTCTGGTTTTACTTTTCTGCGAATTGCTTGATCAAATTTTGTTGGAACAATCCAGCAGTATTGCAATATACGTTTTCTCTGTTTTTGAAGCTTTAAAATAATTTATTTCTTAAATGACATCAAACGCGAACTTAGAAAAATGGATTTAAATATTAATTCTATTTTCCTCTTTAAATAAAATTTAATGATGTCATAAACACAAAATTTAAAATATAATTCTTATTATTTTTTCCTAGCAAATTAAAACTTTTCATAAAATTTAGGCAATTAACTTATGACCTTTAAAAAGATTCATAGAAAGCTTATCATTATGGATTAATCATAAGACAGTAAGACTTAATTATTCGTTTTTAAGTTTTTCTTCTTCACATCATTTAAAATTAAGAAACCGTTCTTATTATTTTTTTCAAGCACTGAATATAATTTAAAAAACAGTTTTTTACCTAATTTTTCAGCTCTATCCGATGTTTCACAATATTCAATACTCGTCATTATTGACAAATTAAATTTTTGTCGAAAATGATAATTTAGACAGTTATCTAAAATATTTGTATATAACAGACGATTCTCAAAATCCTCTTTACGCTTATGTATTCTCTGGTAATATTTTGTAATCTAATTTTAAAGAAAAAATAAATAACATTTATTTAATTTAAATAAAAAAAGGAAACATTACCTCATTTTCTAAGGTTTTATTTCTAGAATAACGCCGCCTTTCCATATCAGGTAATTGTTTAAACAATTGGTTGCACTGTTCCACACAAACTCCAAAAAATAGATTTTCATGGCGAAAATGGTGAAATAGATCTTTCGATAGCTGTTCTATATAATACCAGATTTTGCTGTCATTATTCGATTCGATTTCCGCGAAAACTATACAATATGTTGAAGATGGTTGCGATAGACAGTGACCATAATTATCGAAATCATACAAAGGTGGTAACTTTCGATAAGATGTCACTAAAAATTTCGATTAATATTGAATATATTAAAAATATTTGTTACTTTTAAACTCACTGTTTATTTGAGCTGCTATATTTGAAAATTTAGCAAACACAATTAAATTTACAGAAACAATAACAATAAGAAAATGCATTTTTATTTCTTTGCATGCACGTTACTTTGATCGTTAGACTTTATATTAAATGAAAATATCGCTTTGTTTAGATTAAGAAGTTAATATTTGTTCTGAAGCAAATTGTCATGTTCTATATTAACGCTTCAACAGACACGATATGTGTGTTTTATTCTAATTTATATTATTATAATACATAGCCTTAGAAAACTAATTAATCATGAATAGTTTACAGAGATTTGTATTTTTTCCTAGAAACAAAAAAATAAAAATTAAGCCTGAATAAATTTTTATTTACTTTATAATGCTCTGTAGTATCCAAAAATATTTAAGCTGTGTAAATATATTTTTTAATAAAGCAATTTTAATAAAATCTTACAATCTGCATTAATTGATCTCAGTAGAAATTGATACTCTGAGAAAATCCAAATTTATGTAGGTATATTGAAAACAACTCTGAGAAAGTACAACAGAAACTTTTATTTTTTAAAAACGTAGCAACTACCGAGATATAAACGGTTTCAGTTTTAATTAAATTTTTTATGAAAATATCGACCTTCGATTCAAAATAGATCATAGATCGAGTTTAGTTTTTCAAAAAACGCAGTATTTACTGAGATATATAGATTTTTATGTTTTGATAAAAATTTCTATAAAAATATCGATTTTGTATTCGAAATAGATGTGATCACAGATCAGCTGTCAAGTGGTTTAAGTTTAATTTGGTTTGGCATTTCAACATGAATAGACTGACGCCTGAACAACGCTTCAAAGTTGTGTAAATTTGTTTAAAAACTCAAGGTTTTATATTTTTTAGGTGTATAGAACTTTGAAACGGAATAAAGCAAATATGATTCTTTAAATTAACAAAAAATTTACTTTATTCGAAAGATAATTTTCTGGCATTACATTTTAAATATGATTGGCTCGGACGTAGTATAATCTGGAGGTCCAATTTTCAATGAATTTTTCCAACATTTTTGGCCGTATATAATCAATAACGAGGCGAATGTTGTCCTTCAAGTGGTCAATATTATTATTATAAATTGCAAGCAATCTTTTATTGAAAACTTTATGGTGTCCTTAACTTTTCAAGAAGTTTAATTTTCCCCCCCCTTATTTAGAGATGGAAAACTTGTTTGCCATTCTTATTCTTATATATATGTATACATAATTGTTAATGTAAAAATTTTTATCGTTCATTTTGTTGTTTTTTTTATGGATCATATTTTTTAAAAATATTCGTTATATAAGAAAATAAAACTTTGATTAATTGAATTAATTGAACTTGAGGTTTCAACTGACACCTTTTTGAATTGTTTACATTGCACAGACGTTTCTACACTTTTAAAATTTCATCCTTGAACTTTGGCAACTCTAAGATGAGTTTTTGTCAGAAATATTTTTTTTTTAAACGTCACTTTGACTTTGAACCCATCAAATTAAACTGGCAAAAAAACCCTCAGGAAAACCGAAGACAAATTGTTAGTGTTTTAGGTATTTTCCTAAAATAAATTTTACACTTTTCTACAAAAGGTAAGCAAACAAGTGGTAAAATGAAAACAAATAAATTTTTAATAATTTGTATTTTTATAGACACAAAAAACGCAGAGAATCATGGCAGCACAATTGGCTAATGTTCAGCAAAAATGGGACGAATATAAGGTTTCTTTGGACAAGTCATTGAACGACAAGTCTAAGCCCTGGAATAAAACACTCGAAATGATCGAAGAAAAAACCAATATACCTAGAATTTATCTATTCATAGGTAAGTGCATTTTATTAAGTATAAAAAAAGAAAAATTTAAGGAATTTCCACATATGGTTTACGTCATTTTTATAAAAAAAAAATGGCAAGGGTATGAGTAGTCTGAATGTATGATTTTTTTTTTGAGAAAAAATTACACACTAGCATATGTATGTATGCATGTATAAAAGGCAAACGACAGACAGGCCAGCATCCATGTTCATTTTTCCTATTGACAAACAACCAAATATTGCCACGCATGGTAGTACTACGTGGCGGCTTCTTTATACACTTTTTGTTGTTTCTTAACTAGTGCATCGATTATATACATATGTATTAATATAAAATAACCTCGGCAACAAATTGACCTATTCGTGGTAGAGTAGAATAATATTCTTCATCATTTATTTTTTTTATGCTTTCTACAATCTATGTACATTTTTGTGCTAGCTCTACATTTTATTATTATATTTGTCGTTTCTCGTTATATTTGCGATAACTTTGCCGGCTTATCAACAGCAACAACAACTTGTTTATTTTTTCTTTTATCTATGTTTAGTTTGTTTTTAAGAAAACTGGGCATTGTAAACAGGTGAATCAGAAACAGTGTGATTGCAACATTAAAAAAGTTTTATAATTTCATAATTGCTTAAAATGTAGATATTTTCTTTTTATTTAAAAAAATTTTTGTTTTACAATAGTCTTGTAAAAAAGGGAATTTGTACATATCTTGTTTTAAAGCATAATTTAGCTTTTTAATGGCGTATTAACTCTTATGATTCAATTTTTACATGTTAATAAATTTTAACCAGTGCTATTTTAAAAATGTACATTAATAGAATCAATGAATGATTTACTTAAAATATTAGGATAAAATTAATGAATTACGGAGAGAAAACACATTCTTATGAACAGTTCTAGAACTAGACCTTTCATCAGCGATTTTATGTCATACTTTGAACTTGTTTCAGAGAAGCATATTAGGAAACTTTGATTATTTCTATAGTTTATTTAAAAACCAACCAACCACAGTCACTTCTCTTGAAAAAGAAATCTTGATATAACAAATTTTTCAAGCTAACGAATGTACTTGACAACGTGTATTCGTTAAACAGGGATTTGACTGTATTTCCACAATATTCACTTTCATAAAAAGTCATAAAACTTTTGTTCTCACTCACAAAAAGTGATTTTTAGAACTGGTCTGTATACTTATGCATCTCATTTAAAAAAGAAATTTACATATTCCACTATCCAAATGAGATGTTTATACATACCTATCTGTACAATAAATAATAATTATTGTAAAGAATTAATTATTGTAGAGAAGGAATTGAACTAATATTTATCTTTTTAAGAGAAAAGATTTTTAATTAATGAATATAATTTTTTAATAAAAAAAAAAGCGCGTGGTAACTAATTAAGAAAAATCTTTGAAATAAAATATTTTTAACTTTTACGTGGTCATTAATGGTCCAAATTAAAAATGTTATTTTTTCAGGTTTTCGAACCCAAACTACAAATTTCATATCTTATTTATCAACAATTGTTTATAATACCTTGCTGTTTACCGAGATCATTACTCTTTATTGTTTTTTTACATTACTCTCTCTCCGGTATTCTGCCATTGTTCTTTGTTTACGTTTTTACGTCAAATAACAAAAAGAATGAAAAACCAGAAATTTTCTTATATATTTACGGGTCTTGCAAATTGAACATTTAATTAAACGTGTGTGCTGTGGTTCATTAATAAGTTTTCAAGTTACTTTGAACCTAACAATCAAATACCTATGTAATTTTAAGAAAACAATCACCAGAAATATCTATAAAAACTACAAAATTTTGTGTGTATTCTTCCAAAAAAAAATAATTGATAATAGATAATAGATATAATTGTTCTTTACATATTGTTCATCTTCTTTCTTTTATACAATCGTTTAGTATAAATTTGCTTACTCATACGTACATACATGTATGTTTGTGCGTTTATGAATCTTATTGTAGTTTTTTTGGGCGATGTGTTTTATAAGCTTCCAAGTTGTCTATTTTTATTTATAACCATACAAATTGTGACGTTTTCACTTGTTTTATGACAAGTATAAAAAGGTTCATTTGCTGCATTTACTGAACATATCCAAAGTTTAATTTTAAAATATTTATTTGTTATTGTTGACATAAAATGTGGATTTGGGATTATTTATGGCACAGAAAAGAGCTGGAAGAACGAGAGCATCGTCGTTATGTGGCCATAGTAAAATTTGGTATTGGTAAGTTTATTTACATGATATACCTACATATTAATATGTATATACATAAATGTGTAATACATACATATGTACTTTTTTATCAACAGCTGATTAATAAAAAGTTTATTTTACCCTCCTATGGTGGTGGAGTGGTGAATGAGCTCACCTAGGGTATACTATATTTTATTAAACAATTGTTTTCCTTCGCTTAAAATCGTTAACACAAGCTTACATACATATGTACATATATGTAATCGCATGGGAATATGTCTAGTTGGCCTATTCTTATAATACTATGGAAATTTGCTTTATAAACCTGTTATAAACATGTTGTAAGTTTTATGTATAAGGGCACTAGTTTCTAAAGTACACGTTGTCAGTTTGTTATTTGTAATAGCGTTATAGAAAGTATAATAATAGAAACTAATGCAAATTATGACAATTATCAATTTTTTGAGTAGACATGCCATCCGATTAAAAACATATTGTTTAATGTTATTTCATCATTATTATTTTATAAATGTTTTAATAGAAGTCATTTATGTATTATTAAATGTATGATTATAAGCAAAACTGAAGAAATTTATTTGTATTAGGTGATTCATGTAAAATGTTGGCATTAACGGGTCACTTGAGGTAATTGATTTATGTCAATATATAAATAAACTAGTCTCCATTCTAATAAATTTAGACATAAATTTGTATACGCATAGTAAAAAATAATTTAAATGGCGAAATGTATAAAAAATGTAAAAAATTAACAAAATTTAATAAAAACTTGACTTGTTTGAATCGTATTATTTTTAACCTAAATTACATTCGGAAACTGACTTTGTTGTTTTGGATTCTAGTGTGAACTTAAAAGTATTTCCATACTCAATTTTAGAAATTTTCATAATTTGACACACCCGTCTTTTTCACTCTTCGAATTTGTGTCGCCTGAACAACACTTGTTGATCTTAGGTTCTTGTTCAAACAATATTTTCAGAACATTATTAACACTAGAACTACGGAACCACTCTGCCTTTAACTTTCCCTTCAAACAGACGAGATTTTTATTCTCTTAAAAGATTGTGTAAACAAGGTATGTATGTACATATGTATTTTCATATTGTTGAAATACATACATACCTACATATATGACAAAAAAAACGTGACCACTAAGCAATTGATATTTCCCTTTTATTTAAACAAATATGTACTTATTTAAATAAATAAAAACTTTAGTTTACAAATTATTACAATATAAGATCATTATTATATTGTTTGTTCTTAAAAAAATCAATTAAGATCAAATATTTAATCAATGTGTACAATGCTTTAGTCGCTTAGCTGAAACATAAAATGTTCTGTTAAGTTCTTATATCTTTATTGACAACCAGTTGGTTTTGTCTGCCGACATTAAGCCAAAAGTATTATAAAGGGAGTTTTATTTTAATTTTTACATGGTCTCAGGTGTAAAATTCAGTAGGTAACATTTACTAGATAATTCATTATTATTTTCAAACTTCTTATTAAATAAAATAACTATATATAAGATTTCACTGATTAATTTTATTGAAAATATCTTTCCTTCGCATTGCTTTAAAGATAAACCTAAAAAGAAGTACACAAAACATATATTTATTATTTAATATTTCATATAGTTTGCCTGGTAGTTCCAGTATTTTTAAATTGTGATTCAGCTTTAATTTTATCCGCAATATCATAAATAGAATTATTGGGACGGTGCTTAAATGTGTGCGAAAATATAAAAAAATAGTGCAATATAAATAAAAATAACAAAAAACTAAAAATATTTACCATTAATTGGTTTAAATAAAACTCATAAGGTATAAGACCAGTTAAGGGGTCTACGGCAACAGCCATCATTTCATCTAGTTCCTCTTGGGTAAAAGGTTCGCCCTCTTCCATCATTAGTTTGCCAAAGTATTCCTTAGTGAGAGTGCCTCGATTTTCGGGATCCAAAACGTGAAAAGCTTCTAGTAGTTTTTCCGGTTCGGCGGGTTCCATTCTACAAAATATGTGCATATATTTAGAAAAAAAGCTTTCCTTTAACTTTCTTTACATACTTATGTTCCGCTAACAATTGTGACACGTGTGGCAAGAATCTTGTCAAATGGACTTCTCCACTAGAATCTTCTGTTTCAGTAGCTGTTATTATTTCATTAATTTCTTGCTCGGTAGGCACACAACCCAGAAAACGTAATACTGTGCCCACTTCTCTAACATCTATGGTCTTGTCACCATGATGATCGAAAATGCAAAATGCGTCCGATATACGCTTTTCCAATTCATTTGATATTTGTACTGAATATAGAAATTTAATTATTATGGTTTATTTATTTTTATATTTACTCACTTGGCATTTCCATTTTGTTTGAAGGGTTTATTAAGATATTTTCAATTCACTAACAAATTTTGTACAATTATTAAATGACAACAAAGGAAAACTTTATTTCTTTTATTGAAACAAACAACTGAATTATTATTGTTGTTAAGGGATACCATTTGTTAGAAAAATGTGTATAACTGGTAAGGTTTGTCATGTCCACATTATGTATATCGACTCCACAATCTATATTGTCCGTATGTATGTCTTTTGATATTAACTTCCCGAAGACCTCAAATGTTTTTTTAATGTAAAAAGGAGATCTAACACAAGATGTATCTACATAGTTTTTTTTTTATTAAAGTTTATAAATATAAACTATAATTATGCCGTTTGTAATTGTTTGTTTACTTACCAAATATTAAAAGCAATTTTACACCATTTTGTTCCAGCTTGTATTAATTTTTTGAATTGTTTTCAACCTTTTTAGAAATTGTACTATTTATGGGAATTTTTTTATATACATATGTTTCAAATTATTTCATATATTTTTAAACATATTTTCTATTTTGGCTATTTGCACTTTATCACAATCAATTATATTTAACAGTCTTGTTAAAATCACATTTTATGTGACAGTGAAAGTCAATTAATTAGATTATTCAAAAACCAATTTACCTGAACTGAAAAGAAAATGAACACATTTTTTTTTTGATATTGTTGATAATAATAATAGAAAAACAACTCAATTTATGTATATGTATGTATGCAAAATATTTTGTAGCTAAACATAAGTTTTGCTTGTTTTTGTTTGTTGTACAATAGTTTATGAGGCAAGAGAAAGAAACCTTAGAAACTTAGGAACTGGTTCTAAAATGATTAAGAATTGCATTATGATTAAATAGCTCTACGCCTATAATTAGCTTTTTTCTAAATAAAATCAAACAATTAGTAAAACAAAGTTTTCTTTTGTAGCGCTATTAGCTCTAAGTTAACATCAAACTTAACAAATAAAGTTGTAGAATGAATCTCTAGAAAAAGAGGCTATTGTAAATACGTCAAATAAATATAATTGATAAATTAACGAAACCCTTTCAAAACTGATATATAATTTGTCGTTAAAAAGTTTGTAATTTTCACATTTTTTATATGCGATTAGTAGAGAATGATATCAGCTTTCTATTATAAGTATTGATGGAAACCTTCCCATATTTATACCCTACACCACCATAGTGGGGAGGGTATGTAACGCCCAGAAATATTGGTCCAACACCCACCTTAAAGTATACCGATCGACTCAGAATAACTTTCTGAGTCGATTTAACGATGTTCGTCCGTCTGGCTGGCTGTCCATGTAAAGCTTGTACGCAGAGTACAGCGGCCAAATTACCGCATTCGATATCGAGTAAAATTGATCGTAAGAAATTTAGTACATTTTATCATAATTTCGATATCGAAATCATTTTTCGATACGATAGCTCATTCGATCACGAATGCGGTAATTTGGCCCCATGGCGCAATTTTGAAGATATTTCGATAAAATTTGGTACGTGATATTTTTTCGGCCCAAGGATGGATGGGATTGAAACTGGTGAAAATCGGTCCATTATTTCACCTGGCCCCCATACAAATGTCTTCCCGAAATTGAGGTTTACCGATCATAAATGTTTTAATTATGCAAGTATCCAAACAAATTTCATCTCAAATGAGTGGTAAATGAAGACAAATCACATATACAAATTTTGTGCAGATCGGTTTATAATTACTAGTAGCTCCCATATAAGGCCCACTTCCGAAAATCACTTTAAAGAGCATAACTCTCAAAAATTTTGGTATCCAAATAATATTGAATGCAAATATATTTCATATGTATAAAAATAAGAAGAAAATTTATTATGATCGGTCCATAATTAGTCGTAGACCCACTTTCGAAACTTTAAATTTCTTAAAAATGTTGGTATGTATTCAAATAAAATTTGACACAAATAAGTTTCTTATATACAAAAATAATGCACCTAATTTTATAATGGTCGGTCCATAAATTCAAATAATTCAATTTAAGCTCCTTAATCTTCTAAAAGTATTTATTTATTTATATTCACAGATATCATGACACTAAATTTTTGGATGATCGGTCCACAATAGGTTATATCTTCCATATAACGCCCATTGTGGGTGTAGGTATTATATGGTCGTTCTTGACCGACTATATTTTCTTACTTGTTTATTTTTGTTAATGTTTTTAATCATACAGTGATTAGAAATTTTTAATTTTTTTAACTACAAATTGGGTTCGGTTGTATTGTAAATTTAAATGGATTAATAAATAAATAATAATAGTGGCAAATCGAAATGATAAACTTATTTACATATAATTTGTCTTTGTGTCTTAAGTCTTAACTAAGCGAACGTTATCGTTTGACATCGTGGGCCAGGCGGTTAATGTCGAGATAGTTTTCAGTTTTCATTGTAGATTCTATAAATGTAAGATTACCGACCACTAAAGCCGTCATACAACCCCAGATCATTACTTTTACCGTCTTGGTAACATATTTAATACTAAAGGCTTCGATCTGGATTTACCATATTTTTGGCGGGTTTTGACTCCAAATATCTCAAACTTACTTTCATCGGTGCATATACTATATATTTTGCATAATCCAAAACTTGGTTTGGTACTACCTGTAGGCCATATTGATGCAATGATCTTCTAATGGTATTACATGACTTACAGGTTTTCCAAAAGTTTTCGTAACATTTTCAGTAATTTTTACAGCATTGTTCAGCTATTTTAGATGTTCGATTTGCTCTTATTTCTCTTACTACTTCTTCAGTTTTTGTAAGAGGCTTTGGTCGGTTTGTATGGTACACTTGTCTATATTTTTTTATTGTACAGTGATGCCTTCCAACGGTTTTACATATTTCACGTAGGGATTTACCTTTTCTATTATTTGCCGAGTCTAAATTTTTTACTACTTAAAGTCACAACTTAATATCTTTTAATGAGAAATTATGAAACTTAAAATTATTTTGAACGGCACTTTACCCTTATACTTTCAAACAAAGAAAAAATTAAAAGAACTATTAAGAATGTTATTTTTTTCAATCTAAAATGGCCTAAATTTATTCAATGTAAATAAAAATCCAATTTTTAATTACAATATTTCCCAACGTTTCGTCGATTGTTTGTCGACTTTTTCAAGGGATTGTAATATTAAATCTTTTTTAACACATTAAGAAGTCCTAGATGTATCCAGGAGTATATGTAAAATAATTTTAGCTTAAAAAAAATAACATTCTTAAATTCATCACTCTGGCCAAAGAAACAACTGCAAAATAAAAGAACTGTTTTTGACAGGAGTTGTTTTTTGCATACTTTATTTTGACGCGTAAAAATTAGTATATTTTAACAAAAAATCAATTAAATTTGTCTACGCTTTTGTTTTTGTTTATTTATTCAATTCTGTTTAAATAACTATATATTTACATTAATCTAATTAAGCTTTTCTTTTAATAATAAGTGGTAACTCAAATTAAATTTTGATTTCTTCGACCTTTTTTTTTTTTGATAAAATAAAAAAAGTTTTTTCGAGCTCGAGGCCAATTATTTGTAAAAAATGTATATAATTATTGAATGTGGAGACAATAATACGTCTCTTAAAAATATAATTGTAACTCATTCCTTGATAATGATATCCGAAGGATATCGAAATATTGGAAGAAATAATTTAATAAATAATATATACATTTATAACAAATAATTGGCCTCGAGCTCGAAAAAACTTTTTTATTTTAATAAGTGGTAACTTTACTTTGACGCTCACAGTATACGTGTATGTCAAATTAAAGCACATCAGTCTGGAAAATGTAAAACCTAAACAATAATATCACATTAGATTACTACTTCTTCTGGAAAGAAATTAATTTTATTCGTAAGATGCTGGAAAAAAAATATTACGTATTATTTATAACTTTCTACCAAATTCAGTTTAATTAACATCTATTCAGTTTAAATACTTCTTCGCAGCTACGATTAATAGATCTTACAAGTTTTTAACATATTTCAGGAGATATGGAATCCCATTCCTTCTTTATTTTTCCCATATATCGTTTATAAAATAGCAGGTTTATATCCTGCTATTTTATTTCTTGTTTAATAGGGTTTAAGTCCGATAATAGTGACTGCCACTACATAGCATGGCCTTTGTTTTGCTTAAACCAAGACTAAACTAGTTTAAGATCAGTGTTCTGCATGAATTCCCATATGGACGACATTGTTTTTCTGGCATAAGATAGCATTTGATTTTGTAATTTGATCACACCGCACATAAATAAATTGTACCAACACCAGTTCCAGGAAAACAACACTATATTTTTCTTCATGGCACATTTATCATTGTTTCATCTGGCCAAAGCATATTTCCCCAAACTTCTCGTTGTATAGCACCCCTATCGTGAATAAAAATTCCACATGAAATTTGTTCCCTTTTCACATTTTTCCTATTAAAATTCAATGTTAAAAAAATAAAAGGGAACAAATTTCATGTGGAATTTTTATTCACGATAGGGGTGTATGTTTCTCAGCTAAACAAAAACTATTATTAACATTATGTTTGCGCAATAAAGGTACCTTCCTTTCTTTCTAACTGTGGGACTAATAACAGATGCTCAAAAATCAATTTAAATTAAATTGCTCATATAAGCATATGACAGATCGCATGAATTTTCCAAAAAATTGTGTTTGTTAAATTTGTAATAAACGTCAAATAATATTGCAACTGTATAACTTCTCTATCTCTATCTTTATCTTTTATCTTTATAAACTTGTATTTATATGTAATTATTTTATTAACAAATCTAAACTTATAAATACAATCTTTATAAATTGTTAATTTATTTGTTGTAATTACATATGTACATTCACATTTGTGGGATTAAGTTTTTATCCCAAACAAAAATATACTCTTCACGTATACACAATTTATCAAATCACTGTACATGACACTTACATGTGTATTGTATTAGACCAAGAGCTAAATGTTAAATTTAGAAACTTATTTATTCTCTGTAAACCCACAATTATTATTAAGGGTTCGTTGAAAACACTACGATTTTAATATCTAAAGTATGTAGTACAATACAATCGTCATTGGACTTTTGTGATTTGTGATTTTTTTATTCTAGTCATTACAATTTGTGCGAGTGCATGATCGTTTAAATATACATACATAGATATACTGTGTAAAATAATTATTGAAATAAAGTTTTTTCTTTTCTTAAAAAAGAAAACATAAAATGTTTGAGCAATTATCAGAAAAATTAGTAAAAATACTTAAAGATTATCCCGCCGTACAATATGGTAAATAATTATGTGTTAAATTGAATTTATTTATTTTTTTATTATTTTATTTAAAAATGTTGAAAAAAATCTTACAATTCCTAAAACTATAATTTGTTTAATGTGCGAAAACTGAAATTGTGAAAGTTGTCATGCATATGTTTTGATTATTTAACCCCGGATACCTTTGGCGTTTTCAGTCAAAGTTTTTTCATTAAATTTGATAACTTGTATACCTGAAACTTTTTGAGAACTACTAACTTTCAAATAATTTAGTTTTTTTTTGCAGCCGTACGCCTTGACTTTTGTAATTTGCCTGAGAGACCAATTTACTTTTAACACCCTTTAATGCGCACCAAGGTACCCAGTACCTTTGGTGTTTTCAGTCAAAGTTTTTTCATTAAATTTGATAACTTGTATACCTGAAACTTTTTGAGAACTACTAACTTTCAAATAATTTAGTTTTTTTGCAGCCGTACGCTTTGACTTTTTTGTAATTTGCCTGAGAGACCAATTTACTTTTAACACCCTTTTATGCGTATCAAAGCACACGGGTACCTGTACGTGTTTTATATGAGAAAGCGGCCTGCAAACCTTAAGGCGTTAAGAAAAATTATGTAAAATATCTCTTAACTACGCTCCAACAATGTATTTAGTGTGAAAATGCTTTTTCATATCTGTAGGTACCCAGGTACCTTGCAGCGCATTAGAAGGTGTTTTTTTGCCGCACACATAAGGGTTAAGTTTGAATGGGTGAAACCTAGATAAAGAAAACCCTAAAAGGGAATTATTTTTAATGATGTACAATGTACAAATACTATGCCCAGCTAAATCAAGAATATATTCATAAGAACGGGGAGCTATTACACTTAAGAAGAAGAATGCAGGGTTGGGAAAAATAATAACAACGGCTTTTTTATTTGCAATGATGCAAAGAAGAAAAACTTAAAAACAAGTAACTTTGCTAATTCTTACTGTCAATCTACTGATGATCTTTTATTGAATTTTATTTCAACAGGAAAATAATAGTATCAATAGTTAAAACCGTCTTTCTATATTACATATGTTTTCCATTGTCTTCAGAACAGAAAAATGTCAATAATAGGTCGATCCAAGCACTGCATTTTATTTGAAAAATACATTTTTTAAAACTTCGACGAAAACAGGGACAAGGTATGAGTGAAATTGAAAATAAAAGGCTTTCCAAGCAACTCACAAAAAACCATAGACAAGACACGTGAAGTGAAAAACAGCGACATGGTTTGATCAGTTTTTAAAACATAAAAGCAAAAGAAATCGATTTTGTGTAGCTGTTAAGCTCAAAATTGATCAGATGAAACGAAGATACATTTTTTGGATTTCATGCCAAAACCTTCGAAGGTCACAAAATAAAGAATTCGATCGCAGGTAAATCCAAAAACCGTGATGCAGGGATGAGGTTCTTTAATAATATGAGGTTGTTTTACTTCCTCTGGTGTAAGTCCAATTTATTAGATTGGAATAGAATGCTCTTTGGATGATGTAGAAATATTGCATAATCAAATCCTACCCTATGCCATAGAAGAAATGCCGCTTTTATATCTATTAAGTCTTGAGTTTAAGCAAAAGTCCATGTTCTTGAGTGGCCGTCACAATCCCAGGACATATAACACCGTTATTGATCCCTAAAAGGAAAATAGCTGGAGATAAACCTAAAATCAAATATGATATATGGGAAAAATCAAGAAGGAATGGAATTCCATCTTACGAAATAAATAATTTAAGTTTTTTAATAAATATTATAAATTTTAATATTATATAATTTTAAGAGCTTTCGGATTTGATTAAATAGAACGGCCTATGTAATTCAGTGTTTATAGATTATTTCATAAAAATGTTGACCGCAGCTAACCGCCTAAAATGGTTCATATGCTGGGTCCAATTTTGGCATACTCTCTCCAACATATCGGCCGGTATCTCACGAATAAATTTTTCTATATTAGCTTCCAGTGCGTCAACTGTTGCGGTCTTCTCCCTATGGATATGAGCCTTAACATAGCACCACAAAAATAGTCTAAAGGCGGTTAATCGCACGATCTAGGCGGTCAATTGATCGGCTACTAACGTGATATAATCTGTTTATAGATTGGACCATTGCTTCCGTCTTGTTGAAACTACATGTTAGCCAAATCCAGTTCTTCCAAAAAAATTGTAATCATCACACGTAGAATTGGGCCTGTAACATAGGCTCAATAGCTGCGAATGGCTCCGAATCGATTATTCACGGTTATCAAAAACACTGGTGGTGTATGATTAACGTCCAATAATGTAAACTGACCATATAATGAAAGCAGTGCACGACGCGAATTTTAATAATAAAATTCAATAATTAAATCGTCGTTCGTTTGTAAGTCGTTAAATGGTTAAATTATAGACCAAACTAACATGTTTAATTGTTGAAAAGCCGATCAATTTTATATTAGAATGTTCATTCCTACGACAGCCAGTTCTACGCACCGAAATGATTCGAGATCACTCGGCCAAGGACGACTAATTCAACAACCACTGCTGTTACAACAACAATATTAGAATGTCCGTTGTTCATTTTAGACTCTAAATATTATCCCTCTAATTTTTTTCATTTTTAACTTCTGTCCACGTCTCTGATACAGTAGAATTTTTTTTTAATAAAAATTTTATGATTTGATTTAATAAATATTTATTTATTTATTTTGTCTTTCAGGTGCCGCCGTTTTCTGCGCTTTATATTTGGTCTTTGGTTATGGAGCTCAACTTTTATGTAACATTATTGGCGTTGTATATCCAGCCTACATTTCCATACATGCTATTGAATCCAGCACCAAATTGGATGATACCAAATGGCTTACCTATTGGGTGACCTATGGCATCATGTCAATCATTGAATATTTCTCCGGCATTTTAACGACCGTCATACCCTTTTACTGGTTGTTGAAGGTAAGCTTTAATTTATTAATTTAAAAAACAACAATTTTCTATTTCTTTTAATTTATTATTTAATTTTAGTGCGTTTTCTTGGTCTGGTGCATGTTGCCCATGGAACAAAATGGTTCTTTTATCATTTACAACCGAGTTATTCGTCCATATTTCCTTAAACATCATCAAGGTAGGTTTTTTATATTATAGTCATTCGTTGGTATTTATTTCTTTATTATTTTGCAAATAAAGCTTAAACATAATGTTTGTAAAGAAACCCCAGAATTTGCCAAAATATTTACCAGAAATAAAATTTAAATTAAAATATGATAAAATAAAATAAAGGTTTGGAATTCTTGAAAATTTTTTATATACAAAGTAAACATACATACATATATTTAAAACAAAATTTAATACATTCCTTTTTCTGTTTATAATTTTTTTAGCTGTTGACTCTGCGTTGGATAATGTTATTGGTCAAGCCAAGAAAAACATTAGCTCAGTTTTGAAATCTGATTAAATCTCTCTAACACATAAACACACACACCATACGCATCTCTTAAGTCCTACCAATCATATTTAAGAAGCATTTCCTTAATCATAAAAACGATAACAATTAAAATCATTATTGAAAACATGCTGTTCGGAAACGACTACAAACATACATTTTTCTTTGGTGGTGGTCTTGCTGGTGACGGCATTGTCATAAGGAGTACACAATTTATTCGGATCAAAAAAAAAAAAAAAGAAAAGAAACAAGTATCTTTAATGTTATTTATTTTTTAATAATTATAGTATGTGTCTTCGCAGTTAAACCTCGACCATTTTGAGACTCTTCATAAAAACGTTAATTTTAGAATTTTGTGAAATTTCCAAAAAGGACTTGTTTAACATTTTTTTTTTTTAATTAAATATAATTTAATAATTTTTATAATTTATTTTGCCAACATTTTTTTCATATATTTGTGTATGTTCGAGAAAAACTAAAAATATTGTTTTCAGATTTAAATATAAAACTCAAAAAAAAAAACAGAAATTATTGTTAAATAAATATTCTGTTATAAAATATAAAAAAAAACGATGTTTTTTATTAAATTGAGTTATTCTTTAATTGTAGTCGAGCTAAAATGACATTTTAAAGGTAAGAACAGTTTTTGGGGAAATTTAAAAATTAATACATGTGTCTAAAACCAATTAAAATTTTAAAACACAAGAGATCTATGTATATTACTCATGATAATTTCGGTCAATATTATGGAGTAACAACTAAATTTTGTCCTATTATTGATGATATGTATTTAGATATTTGGATCTAACAAAAAAAAAACTATTAAATTAAGTTTTATTCTCGATTAATTATTTTGCATTGCTCTTAGTTATCCGGCCATTTATCTTAGAGAAATAAAAAAAATTCGGTAGTGGACTGTTTACGTGACTATTTATATTAATATTCTGAGAGAACTTTTGTTTGGATGGAAAAATAAGGACGTAAATGCTTAAAAACAATCTGATCAAAATTCACAAAACGGTTTGGTATTTGCCCCATCCTGATGGTTATCCAATTCAGAAGTTCCATATAAAACAAAATATCTGATATTAAATATTTCAGTTTATTTAAAAATTTTGTTAAACAATAACAGCTAAAATAATATTATACTTAAACAAAACATTTAATTATCCATTTTAATAGGACCTTCTGCCCCTTCACTATTGCTTTCTCCTGCAGCAGCATTCTGTCGATTACGCCAGGCTGTCATGTATGTACGTGGATGTATAGGTAACAGACCAGCTATGCCCAATAACTCAGCGGCTGGCGTTGACATATGTGCACCCTTACCCAACCAGAAGCGAATACGTTCAAAATTGAACGACACTAAGCGTTCGTTGTGCTGATTTGGCATGGGATCGTAAGTGCCCACTTGTTCGATAACGGGCTGATGTTGATTTTTACGGCGCTGAGGAAGTAATGTTTTAATAAAGTAATTTGTAATAAAACTGTGACATCAAGTTAAGATTTACCTCCATAACCACAATGTGATAGAATGGCCGGTTTGTGCATCCTTGTCTTACAAAACGTATGATTTTCGCAGACTTTTTGTAGAAACGTCCAATGCCACTAGCTGGTGATAGAGGGGCAATATTCATATTGATGGTTTATTAGGTAGAAATATAAGATGAAATTTTCACAGAAAGTTTTAAGATTTTTCCTAAATTTAAGTGTTATGAAAACTCAACAGCATTTTATCGTCCATATGTTTTTAATTTGAGACGTGTTGAGTAGGTATTTTGTGATAAAACAGGGATGACAAAGCAATATCAATAATTGTGTAATATGCCAATAATAGGGTGGTACTATAATCATCATGCAAAAAGTCTACTATTTGTCTAAAGTTCTTTTTTAAAACTTATTAGTTATCCAGTTGACTAATAGAAAAATTAAAGTTACTGAATTTTTTTTACTGCAAAAAGTATTTTTTATTGTACAAATTAAAAAAAATTCTAATCATTAATTTCTACAAATGTATTTTTACACTAAAATAGGATGTACGTAAATCTAAAAATCAAAATTAATACAAAAAACTTAAACAATGTTATTTTATTTTGCAGTTGTTTCTTTGGCCAGAGTGATGAATTTAATAATATTATTTTTTTCAAGCTAAAATGACCTAAATTTATTCAATGTAAATAAAAATCCAATTTTAATTACAATATTTTCCCGACGTTTCGTCGATTGTTTGTCGACTTTTTCAAGGGATTGTCTATTTAAAAATTATAAAATATTAAAATAAATAAAATAATGTAATACATAAACAATATAGACTTAGAATATTAAATCTTTTTTGACACATTAAGAAGTCCTAGATGTATCCAGGAGTATATGTAAAATAATTTTAATACTTAATATTTAAACTTTCAATGTATAACAGATCAAGTGATGGCAACCATATAACTCGCATTTATGTTGTTCGTGTCTTCTTTCAAATTCATTGTTCTCTTAATTTGTTGTTGTATTCTAAGGCTCTCAATTGTATATCTCGCTCAAATATGAGTTATAATAATAAAATATCAATGTTACCTACCATTACCGCTAAGCTACCATTAGCCCCAAAATACTCTTTCAGTTACAACTAAGCTATCATTGCAAATATCTCTATGCGAAAATACCGCTCAATATGAAAACATTAATTTGGATTTCAGTAATAGTTTTAAAATGTAATACAAAATAAAATACCGCCTACGCTTTTTGTTAATTTTTGTAAATTTAATTATAAATTAAAATTACCATTACAAGACCGTTACCAAAATAATATTAGTTCCTCCAAAAATACAGTTCACACGACAATTACATCTTCGGCCCAGAACTACCTGAGTCTCATTTGGAGAGAGATTGTCAACTTAGTTGGTATATTACCGAAATAAACCAAAATATGTTTCGTCTAAAATCCCGTTACCGAAATAAACCAATATACCTTTACCGCTTTTTTACTTTATATATAAATAATAATAAACAAATCAAGATCCATCCCTGGAATAGTTTATATTTTACTAATTATTATTTAAGGCAATCAATAGTCATGAATTGTGGATTGAACACAACCAACTCGGAAAATACTTTTCATACTACCCTCTTAATATAATATTTCAAACACAAATTACAACACTGTTTCTATTCGTCTGTACCAAAAGAACAATGTAACAATAAAAGCAAGAAAGAGTCAACTACAATTTGGAGATATGTACATAATCACAGTACTCATTTGAAAAGTAACCTTTAGTTTTACAACACTATACAACCATATTGAAGTGCGTTTTCACAGCGCATTTTGCAGGTTTGTGAATATTCTCCGTTAATTTTATTAAATTAAAAATGAAGACAAGTGTTTTTAAATAGAAACGTTAACGAAAACATGAAATTTAGTAAACGTTTTCCAAGCATAAATAAAAAGAAACAGTGCAAAAATTGTGCTGAAAATACAAAATGAAAAATTTTGAACGAAAAAATGTCAAGTCTTGGCAGAAAACTAGTCATTCGCATTTTTCACTTACCAACAATTTTTTTGTTTAACTAGCGTGGAAAAAGATAGATGATTTTGCTTATGGATGGAGTGGGAGTGTGAGAGGGAGAAATGTATATAATTTAGTAAGAATGATTGAGAAATTCAGTGGTGCGAAGATGATGATAAGTAGAAAGAATAATCGGTGATGAAATGGCGGCGTCTATAAAACACATTAAATGATTTAATGTAAACTAATTAATCAACAATTCAGATCATGTTTTTACTAAAGTTAAAGTTCTGGGATTAAGCGTGAATTATTATGGTTCAGTAAAGTTTATTAAATAACATGAAAAAAAGAAGAGAAGCAACTCCATTTTGTCCGGTATTTTTTCGTTTTACGGTTTAATTTCTTTTTGTGGTTGAGTAAGGTGGTCTCTTTTCATTCTCTTTGTTTTGATTTGAAATATGTTTAAATCCTGCAGTGTTGGTAAGTGTTGCAATAAAAACATTGTGATTTCACGTAGGAGAGATAGAGTAAGTCGTATTTCGTTAATTTGACTGTTGACTCGTGTTTACTGTATATTTTGACATTTAAAGGTTAGAATGTGTCCACTATATGCCGTTTCATATACGTGTGGGAAAGTGTGAGAAAGGTAGAGCAATAACAAAAGCCGAACACAAAAGAAATTCTGAAAACCGAAGCGAACAGTGTCTGACATTTTTTCAAATTGTTGTAAATCAATTTTTTTGTGTATGCAATTAGTGTATTAACGCTAAAATAAGGTATTAATATATTGTTAAATTTTAATTAAATTTTTTTTTAATTATCGCTAAACAAACAAATACTGGATTGACAATTAAGTTATGTGAAAATCTCATGAAAATTGTGTAAAATAATCAGAATATAATTGCCGATAGAAATTTTCTTGGTTTTGCAAAAGTATAAAAGAAGAAAATGTGTTTTTATGTCTCCTCCGTCTGTATATTTTTTCTTCATTCGGTTTTTTATGCCATTTTTTCCTAGAATTCTGTGAAGTTCTTTGTTAAAGAAATGGTTATGAAGCAAATTGATTAAAGTTATATTCATTTAATTTCATTTTGACCTGTATTGCTTTTGGAAAAATGAGGTCATGTACGGTCATTGTTTTTTTTATTTCTTTTTCCGGCATTTGTTTCCAATTTCAGATGTAAGTTGTTCAGGTATCCCACTTTGTTTGCCTCACCTTGTCTTTTTTTACTCTTGTATTTTTTTTTTGTCTATTATGATCATGATCATACTGTTTTTCATGGGAAGGCTCATTGAACTCTTTATTATTTTCATCTATAATAACAGTGTATGTAGATACACATGTGTGTCGTTTTTACCTTAAAATCGTCTCCACTATATTAATACAACTGTAATAAATCTCTGATTTTGTGGGAAAGTTATCGTCGTGGTGCATGTTGATTATATTTATTGCAGCTTTTTGAATTGAATAAATATTTCAATTATTATTTTATTGTAATTCAAAACTTATATTATCCCTGAAGAAGCTATCCATTGTGATAGCGAAATATTGGAAATTAATATATATAAATAAAATAAAATATTTGTATATAAAATGCAATTGACCTTATTGCTTGAAAGAAGAAGAAACTATTAAATATTAAAAAAGGTCAAATAAACGAACTAAATAGTAAAGTAGTTTTAATTGTAGTTATATACCTATTTATATTCCAGCATTCTCAAGATATACCTATTTCACATAGTGGTTACGATACGGTAAAATCTGAGTAATAAAGTTTTAAACATATAAAATTACTCATGTTCATCTTCTTTTTTCTAATTGCTATATAAATTTTAATTACATTTGATAATAAAGTTTAAAGCAATTTGATAATAAAAACATACAGCAAATTGGGAATAAACTCACCTTTTGTTGAGAAATATATTCCAAGTGTTTTTCAAAACATTCTCAAACGTTTGTTTTGTGAGAAAGTTGATGTAATTCTAAATTTGACATCAAACTTAATTTAAGCTTCATGGAACCGCAAATTTTTTTTTAAATATAAATATAACAAATACCTATATGACTCGCTATTAAGAAGTTAATCATGAAAAAGTTTTAGTAATTTTGTTTGATAATATCTAAAAATTGTATGTTTATTTCAGTCGATGTAAAATTTGTATCAATAGATTATATAGACTATACCTACATACATATATTAATTATGTATGTATTTTTAAAGCTATAGTTAAAAAAGTTATTAACATTTTTATTCATACATATTTTCATGGTGTAACTATACAAGGTGAGTGCAGTAGCACAGCTGACTGAATTTGTTTACAATTTACTTATGTCAAAAGTAATGCTTTTTCAAGTATTTTTGACAGCAGTACATTATTTTACACAACAAAATGCCTGTTGTTTCTGTATTGTGTGGTATTTGTTGCCGATTTGCACTCACCTTGTATAGTTACACCATGCATATTTTGTAGTAAATTTTGAATAATAAGTCATGACCAAATCAATTTTATAATTTTTAATAAAAAAGAAAAGCAAATTGTCTAAAAAGTTGCTTCAAAAAAATTTATTTTTTTAATGGAATCTGAATTATATTACAATAAAAACGTAACAATATTTTTTTTTTAAGTAAAATGTTATGCATTTCTTTTTTGGCTTGGAAAAACGTAAAACTAACTCATTTGCTTTAAATTTATTTAAATTCGCTTTAATACAATGTACAAAAAGTTAGAACTATTATTTATTTGTTGTTTGTTTTTATTTTTTTTCGCAGCTTACTTTGTAAATACAGTGTACATAGAATATGAGCACACAAACCCGTAATAGCGGCGTCAGTCGCAATCAAAAGAAATCAAATGC
Organism: Bellardia bayeri; assembly: GCA_950370525.1. Classification (NCBI taxonomy): domain Eukaryota; kingdom Metazoa; phylum Arthropoda; class Insecta; order Diptera; family Calliphoridae; genus Bellardia; species Bellardia bayeri. The sequence continues at coordinate 58,400,785 of OX493268.1, read as the reverse complement.
TGGCAGTGGTGGAGGTGGTGACTCCTCAGCTATCACACATGCTTCACTTAAAAAGACGGAAGTTACAAAAACAGAAAAGGAAAAGTCTCATCCAAAGGTAAGTGGACCAAAACTGAAATAATAAATAAAAATATATAATTTTTATAAAATTGTTTTCTTATTTTACTTAGCCAACTGCTGAACAGTTACGTATTGCCCAGATCACTAACAGCAATACATCAGAAGATCCACAGATGCGTGAAAAAGTCGCTACACTTTTAGAAATGACTCAGCGTTCCGAGGAGGAAGTTTGCTGCGCTTTAAATGAGTGTGACAATAATTTAGAACGTGCTGTTGTATTTCTTTTAGAGACTCTACCAGTGGTTAGTAAACCTCTCTCATACATGTGGAACAAGACAATATTTAATTTTAATATCTTTAATTTCGCCTTAAAAAGGGGGCATTCGAGACATCTTCAAAGAAGAAAAAGAACAAAGCTGCAAATGCTGCACAGGATAACAATGGTGGTGGCGGTGGCGACGGTGATTGGGCCGATAGCAATGCCAATACGGACAGACGTGAAAAATCACGCAATCGTAACAGTAGTAATCGTGGAGGTCGTGGAGGTTCCGACAGTCGTGGTTGTAAGTTATCGATAAATTTTATTGTAAACGCGGTGTTTGATCTCTATTTTTAATATTATTGCCTTTTAAGGGCGCGGAAGAGAGGCCCGCGAAAATGAACGCAATTCCAGAGGAGGTGGCGGTGGAGGCGGTGATAGGGATGATCGTACCAACGACAACTATCGCAGTGGACCACGAAGTGGCGGCGATGGCCGTCGTGGTGGCAGCGGTGGTCGTGGTGGTGGCTACGTTGGCCGGGGTGGTCGTGGTGGTGGTCGTATGGGAAGTGGTCGTGGTACCGGCGGACGTGGTGATAGAAGTGGTGGTGATGGTGGCGGCTACAGGTCACGTTACAACAACTCCAATGAGGATCACCAAGAGGTTGATCTTTGGGATAATAGCATTGCCCAAAGTACTGAGAAACAACAACAACAAATACAGGACGATGCATGGGGTGATTGGGATAATGAAGAGTATGTCGGCTCCCTCAAGGACAGCAAAGTTTTTACTACAAGTAATTTGCCTAATCAAACGGCAGCCAGTGTACTCAGCAGTGGCTTAGTTGGCAGTGATAACGCAAATAGTGCGGGAGGAACTAGTGAGATATCCGCACCACCGGGACTGGAACACCATCTAGGCACTTCAGTGATTGGCAGCACATCTGCGTCACAGTCACAAGGATCTCATTTAAACTCCTTGGTGGATGACAATAGTGGTGGCAGTAATTTAATTTCAGCCAAGACTACACCTATGATGCAGTACAGTGCTGCCGTAAGCAGTACGCCCCAAATGCAGCAGCAGTCCACAGTGGTGGGTGGTAGTGGCACCACTCTAACTTCTGGCTCGAATATCAGTGGGTCTTCCACATTGGGCGGTTCACCATACGGCAGTGCCGTAATCGACACTTTCTCTAATGCTGCAACTGCCGCCGCAAACTTGGTTCAACAAGTCCAGCAACAGCAGCAGCAACAACATCTGGCGCCACAACTCAAACCCTCGACGACATTGTCCGCCGAACAATCACAGTATTTCAATTCGCTGGCAACACAAAATGCCGCAGCTCAAGCAGCAGCCGCAGCGGCCGCCGCAGTAGCTGCGGCCGCCAGCAATGTTCAGCAAATGCCCACGTACGCCCAGAATCCGGCAACAGTGCAATATCAAACATCATATGCCAATGTTTTTGGTAGTGCAGCTGGAAGTGGATCCTCGCCGTCAATGACAACGGATCCAACGTCACAGATAACAAGTGGACAGCAAACGCAAGTGCGGCGGGCACGTGCTAAACTTCCACCACCTTCTAAGGTAACTGTAGTTAGAATTATAATCTCGTGCTGCTAATAAACGTTTCGTTTTTCTTCTTCAGATTCCTGCAAGCGCGGTCGAAATGCCAGGTGATTCATTAAATAACATCGGTTATTTGGACGTACAATTTGGTGGCTTAGATTTTGGTACCGAAGATTCGTTTGAGAATTTGTCAGAAAAATTGAATAATTCTGTTAATCTTGGCGACGGTCAGCAACAGAGCCAGCAGCAACAGCAAAAATCTTTAGCTCAACCACCATCCGAATTAAGTTCATCGTATGAACAAAGTAAAACAGTGGTAAATCATCAGCAGCAACAACAGCAGCAGCAGCAACAACAGCAGCAATCTGCATTAACAGCAGCCGGTTTACCAAATTCCCATTTGGTATGTTGTAACTATCTGAATATTTCTCAATTTGTTGAATTAATACTAATCGTTTGTATAGACCGATTCTTTGGCAGCAAGTTACACACAAAGAGCAGCCTCTCAGCAGCAACAACCTCAACAACAACTCAGTGGAGGTGTCAGTGGAGGTAATTCATCTGTGGGTTCTGCTGGAAACAATGCTTTAGATCAATTGACCAAAAATGATCCTTACAATCAAAATACAAATTCGGCTACAGCCTATCAAAACTCGTATCAAAGCAGTGGTAATGTTGTCTCCAACAAAGGCGTCTCGAATGCCTATCAATCTTCGGTAGCTTCACAAGGCTACAACAATTCGGCATACGGAAATGTACAGGTAAAATTAAATGAATTAAAAAAATACATTTTTTAACATATTTTCAATATTTATGCAGTCATCAGTGGCAAATTCATACCAACCTCAAGCGTACGGTTCATACCAACAAAATTCGATGACCTCGTATCAACAGCAACAACAGCCATCTGGCGCCGGCACACAAGGTGTCTCGAATGTTACAGGCTCAGGTAATGTTGGTGTAGGTGGTGGCTCCAGTTCAACACAAAACATTCCTTCTGTAGGTGGCAACAGCAGTAATTCAGCAACGTGAGTTTTTCAATTTATTTCCAACCCTTTTTGTTCAGTTTTTAGTTAATACTAAAATTAAATTAATTGGTTTACTTTTGTTTGTTATCTAAATTTTTAAAACTAACATTGTTGATGTTTTTTTTCACCCCTTTTTTTGCAACCACTCCATTACTGCTTAATATCTAATATACATATATAACTTAAAATGAATGCTTTAAATTTGCCTGATTTTTATTGTTTGGGATCCTTCTACTGTGTTTTCGATGATTTGCGCGCGTGTGTGTACAGGGCAAATTCAAATTCTAGTTATTTGACGTCTGCTTATGGATCACAACAAAATGCTTACCAGTCGAGCCAAAGTGTTTACGGCAGTACTGGTCTATCAAATAATTCTGGGTATGTATATTGTATTTTTTTTAACACAACGCAATATTACTAACAAACATTAATTTAAATGCTTATGAAAGTAATATTATATGTATATATATTGGATATCTTACGAAATGCCATAGGGGTTTTCAAACCTAAACGGAGGTTTGAATTTCACATTTTAATTTAATTTAATATCAAAAGTTATTGATAAATCTATCAATTCTAAACGAAATGTAGGAGTTATTTGGCTTCAATTTACAGATACAGTTTACACATATGTATATAGTTCATGCAGTTTCGGATAAGACCGAACATTAGGTTCCTAAAAAACCCGTTTTGGTCGAACTCAGCGATTAAAGGATTTTAGTTTTTATTAGAAAGCCAATTTGCTATGGTTTAAAACTCTGATATATTTTTCTTTAAAATTGGCCAATTTTTGTTGAATAAAATAATTCAGTTATAAAAACGTTAAATGTTTAAACAAAAGAACTGGTTATAATAAATTATCCGTTAAATGTCATACAATCATAATTTCATTATCTACTTAGCAATACTTTGATTCTGGAAAAAGCTAAAATACATATTTATTACAAAAAAGGTCCAAAAGAATTCAATATTAAAATTAAATTTTATATCCATTAAATATTTCAATAATTTATTGACTCAAGTGTAAATCATTACAAAATAGTTTTATAAACTTTATTAATGATTTTACTTCAATTTAAATAGATTACAATTAGGCTTTATACTATTTTTGTCAATTCATTTTGTAAAGCATTAAATTAACAGAAGAATTTAATTATGGAATTAATTCAACAATAGATGAAATTCTATTCAATTCTATTCCTTTGAATGTAGAATGGTTTTATGGAATGAATTGCGGACAATTTTTAATTTTAAATTGAGATTTATATTAAAATAATAAGTTCATTCATAGCTCTGATCTTAAATGAAATGATTCACTTGTTACGGGTTGTTGCAAAGTATAGCAAGATCTTGACTTTAGCAAATAATGATTAATTTTATAGTAAATTTTATGTAAACTTTATGAAGACCTTACAATTATATGAGTTATGTGTGACCTGCACCCATATTCTGTAACTCCCGCATCGAGAAACTTTTTGATTAAAATGTGTGTAATGAAACCGAAATACCATAAATTGAAACAAATTAACTTTTATTGTGAGTAATCGCTGTCACTTAAGAAAAATACTCGTCAGTTTACAGAAAGTGTCTGTAAAATTTTTGTGAGAAAGGTTTTCGCTTTGAACTGCCAAATATACTCACAAATAAAAACGAAAATACGGAAGAGGTAAGTAATTTGTTCTCAAGTGATTTTTTATTGCTAAATTTATTCGCTTTTACAATTTTCGCAAAATATGCTAACTTCTAAACAGCAAAAAGAAAAATTGGTGGAATATGCAAATGTCTAAAAACTTAGAACTCGCTAGAAGTCAATTTGATGGCATTAACTCTAATGCTAACTCTAAGGAGCAATGGGAAATGCTCAAAAACTCGTTAAATTCTATGTAAACAATTTTCCTTTAGCAAAACACATTTTTCTTTTTACACCACGAGACTATTTTTATTTTAATGTAATGTATAGCCAAAGGTTGTAGATTTGCCGCCGTCAATGAACATTTTTAAATTTAAAAATGTTTTGTTCACGATATTTGTGATTAGCGGTTTCAAACACTGAAATTTCAAATCGGCTTTGAGTTGTACATAATGACATTTTAACGTAACGATGTAATCCCTTTTGATAGTATTTGACATGAGGTACAGACACATTTTTTTCTAATTTTTCGAGCAACGATGGAATATTTTGTTTCACATCTTTTCGACACGAAAAGTTTTCACTAAAGTTACAGAACATGGGCACTGGTCTTCTTGAAATATATGAATTTAAAATATTTTAATTTTATTTAGATTTACTGGCAATACTAGTACGGCATCATCTCAATATAGTAACTTCAGTACAAGTGGTAAACTAAAGGACACATCGGCGTCATCAAATACTTCTCATTACGAAAGGTAACATTTTGCTGATACGCTTTTCCAAAAAAAAAAAAAGTTTTTTGTTATTTTATCCTTTAACAATATTAACTATAACATAACACTTGTTAAAATCTTTTTATAATAAAAAATATTTATATAAATCATTTTGTTGTTTTGTTCCTCCTTTACAGCGTTTCATCCAGTAATGCTATTAGTAATAGTGGAACAGCCGTTAATTCCGTTTCAAGCGGTGTCAATTCCAATAATGCTGTAACAAATAGTATGTATCCACACATAGGTGCATTAACAAGCAAATTAAATGTTACTTCATCTTCTTCTTTAGCTAACAACAACAGCAATACTACGAATAATAACAGCAACAGTGGTGTTGTTAATAATTCCACATCGAATGTGGTGTCGCAGTCAGCCAGTGGTGCCGTTAATGCCAGTGGCAATAGCAATAGTAGCAATACAAATAGCAGTAGTGTCGCCTCAGCTGGTGTTGGTGTAAGTGGTGGCGTTGGCGGTGTTAGTGCATCATCTGTGGTGGCCGCTTCGTCAGGCGTTTCATCCGTGTCGAATAAGACTGGTAGTGGTGTATCGGCTAGTGGTGCACCGACTGGTGCTGCTAGTGGTGCTGGTGGAATGGTACCCAACATCCAAATGGTTAGTCAATATATTCAGACTTCATTGCCATACTATCAGCAACCAGTTTATTCTTACGAGGATTTACAAATGATGCAACAGAGAGTGCCACATGTGGTGAGTTCATGGAGAAATGCAACACAATACAAGCAAAAATAATTAATATATTACCATGAAAAAACTTAAGTGCTTTATTTGTTTAAATAATATTATTCACACAAACCAATTTTAAATACATTTACATACATCTTTGAAAAAAACATTCCTTCATATACATACGTTAAATTTTATTTTTATTTACTAAATCGGTTTTAACAAATCCTAACTAATGACGATAGATTTAAAATCACGTATAATTATAATTTATGGAAAGAAGGGCTTAAAAAAACGTTACCATTAGTTTCATATAAAATCCACTTTTCAATCAATTAGATTTTAGTCAAACTAATTTTGTGTAAACATTTTTATTAAATATAATGTTAACTTATTTCAGCATAGTTCAGTTCTAATTAAAGTCTAGTTCAGATCTAGTTTATTTCTAATTCAGTTCTAGTTCAGTACTAGTTCTAGTTCATTTCTAGTTGAGTTCTATTTCAGTTCTCGTTCAGTACTATTTCTAGGTCAATTCTAATTCAGTTCTAGCGCAGTTCGATGTCCGTCCGTGTGGTTGGCCACAAAAACTCATCCACAAGTAATAAGCTTTCTATAAAAAGAAAACACATTATAATTGTTATATGATTTTTATTATATTTTTATTTTTCCAATATTGTGTTGATGCATATGTTCGGGAAATTGCATAGAGTTGTAACCTTTAAATAATTTTTATAAACTCAAACAAAATTTTAAATAAATTAATATTTAATATTTTTATTTGCGAAAATCCTAAAAGCTTGTTGAAGACTTGTGCAGTAACTTAAAACTAAAATATTAAATTATTATAAAAAATTCTATTAACATTTAATGTTTTATTGTATTGCATTGAACCTATTTCTCATATAACTTCGTATCATAATAAGCTTGTCCTCTCATCCATCATCCCCCAATTGCATCGAATATTTTTCATAACATTTTCTGTTAACAAACACGCTTTATTAAAATATTTTTTCTTTAATATATTTTGTATTTACATATATTTTACAGCAAGGATATTATGATCTTAATTACACACCTACTAGCCTAGGAGCTGGTCGTGATAATTTAGGCTCAGTGGCATATTCAACAATGACTGATGGCCGTTTTACCAGAACTGACAATAATTCCAGCCCTGTTAGTAATGTAAGCATTATTTAGTTTGTATTGAGTAACAAAGTTATGATGTTAAGTTATATGATATTTTCTTCTTCCAGGTTTCCAGTACAATGTCGCAACAAGCTGGTTCTAGTGGACCTATGCTTAATGTTCCTTATGCATATTTCTATGGTGGCAACGTTATGCCAGGCAGTTTCCAATATGGTACCCCAGCTATTTATCCAGTAAGTTTACATTCAGCCCAATCATGAATAAACATTCCGCGGGAGGTTTTTTCCCCATTTTTCCTAATTGAGTTCAATGTTAAAAAAAAATTTAAGAGCTTTTTGGTCACTTAGTGCGAGTGGGGTATCTATTAAAAAAATTTGCAACTCAAAGAAGAAAGTGTTTCAATTTTTATCATATGCACTATTTTAATTTTTTTTTTCTATTTGTGTGTAAGTTTTATTAAAATGATAAAAAAACAACTCCAACAGCCCAGAAACGCCCGTGAAATGGTGCTGTGTGTTTAGAGCGCACGTAATATTGAACGAAATTTTTATTATCAAAGTAACAGGTACCCCTGAGACCCTTTTTGAATCAAGTGGAAAGCCATTCTCTGAAATTTTATGACACTTGACTTTAAAATGTGGGTGGAGAGGTAGAAGTTAACAGGTACTTTATTATAATGCTACGTTTAACTTCTTTTTGTTGTAATCCCTTAAACAAAAAGAAGCACAGATCATCAGATATGCGAAATATTTCCTACAACTTATTGGAAAAAATTCCCAACGCTTTGAAAATGTTTGCTAATTTGTGGATCGTGCAGGAAAATGATGGGAAAGTTGGACACATTACCGGTTATTCCAGATGAGAAGAAAAACAATTCTGAAAATGATGACAGTTCTGCAGGAGATGATGGTTGTTCTAACTTTTCAGTAAAACCTATACGACCTAAAAATGAGTGCCAAAATCAACATCACAAGGATGCAGTAGAAATTTTTGGACAAATAAAAAAGAAGTACAAATCGTCACAGATTAGATCTAAAAGAATTCAACTTCTTACTCTTGTCCCATCGTCATGGAGTTGTTCAAAAATAATGACCGAGTTTGGAACGTCTCAACGAAAAGCAAGAATTGCTAAAAACTTGGTTGCTGAGCATGGGATTCACACACTTCCAAACTAGAAGAAGGGAAAAACTTCAGAGTGCGAAACTGAAGCTCTAGTAACTCAATTTTATCAGCGAGATATGTGTCGAATGATGCCAGGAATGAAAGACTGGATGTCTGTTCGAATCGATGGTCATAAAGTCCAAATGCAGAAGAGGATGGTTCTCTGTAACCTGAAATTTACCCAACTGAGGCCAAAGCATTGCGTTTTGGCAGGAAGCAGCGGAACACACACAGTATGCGTTTGCATTTACCATGAAAATGTTAAACTCATGTTGAAGGGAATCAGCTTAAAATATTTGACAGATGATTCCTCAAAAGATTTGCACGATTACCGCGATTGCCTTAAATTGACTATGTGTCCTTATGTAACAACTTCTTGCCACTTAAGCGATTGTTCAAATTGCCCGGATACCACATTCATTAAGGAGAATTTAAGGAACTCTTTTCATCGATAATGTATTGATGAGATAAAATTTAAATCTTGGCTTCAGACTTAAAGATGTACCTTAAAAAACAGTAATTTTAAATGTGGAAAGAAATATGCAAAGGTTTGCTAAATTTGAGAACCCATGACTTTTTAGTCAAACAGCAATGGTCATTTTTGAATGATTTGAACACGAATTTGAAGAACTACAATGATGTTATTCAGGATGTCATACAAGGACTCCATTTCAATAATGACCAAACAACTATATTCACAGTTGTTATTTACTACATAGAAGATGAAAAACTTGAACACAAAAGTATGGCAATCATATCCGATGATTTAAAACATGATAGCGCTACAGTTTATGAATATCAGAAGATAATTCTAAATTATCTAAAATCTAAATTTATAGTGGAGAAGGTATACTACGTTTCGGATGGAGCTCGTCAACATTTTAAAAACAAAAATAGCTTCGCTAATCTTATAGCTCACGAAAAAGATTTTGGAATTTCAGCTGAATGGCATTTTCATCCAACTGGACATGGCAAAGGAGCATGGGATGGCATTGGAGCTAATCTCAAAAGAAATGTAGCGAGGTATAGCCTACAGTGCTCTCATCAAGATCGCATCTTAGATGCGAACGCTTTATTCCGATGGGCAAAGAACCATTGTAAAGAAACTGAAATAGTTTTTAGTATCAAAGATGATCATGAGGAATCATTAAAAACATTGAAGAGTAGATTCGACGCTGCTGTAACAATTGATGGTACAGCTCAATAATATGCTTTTATACCACTTATCGATGGAAGACTCCAGTTGAAAAAGTTTTCTGCATCTACTCAATGCGATTTCTTTCCAAAGCCAAAAACAAAGCAGCAGCGAAATCAGCAGCTGAACCTAGTAACTCCAAGAAAGGATTGGTAAAAAAGCTAAAAATAAAGGAAAAAAATAAAAGGACGAAAGATTGGCAATTTCAAAATTTATTTAATAATTTTATTAAATTATTATTAAATTATTATTATTATTGTTATTTAGTATTATAAGTAATAAATAGGAAAAAAAATGAAAATAGTGCATATGGTAAAAATTGAAACACTTTCTTCTTTTAGTTGCAAATTTTTTTTATAGATACCCTACTCGCATCTCATTAAGTGACCACAAAGCTCCTAAAGGAAAAGAACTAAGCTTTCTTTGAGCAAAACAAAAAAAAATTGTGCATATGGTAAAATTCAAAAACTTTGTTTTTTGAGTTAAAATTTTTTTTTATAGATATGCCTCTTGCTACTAAGTGACCACAAAGCTCTTAAACAAAATGATCTAAAGTTTAATTTGAGGGGAAATAAAAAATCTCCATTTTGAAAAAAAAAATTAAAACAATGGGGGAAAATGAAAATGATACATGTGCCAAATATTTAAAAATCCTATTCTTGAGTTAAAAAATAATTTGTTTTGATAGATATCCCACTCGCATCCCATTAAGCGATTATAAAGGAAATTGTATAAGCTTTCTTTTGAGAAAAAAAGGGCCCATTTTGAAAAAAAAAAATTAAAAATTATATTTTTTGAATGATTGAACAAATAGCTATCTAAAGTCCTTTGGACAATTTTTGTTAGGACTAATAGGTGAAAAGTTATACTCATTTAAAAAAAAACCCTGTATGACCAAAATGTCCAACTTTGTTTGACCCCTTCTAACTCCGGCAGTTCTTGATTGATAGAGCTGAAAATTTGTGTCTGGACTACTATCCAATAGTACTAACCTTGGTGCAAATTTAATCCAAATCGGAAGACATCGATTTTAAAAGTTGGGTCACTTGACGTGAAATTGCCCAGATATGTATATTTTTCCTTAATACAACACTTATGGCGTTTTCTTTTCCATTCCCCATATAAAAAAGGAAAAAAGTGTAACATTTTTGCCAGAAAAGAAAACGCCATTAGTAGCTAAAAAAAAGTGTTTTTTTTTTGGAAGGCCAGATTTAAGTGGTTCGCTTGTTAAACGTCTTTATATAATAACAAACATTCTCTTTTGTACAGCAAATTCCAGCTGCTAATACAGCTTCGGGTGGACAATTCCCAAAGCCTTCTTATAATACTGGTTATGGATCAACCAATTATGATGCTCTTTCACAAGCTTCACAAGACTATACAAAAGGGACGTATCCATCTAGTGTTAATCAACAAACAAAATCGCAGAATGTAACGAATCCCCCACAAGCTGGTACAGCTTCGGATATAACATCCTCCATGTATGGCAAGGGACATGTGGCGCTTAATAAAGTCAATGTAAGTAACATGCTTTACAAAAATACATACAAAATTATTTAATTTTTAAAAATACTGCATAGAAAACATTTTTAGAGTTTGGTTAATAATTTAATTTGTTTGGCTTTTTCCTTATAGTCATACGAGAAACAAAATTTCCACTCTGGCACGCCTCCACCATTTAATATGGCAAATACACAGACTGCAGGCGGCACTTCAGCTCAACCCTATGGTATGTATTTACCAACAATGCCAGCTGCTGGACATCATATGATTCATCCACCAATTCACCAGGTAATTTAATACATTTTTTCTCGAAATATGACTTTCTAAAAATCGTTATATTTAAAATCATTTAACCAACAATTAGGGCTATTTGACTAAATAATTGTGTAATATTTGTACAGAAATTAATCAACACTCATCCAATATCGAGTTAACCCATTTGACTTTCTAAAAATCGTTATATTTAAAATCATTTAACTAACAATTAGGGCTATTTGACTAAATAATTGTGTAATATTTGTACAGAAATTAATCAACACTCATCCAATATCGAGTTAACCCATTTAAAAATCATCCTGTTTATTAAGTTAACATGACATATTTTCATATACATACACACCATGCCATTGTTTTTTTTTTTTTTTTTTAAATAATTAATAAATGTATATCATGTCTTAATTGAAATTAGCTATATAATAGGCAAATAATAATTAAAGTACAGGATTTGGACAACATGTTTAATTTGGTAAAAGTTTTTGTTTGCTGCTTTTATTATCATTTGAAATTTTTATTAAAAAAAAAAAAATTTAAAAAAAAACGGAAAATAGTAAAAACAGCGATTTCAATGAACTGTCTTTTAAATAATAATTTAAACATTTTGTTTGAACTCCCACTCATCATGTCACATACAAAACGTTATTGCGCCATCAAAAAGTTCAACCTTATTAATTGCGGATTTACTTGTAAAACTATTCACAAATATTCTAATTTGATTCTCAAGTTATAAAAGAGATTATGTGTTGTTTTGTTATACGTAAAAGTTTTAAAGAAAATACATAGGACTTCTTTTTGGCTTATTGACGATATGTACATCTATAAAGTTTGGCTTTCTTTATGGTAGTTATTTGCATGCCGCTAAATTTATATACATACATATTTTAAAGTTGCATTTATTTGTTTTTCATTTCAATCTTTTATTTTATTCTTTTATGAAGATTTAAAATTAATATATGACAAAATTACATTTCTTAATATTAAAAAAAAGTTTCACAGATAACGTTAGTGGTTTTCGTGCTTGATAAAGTAAAGTACATACATATGTTGTATGTATTGTTAAAAATAACAGAATTCACTTAGCCATAACCGTAACTTTTTTCTGGCAACAGTTAGTGCTGCCATAACCGTAAACAGCTGTTTATGTTTTTAAATTTAAATTTCTCAAAAGTGCAGAATTAAATAAATGCAAAACTATGACCAGTGCCAAAGAAATTGATTTTCTATTTTTAAATGTAATTTCATTATACGCTAAAAGAAGACATTTTAAGCGTAAGAGATCCGACCTATCAACATGAATTGGTTCCAAAGTGGGTATCACCAGAAAACGTTTCTAAAAATAAAAGATATGGACGAAGAAGTTTTCCGTCATCCATTTTATTTACTACAAAATTTTAATTTATATTAAAGAAGTTCTTAAACAGTTTAAAAAAAACTTACCAAACAATACCAATGTGAAAACAAAAAGAAGCAACAAATACGTAAATATTGCAATCAGCTGTTTATGGTTATGGCGGAAAACCAAAATTCAATTGGTTTGTATGGTTATGGCTATGGCATTATGTTAAGTCAGCAATAATCGTTTACTGTGTTGCCCATAAGGTTGGTTTGAACAGCTGTTTTTAATGGTTATGGTTAAGTCACGGCTAATTGAACCTTTAGAAGTAAAGTTCTCTTGCAAAAGTTGCAAATGCTTAAAATCTTGTAGAAATCAGGTTATTTGCAAAACTGTAGAGTATATTTTTATTTTACGCCAGCCATAGCTAAAGCCCTCTCTATTGAGTCACTTTCTTACACGTACATAGCACACACATCAGGGATGGAAAATAGCTTTTTGAATTTTGTACCAACTATATAAATAAATTTTACTTTTTAGATCTGCAATTCTTAATATTTATTAAATAATAATAAAACTTAATCACAAACGTGTATAAAAATTCAAGTCTACATGTTTTCCCTTCTCTTTGAAAGTTGGTATTTGTTTAAATATGTTAGACAGCCACTTCTGCACCACAATAAATTTATACGAACATCGTTTTAATTTATTATCACGATTATCAATAACATTCTTATTTATGAAGTATGGGGTTATTTACGAAATAAAAAAGTTATCCTTGGTTAAAAATATATGCATCAAGCAAATTTAAATATACATATATATACATATATTTAAATATATAAATGTATATATTCGTGCAGCCTATGATTGCATTGCCAAAATTACTAGATTTATTATTTAAGGAATGTGTTAACGAAATAGAAGGGTTAACATTTAGTGTTTTTGAAATCCTGTGTAACAACTTTCGTTTTTTGATTCAGCCTCAAAATCAATTAATATGAAATAATTAGCCATGTCACAGAGCTTAATTCCGTTCGTAAGTGGAATTGATTCCGTATTTTGGATCTGTAGAAAAAGTAAAACGAAAAATGTTTTCGGAATGAAAATACTTTTAATTATAAGTTATTTAATTATTAATTTAATTTAAAGTGATTTCATTCCGAAAAAATGTTTCGTTATACTTTTTCTAGAGAAGTCAAATACGGAAATAATTCCACTTCCGAACGGAATTGAACTCTGTGACATGGCTGAATAATTTAGAGGTTTCCATTGCTCTGTAATTCAACCGACATTTTTTTGTTGTGATCTTTTAGTGTATATTTATGATTTTAGTAAAATTATGTCTTCGGCTTGCACTATTACACATATGGTAACTTTAATCATGTGTTAATCTGAAATACCAAATTTTGATGCAGCAGTAATTGCGCTAATAACTAAATATATGGAACTGAGAATTTACTAGACTTGAATTAATTCATTTGCAAGAATAATAATGCAAACCAGCCTTTTAATTGTTTTAATGTAAAAAAGCTGCACGCTTTATTGAACGTAGTATTTGCTTTGTAAGTTTCTGTTTTTTAATTTTGCATTATTTTTGTTTAAATTCGGTCCTTAAGCTTTTTTTTCAATATTGAACCCGAAACAGTGGGAATATCATGCAATTTTTATCGATTTCTTTTCTATTTTGATTTTCCATTGGACAGCGCTCGTACAAATACATACATATGTAAATAAAATACATAACAGTAGTTATAACTAAAAAAATCTAAGGTGTTACCCCACGTTTTTAAAATGTGCTACTGTAATGTGACCGCATTTAATGTGAATAACGCTTTATTTACATAAAACTGATCAAGTAATTATAAAACAATCTATATAATAACAAAAAATATTACAAATAGCTAAGAAAATCATTTTTCTTTCTTTTTCACACTACTTTGTGAAAAGATACATACATAAGTATGTAAATAGACTACAAAGAGTGTTTCCGCATATGTAATACATGTGCACAAATAATTTATTTTGTTTCTAAGATGAAAATTTTAACAAAAATTGTTTTTGCATTTAAATTTTAAGTAACGTTAAGTTAGTTTCGGTTTAGACTGATTTTTTACTAGCTTCGGTTCTGTTTTGTTCTTAATATTTATAAAAACACAACAGAGACCAAACGAACCTAGAGTAATATTGGATATATTCTAAAAAAAAACATGACAAAACAGCCAACATGACAGTGTTATGGCAAAAAAGTTAATAAATTCTGAAAAAAGTCAAAAATATGTCGAATGTTTTCAATTTATACATATATTAAACAATCCCCTCTGCTAGAGTGATTTCAAAAATAAGCGATTTTCAAAAACAAATAATTACCAAATTGATGGACTGCAAATTGCACAATTTTGTATATTGAATCAAAAATTGTTTAATCAAAAATAATACCAGTAAACTATGTGAATTTGTTGTACATAACACCAAAATATGTGAATTCGTTTAAAAACAAAAAACCAAGTGGATTAGGTCTATATATATTTTAAATTTTCGTTCTGCCGTCTTGTCAATTGTTATGTACATCTGTTTTAGAAATTAAAATCTGTTTTCTAAAAAAAAAATGTTTTTCTTATATAGTATTTGTTTTTAAACTTTGCTGCCTTAACGTCACATATTAAATTTAATGAACTCAAGCCTGACTAAAATTATAAAAGAAAGTCACATATGTAATCTAAATAAAATAATAAACGTTCTTCTTTCTATATTAAGCTGTAACTAAAACGAAGCCAATATTATATTATTCATTTTAACACTCCATAACCCTATAAATAAATATGTATGTACATACGTAACCAGCAGAATCAATTGTTTGGTAACAAACATAATCTTAAAATTGTCTTCAAAATTTAAAATAACACGCAGAAAAAAATTATCTAATTCATAAAAATACTAAATCAAACGCTTGACTCTCTCAAATCGTTCTTAATTATGAGATAAAATCTCCTAGGTTATTGCTGATTACGTACAAAGGTATTTCGAAAACTTTAAAGCTTTCATCATAAATTTATGTGCGATTAATTTTCATACATATTTACATAATGAAATGGTAACTAGTTGCATATACATCTATAGTTTCATATACATACTTATATTCTAATGAACATTATTTGTATTTAATATACTATATATTATATTATAAATGCGTCTAGCAGAATATCACAAACAACATGTTTCTTTTCATTTAATTATCTTCTAATCAGCAAAATAGTATTTTTATACAGTATCAGTTAAAAGAACAAAAATAAACTACATAACTACATACATAAATAAAAAAGAAATCATAAATGTAAAGATTAACTTCAAATAGTTTTAAAAATAAAACAACAAAAAAAATAAAGAACATCCTATTAAACAAATATTATGCATGAAATATTTTCCTGTTTGATTTATTACTATTATTATTTCTTTTGGTTTTTATTGGACATCAAATAGATGGACGGCAGGATTCACAATTCATCCCGCCGGGTAAGTTTCAATATTAAATCGACGACTTTTAAAAATACATTTTCTTTTTAAATAGACACAACTACAAAACACATACTCCAGTTTGTATTTACTATTTAAAAAAAATATTAATCATCACACTTGCTTACATACATACATCTACATAACTATACTTAAAATAAAAGTGAAATTAAAAATTTGTGCAACTTTTTAAAGTAAATCATTTTGTGGCACATATTCGAATAAAAAAAATTTTTCAAAATTATGGCAAATTATATGAAAAATTAATATTCACCCCTATCGTGAATAAAAATTCCCCATGAAATTTGTCCCCTTTTCACATTTTTCCTATTAAAATTCAATGTTAAAAAAATAAAAGGGAACAAATTTCATGTGGAATTTTTATTCAGAAATAATATGCTCAAAACGCTTAATTTTTTGTAAATTGAACACTTGTTCGAGTATTTTTATTTTATTCTTCTGCATATTTTTGTTATCGTATCATATTGTTAACTATTAACTGCCATATTTATAAAAAATTAAAGTAGACTTCAAGTGTACTTTAAGAAAATTTTGTATGAAAATTTTGTCTTAAAGCACACTTCAAGCATACTTTAATTTTTATAAATACGGCAGTAAAATTATAAAAAATCTTTAAAATACTCTACGGCAAATTTTATTTATTTTTTATATCGACAGTTCAATTCCAAACCATGCTATGTCGACATAGCATGTTTTTAATTTTTTTGCGTTTTTGAATTTAGATTTTTTCAACTTAAATTCTGTCAAATTTTGATTGTGATTGGCTAGTCCAATCAATAGTTATAAACAACAAAGTTCTACCTCATATGGTTTTTTAGATATCGCCTGTAAACTGTAGGAGCTTTTCCTGCAAAACTCACTTTTTCGATTTAGCATGTTTTGGAATAGAGCTGTTGATATATGAAGTGTTAAATATTTACTACTCTAGACTGTAGAGTAGTTTCATTTTTAGTTAACATAAAAATATAATCGTTCACATGGTTACTGCTAATTATAAATTTAAATTTAATTATCTTTTTATAAAAAAAATAATATACATAAAACACTGCAGATTATAAATATTGCAGAACAGGGGATTTGTTTAGAAACAGTGAATTTTTAAGAGCTTTCGGATTTGCTTAAAAAAATGACATACAATTTAGAGAAATGTATGAAATCTTTATTTGATTCGATAGAACGATCTTTATCTTTCATGATGATTTTATGTAAATGTTGACCGCGGGTACCCCTCAAATGGTTCATACGCTGGGTCCAATTTTGGCATATTTTGGCAACATATTGGCCGGTATATCACGAATAAACATACCCCCACAAAAATTAGTCTAAAGACGTCAAAACGGACGATCTAAGCAGCCAATTGACCGGCCCCAAACGTGAAATAAACTCGCCTTTCAATTGGGCCATTGTTGCGCTTGATGTTGTTGTCATGTGGCACCGACTTGTTAAAACCAAGTCCGGCTCTTTCATTTGGGGCAAACAAAATTTTTAATCATTCACAGTAACGTTCCTGCCTTTATCGTCTTTGAAACATTACGGTCAAATCCACACAAACAGTGCATTTTTCGGGATGTATTGGCAGTTCTTGCAATGCTTGCTTCTGGCTGCTCTTTATACGAAAATTTAGCTTGTTTACGCATCCATTCAACCACTTCATAACGCCTTTGCTATTAATTATCTCCCCTGCTCTGTAAACTGAATTGTAGTTACTTTTTCGCTTAACTTTCGATTTATAAAAAAAAAACTGTATTAATGTACAAAGTCGTGCTATTTACAGAACATCAATTTGTCGTTCTGTAAACCTGAATCACATATTTTGATGCTCTGTAAATAGAATTTACTTCATTTACTCCATTTACTTTCGATTAAATAAATAATTTTCCGTGTACAAAATCGTTCGATTTGTAGAACATCAATTTGTCAATTATTCGTTTTTGAAAATTATTCGGTTTTAATACAACTCTATAGCAGATCAGGGGCGAAATTTTTTATATTGAAATCACACGATTTTGAATATTGAAACAGGCTTGTGGAATTGATTTACAGAATACTAAGTAAATGTGAAAAAATGTTTGTATGTATGTACATACATACATACATATACATATATGTTGTGTTTAATTTTATTTATTAATAAATATCCTTTGATTTCATTCATAGATTTAAATTTTCTTTTTATCCGGAATAAAGTTTTAGTGATTTTGTTATAAACCAAACTGTACACTACTGTACATACATTTTTTTATAAATACATACATACATAGATATGTATTTTCTATAGAAAATCTTGTTTATAACAGCATTATTATAGTAGGCAATTTCGTACCACAGTGTTACATTAAATTTGAAAATAAATAAATATTAAAATTTTAGTACGCTTGTATTGAAAAAGTGCCATTAGAATACTATTTTCTAATAATTTGCATATTATTTTCCATCCCTAAGCAGGAAACATTTTGCCAAAGGATTTAAGAATGCTAAATGTTTTATACAAGTAAAACTATAGACCGAAAGAGAATTTCAAAACTCTAGATTTATATGTAAACATATTGGGTCGAATTATTCATTCCGTTGCTGCAGTATTTTTTCGGTATCATCTCTACACAGATTGTATTGCAGCATGTCGCAGGAATGAATAATTACATTTTACATATCGATCGATATTTCTTTCCGCTTAGTTTTCCTTTCCGTACGGAATCAATAATACCACCCATTAAAACTTTGATAAAACACCAACACTAAATATGTTGGTACATACTCGTACATATTGCACCCTAAATACAAACGATTAACTTTTTGTCTCTCCTGAAAGTTTTAGTATTTTGAGTTGTATTTAGGGTGCGATATGTATATTTTCAAAGAAAGATCAGTATTTTTGTTAGTGAAAATATATTTTTTTTTTTTTTTTTAATTTATCCACTAAATAAATATCAAAAATTTATCCAAATATGTATGTTAAACAAATTTTTCATATTTTTTCCGGCTCTAATTTTATTAAACCTGATAAATAAATCACTTCAAAAGAGTCCAAAAAAGTATTTATTTGATTATTTTGCTTTAACGTTAAAGTGACAAAGTTTAAAAAAAATGGAAATTACAAATAATTTTTCACTTTTTAATTTAAATACATATGTATATCATAAACTCATTCAATATTTTTTTGTTTAGCAATAGTAATACATTTGTATTAGCTGTAGTTTTGTTTTTGTTATTTTTTTAATGTCATTTATTATTATTTCATTCTTTAAATTATATTTCTTATATGGATTTATTTTATATCTGTTTTTAGGATTCAAATAGCACTGGACAACGTCAACCTACAAGCAACCAATCGAAATCGGCCACTAAGCAAGGGTATTCACCCTCTTATTGGACAGGCCAAAATTGAGCGGCTTTAAATTTTGTTTGCTAAGACGACCTTTTTTTAAGAACACAGCAGGCGAGATTAAACACTCCTTTTAAAATAGATAATGATGGATTATGTGGAAAAGAAAATATAATATTTTTTGTTTTGGAAAGAAATAACCTGGACATGATTGATGAACTGCTCGCTATTGCGCCTGCTAATATTTATTAATAATAATGCTTAATATTAACAACTAGAACTACAAAAGTAATAGAGAACATCTCCTCTTCCTCCTCCTCATCCTCTCAAATAATAAGAATAATAATAATAAACAAAAAAACTCCTCAAATAGACTCCGTACAATTGTTAAAGGGAAATGTAATACATAATTTCTTCGTCTCTTAACTAACACACAGTTTAATTATAAAACACATTTTTTTGTATTTTTTATATATGTATGTATATATAAAATACAAAACTAAAAAAGTGTAGCCAGCCGCTAGAAAGACTATAAACTTCTTTAGTTTTCTTTTATATATATGTATAAAGCATATACATGTATATATTTGTTTAACTATTTACGTCGTCACTTAATTGCCCATTACCATTTTTTGTTATTAATTAAAAAATAAACTAATTTTATTTTATGTAGTGATTAGTTGTCCCTACCAAAAAAATAAAAAAGAGAAAGCACTTAAATTAACAAATAATTAATTATTTTCGTCATAGAAGTTTTAATATTTTAACTAACAACCTGACCTCATCCTTCCACTACCACAATTACCAAATCCAACCGCCACCCCTCCCCCTCTACACCCTACCCTTTCACCCATATATCACAAATTCATACTAATTTACACTCTCCCATAAAACCACAGCAATCATACAAACACACATACACTCACATTTTTTATTACAAAATAATGAAATAAAAAGGAATAAATGATAACAATTATCAAATAATTTAATTAAAATAATTATTATATTATTATAAATAAAAAATAAATAACAAAATAAAATAAACAAACCCAACCCCCATTAATTACTACATTGTATTGTACGTATTTATACACATACACAACCATTTTACATATATACGAATACTATACATACATATATTTTATAAAATACAAACAAACTGAGCAAGGATTTTAGATGTTTTTTTTTTTTAAATTAACTTAATCCTTTCTTCTCCTTATCTCCCCCCAAATAAATATAAATACAAACAAACATACTTTTAATATATACACATTTATGTATATTTATATGCGTAGCAAATTGTCGTATTGCAAAGCAACAAATAAAACAAAATTAATGAGTTTAAAAATACACATTCTTAAAATTAAACAAAAGAAAACAGTAAGAAATAAAAAATATTTATTAATAACACAAAAGGAGTAACACATAAAAGAAACGAAAAAGGAGTAAAAAAAGAAATTATATTAAAACAAAAAAATAAATGAAAACACAAATAAATATTGTAATCGGTTTAAACTTATATGTATAATTATAATAATCTTAATATTTAAATTAAATACAACAAACAAAAAATATGATTGAATCCAAATAAAGATCTTACATTTTTTTATTTAAACCAAACGTATAATATTAAAAGCATAAAAAGCTCCACAGGGAAAATCTTTTCAACAAAACTTTGTTTTCCGACAGGGACATATTGCAATAACATGATAACAAGTTTTGAAATTTTACTTGTTGATATACATACATATTAATAGTTGCAATAGAAGCTTTGACAATAAAAAATTCATTTACGAACAACCCGCTGATTTTTCTAGAAAAAAATTATTTGTTCAGTCAAAGCTAATTGTATTGCTCTTTTTGTCACTGCATGTTGTTCGATGTGGTCTGGAGGCTTGATTGGGGCACTTTTTCTGGAATATATGGATGGAAATATAAGTTTTTAATAAATTTGGTCTATTATTGTTGATGTGAAGCCACATGTGACACTGCTTGGTCGTTTAAGTGAAATTATCGAGAAAGGAATCGACAACTGTATGCACGGTCGTGTTGGAAATATCTCCGATACATTTATAATTGTCAAACCTTATTCTTTCCAATACAATACAAGTTTTAACAACTTTCAATTTTCTTTGTTTTATTTTCTTTATAAAGTATAAAAGCTTCTTTAGTCATTGTAATCAATTGTGTATGACGATTTTATTAACTATATATATGACGTACATACATACTAACATTTTATTATTACCAATTTTGAAACTAATGCTCTGTTGCCGTGCTAGTCAAATTTGCAGGTTTTTGTCACAATTTCCATGAAAATATATCATTAAAACATATTTTACATATCTCACCAATAGCCTGTAAATCTGATAAGAACGGGTAAAAAGCTTATACATATATAATGCTTAAAATATGAATATTAAAAGGAGAAGTAACATCCAAAGTGCTTCTACTATTGGCTGTGTAGTAGTTTCGTAAAGTCGGCATATGCGGATTCCAAATCAAATAGAAATTGTCGTACTTGATTGTCGTTGAGTTCATCTGAAGCCTGCATTTCATTAAGTGTAGACAGCCATGTTTCCACCTTTTGCTTAGCTTCAAAATCTTTGGGTATCAAGGACAAACGATTCATGTTGTCGGCCAAATCTTTGACATCGAAATGCAATGCATCCATTGTATTCATTTTGAGACGCAACTTGTCCATAATGGTTATAAATAACGAAACGATATCTGCAATACACTTGGACGTATTACCCTTATCATCTTTAATAGTGATGGGACGTTCTTCACGAATACGTTCAAGGGCAGCAGGGCAATCCAAACGGAATTTCTTAACGAATGTATCAACACTGGGAAATTCATCGCATTGTACTTGCTTAAAAGCAACCTTATACTGTACTAAGTATTTGGAACAGGCAGCCGTGTACTCTTGGGGTGTGATACAATCTCGTATGTAGGCCTTTTCCAATTGCTGTAGTGTATTAATAATGGCATATAAATCGGCCATATTATCGTACTTTTCGCGTTCACGAGCATTGCGAAATAGCTTAACTTCTTCAAAAAGTTCGGATGAAGTTTCTTGCATTATTATTATTGGGAAAATAAACAAAAACTTGATGGATGACGAATGTTTTCTACTATTGTATTTTTTTTTCTTGAAAATTGTTGGTTTTTTTAAATTCACAGGGTTGTATCAATTGGTATATATATTAATTTATTTACAGGGTAGCTTATCATAGTAGTAGAATATGGTTACAAATGGAAATGCAAAAAAAGTCATCAGTGGATTTTTTTTCAATGTCCGTTATTATTTTATGTTTTAAGTGGCATAATTAAATTCGTAATGCTTTCTTTCAATTTGAATTACACAAAAACCAACCAGGATAGATTCTATTATTAAAATTTTAATCATATTTATTTATGTTACAGCTAACATGTAATTGATGCGTTTGGCTTTGTATAAGCAGCCCCACAGTGGTGTTAAATCGCATGATCGAGGAGTCCAATTAATAGGTAATTTTGTGAAATTATGCTTTTGGGTAATTTGGTTTGCTTTAAATTTAGTTTCGGTGGCTATGTGACATCTTCAATAATACGACAAAATTATGTTGTTAAAACTCTCGAAAGCGTGATTTATTAACGTATTTCCAGTCGAATATTAGAATTTGCTTTTCAAGTTTCAGAAGTACAAATGCATATCCATTGAAACATGACTGTCGTCGTTATTTACATTAATTTATAATTATTCATAAGATTTCTTACACGGATATAATGGGTCGATTATGAATAGCAACCAAACTGGACATGCAAGTTGTTATTATGTAAGGCAACTTTCGTTTTTAATCGGTTTTTCGAATAGAAAACAAACATTTATATGTTAAAAATATAAATAGTTTAACAACAAAATAATTAACATTTAAAATTTACCACTTAAAATAAAAATCAAAACAACCACAAATTCTTGGTTGCCATGTTCGGCAACTAAAGTTAAAAGCTTACAGTTTTCAGTTGCCATCGGTAAAATGTTTTTGGCAACTGTCAACTCCACTGAGGTTCGGTTGCCATCCGTAATCGACCCATAAGAAACGTAAATAGTACTTCGCATTTTCGCCAATATGTACTTAAAAACTTGAAGTTACATACATATATAATTCAAATTCAAACTCATCAACATATTTAAAATGTTAGTGGTGTGTTAAATGTGATACTTAGCTTTTCTATAAAATAAATTCTCGCAATTGTTTATGTTAACAAAACCACAATTTATTTTATAATTTATTTTTAGACTTTAAGCATACTATAGATTCATACATAATAAACATACACAATAGTACAAATAATTGAACACAACAATATTAATTACTTAATTGCAATAAACGAAATACTTCATCGTTGGCTTCATTTAAAAACAACAGCTTGAAAATATCATTATAAAATTCAGGATAATAATCACAAGCCCTTTTGCAGTCTGGTGTCCAATTAACTTCCAATAGTTTTGGTTGCATTTTACCACCCTCTTTGGAATTTGGATGCCAATCCAACATTATATCTGCAGCATACAAAGCCCTTGATTGTGAACACGGCTGTATGGCACTAGGAGCTGAACCTTTAGTAGCACATTCCAGCATATTATACAGCATGCTACATATTTTATCTTCTATATCAGACCAAGCGTTGTGAGGATATTGTTCTTGCCATAAATCCAAAAACTCCTCACATTTAACATGATGTAATTCAGCATCGTCTTGATAGTTCATCACAGTAAAATGCTTTTCATAATCATCGAAATGATCGAGTGAATAGGGTTTATTTGAAAAACGCAAGTAGAATTTACGGTGTATGAATGCCTCCAAGGGACAAACGCTTTTAAGCAGCACCACATAGCGAATATCGAACTTAACTTGAGCATCCAACGAGGAACGATAAAAGAGCACTGGATTTTCGATGTATTTTTGGGCAATTTTTGGACCCGTAGAAGGTAAACGTACAATTTGTGCTAAGCTATTAGTGATATGGGTATCCAAGCCTCTGGCCAAATTCCAGGGTTTTATAATCCAATGATTATCCAAACCTTTCTTAGCCCTATTCTGATAGTATGAAGCGAATTGTAAAATTTCCGTCTTTAAATTATATGTGGTTGGCAGCCACAATGGATAAGTCTCCAATGTTTCCTTATTATGATGTTCCACAGCCGCTCTCCGGCAAGTAATACTAAGCAAGTCTTTAATAGTAATAATATATTCCAAAGGAAATTGATTAATAAACTTGTTGGGCGTTTCCTGAGACAATTCAGCGAAATTTTTGTAGTGAGTTGTTAGCCAAAGAATATCAGCTGATTCTAGATTGTCCACCAGACTGAAGCATGGTGAAGTTAAATGCTGTTGTACCATATCGTACTCAGTAAACACTTTTAAAGGTTCATTACGATCGAATTGAGGTTCTTGCAGTTCATCCTCTGATGGAAAAGTTTCCGGTATATGACCAGAATGGAAATATTCTGGCGATGGTTCATACTGCATAAAACTTTCTTTGCTTATATCTACATGGCTCCAGGGTAAAAGCAAAGCTTTTCTCTCCTCAGCTTCTTTACTTACGTACTCCACATAATTACGACACACATGATCACCACATTCAACATCGGTAAGAGGAAACAAGAGACTGTAAGTGGTTTGGCTGTTTAAATGTAAAAATGGTATCAATCTAAAATTGGGCTCATCTGAATGTCCCACTGCTGAACCCACCTCATCCATTATGTACCATATGGGTTGTCTATCCTCATCGGACAGTTGATCACTACCCAGTGTATAAGACTGGCAGTATTTCCACATTTTCTTCATTACCTTATCCACTCGATCATTGTCTTCTAAATCCACGCCGGTTATGGCACATAATCTATTGCACAGATGTTCATATTCTTCAAGCTGTCGCCGTGCCGTGTTTAGACGGAATGTCCAGCAATGGTCTACAAGATATACATTATTGGGATCATTCGCCAGCAGCCCTTCTTCTTTTGCTACAGATAATGCGAAAACCGGCCTGCATTCTTTCTCCTCCACACTTTCAAGTTCATCTTCTTCATCGTCATATTCGATTAACATCAGCTGCAGGGCTTCACCAGCATCAAATGTTTCAGTTGTTATTTTATGATAAAGCGTTTTCCAGAAATGTTGTGGCACTGCTGATGCCAGCAGTTGGTGCTTGTGTAGGTCAACAAATTGATTAAATAAATTTATGCCATCCATTTCTATTTAACAAAAAGTTCAGCCTCAGTTGTTTTTGATAAAATTTAGGGTTAGATTTAAATAAGTGTTGCCCTTCTCATTTTTTTCATGACATGGTTATGTATTGTTCGTAGTGAATTTTAGTAGGGAATGTATGATCAGTTAATTTTCAACAATTTAAAATTTATTTTGTAAAAATGAAAATAGTTGTACAAAAACATTTATACATTTTTTTGTTATAAATGCATCAATTTTTTTTTTGATTCGTATGACTTTTAGCATAATTTTCGATAAATAAATGGAAAAATATTCAGTGAATTAACTTTTTTAACATCAGCAATTTAAAAAAATTAAATTTGAAATAAATGTTTATGTTAATTTACCTTTTTTCAAATATGTACATACATATATGTAACATATTATATACATATGATTAAAGTTACAGATGAATAAATTATTTCACGGCTAATTCGTAATCAGTTGAAGTAATGTGGTATTATAATAAGCACAGAGTATAACAGAGGTGACAGAAGAGCAAAGATAGTGTAGTTTTTTTCTTGTCTCTTTCTTTGGAACCTGCCTTTTTGTTTTCTTTATGTTACTATTTTTCTGACGCAATAAAATTAATTTTTGGCACAGAGTATTTTTGTATTGTTTGATACAACCATAAAAAAATGCATTTATATCATCTAACGAATGCATAAACTCCACAATGCATACCAAGAAAGTATAACAATTATTAAAATACAATTTAGTTAGTTATTAAAATCACAAACATATAAACAAACTTTCAATTCAAATATTCTAACTCAAATTGTTTTGTTTATTTTGTTTTGTCCACAAAATTCTTGTTGTATACAGTGCTTTGCTTTTTCACATTACAAATTTACTACCAGAAAATATTTTCTTTCTCTTTTTAATATACCTGCCTTTTTAGCTGATTGTAGCTATTTTGAAACGCCAAAATTGACGCCTCTGTGTTCTCTGTGATAATAAGCATGGTTTTTACTTGGCAATGCTATCATCACTTAAATAAGCCGCTGTACTTCAACAACAAAATACAGCTGTTCAAATAAACAAACAATTACGTTTGTTTGTTAGAAAATTGTAAGAAAATTTACAGATTTTCCCAAAATAATGGACAATACAGGCGAGCAATTGCATCCTAATTGGCTGGCTTTAGCTACAGTACACATTCCACTTAAGCGTTTCATCAAAGAGGGAACTCAGGAAGTGCAAAAAGGAACTCATATTTCACAACAAAAATATAACATTGCTGGATTCAAAGGTGAAGAAATTAAAGAATTTTATGAGGAATTGGTTAGAAAAGAAGGCAAGGAAACAAACCAAAATATAAAACAAACACAAAATAAATTAAGTAATAAAAATGTGGAAAAGAGAATTAAAACGGAAGATCTGACGCCAAAAACAAATTTTGAGGTTAGAAACTATTTTCGTTTTGCAATGGAAAACAAGGTGGATGAATTAAAACAGATTGATTTTAAAGATCAAAATGTAAATGTGTGTGATAGTTATGGTTGGTCAGCTCTAATGATGGCCAGTTGTGAAGGAGCGTATGAAACCGTGGAATATTTATTAACACTGGGAGTGGACAGAAAAATAAAAGATAAAACTGGCAAGACTGCCAAAGACTTGGCCCAAAAAAAAGGTTATTATAAAATAATAGAGCTCTTGAAGAATTTTCAAAAGAATCATTTTAATAAAGAAGATTACAAACAAAAAGAAACTGCAAAGACACAGCCGTTCTTTTGTGAAATTTGTAAAGTAAACTTTAGTGAAACTTCTCAAAGCCAACATCAAACTTCTACGATTCATCAGTTTAATATGAAATCCACATTACCAGCTAATAAATTACAAAAGTTCAATATACCAGCGCGCAACAAAGGCCTGCAGCTTATGGTTAAGCAAGGCTGGGATAAAGAAAGCGGTTTAGGGCCCTATCAAGCCGGCCGTTTATATCCGGTCAAGACTGTCATACGAAAACAGCGTACTGGTTTGGGTATAGAACAGGAAGCACCACGTGTCACACATTTTGAAGCATACGACCGCAAAGCTATACAAAGACACAATTCAGACTACTATAAGAAAAAGCCTAGAAATAGCAATGACATGAGGCGAGAAAAGGTCAGAGAGTGGAAACGTGATAGGCGTTTAAGAAATGAACTGAAGTAATAGCCGCCAAGGGAGAATATGTAAATGCTTTTGCCAGCCTGTATAGCACTTTAAAAATTTTCATAAGCTTTACTTGCACTCCTAATCAATCATATCTCCTTTAAAAATTAATAGAACTGAAAATATGGCTAAAACATCCGAACAAAAATGTATGGAAATTTTGAAATCAACCGAAGAAGTGGCTGATCAAGTTTTAGTCAATAAACAAGAACTTATAAACCTCGACCGAAGACGCCAGCAGAATCGAGAAGCCATCAGAGAGTTAGAGAAAAATCCTGAACATCAAGAGAAAAAAATATGGACCACCATTGGTAGCATGTTGGTGAAGTTGGATCGACAAAAGGCCTTAGAATTATTAAAAAATGGTATTTCATTTGTTTAAAGAAATTTTTTGATTTTTTAGTATAATTTTCATGTTTTAAACACAGATCAAACACAAATTGAGCGAGAAATACAAATTTTACAATCGGATCAAAAGATTTTGGTGAATAAACATCGTGATTTGGAGCATTTTTCACCATATTCGGGTACAAATATAAAGCCTTTAGATCGCAAGGAGTTTAATGCCCTAAAGGCCAACTTACCCATGTTGTGAAATTGTAAATATGTACATACATACATATGTACATAGTGGTACATATAAAGAAATTATTCTATGCTAATTGCTACATATTAGTTTAAGTATACATTTTGTATGTTTTTTCTAATAAACAATTTAAATGAATATGATTTGTAACTTAATTATTTACACAATGGTCTATATAACATTCCGTTCGGATATTTATGTAAATGCTAGAATTGTTCACATAAAATCTGGTTGCTTAAAAATATTAATGTTGATGTAACAAAAAAAGCGATTGATTATTTTTGAATCAGAAATTCGTACTAATGAATTAATATACATATAAGAAAATTGTTTTTATGGGATGTTCGAGTGTTAATATACATATTTTTCTATTAGATTGCACGTCTTATCGTCTTTCTTTTCTTCTTACGGTACTTACATTGGCGTTGTATTTTTTTGAGCGGTTATTGTCGGAGATACCCAAGATTTGGCCTTTATTTATGTATTTTCTTTCATCCTGTTTTGCTTTATATTCTTCTGCTTTAATAAGATAAAAGATTTGATATTTTACTTGTTGACATAAGAGTAATAGAAGCTTTGATAATTGTTACAGTGAATTTAGTTTCGCTCGAAACTGGCCGTATATTCACTAAATTTCCGCATTTTGGATTCTGAAAATCGAAGACCAATTGCTGGAAAACCTTAGCATGCTAAACGTTTTACAGTATGGTGCGCTATGTGGACTGAAAGCTATTATTCGGCTGGTAATGCGGTTACAGTAAATGCATCATCACGAGGTGTCGACAAACAAATTTTGGATTATTATTGATGATATGGATATCACTGACAAGTGGTGATATCCACATATCACACAGTCACCAGACTAATAAATTTATTGCAAACCAAATTTCCCGCTACCCTATCATGCGATTTAACACTACTGGATTGTATTTTGTGGGCTACGTTAAAGCAAATTTTTATATGCAAATCTGTCTTAATAAACGTTTGTTAAATTTAATAATCGTTTTTGAATAAGGGGGCGAGTCTATACAGATCAAATCGATCACAGGCTTAAAACACAAAATGTGGTTGCAAATTTTGATAACAAAACGACATCTGCATGCGTGGTCGTGGATCAAACTACTCTTTTTATTGATTTGCATATAAATTCTTTGATTTATTTTATTTTGGAAAAACGTTCCGATTGATTAAATTAAAAAAAAAAACTGACTGTACAAAACGTAAGTATTGCATCTTCGGATTTTAAGTGAACAGTGCTGTATAATTTAGAACAGGGTGTAATTATACAAGGTTAGTGCAGTAGCACAGCTGACTGACTTTGTTTACAATTTACTTATGTACATATGTATGTATGTCAAAAGTAATATTTTTTCAAGTGTTTTTGACAGCAGTACATTATTTTACACAAACACCATGATTTAGAAATTTTCAAATACAAATAGAATTTCTGAAATACAGTTTGAATTTTTAAAATATGTATGTAGGTATTTACATTTACATTGCATTTAGAAACTTCTGAAATGCAATTGAAAATGGAGTAGTTATAGAAGACAATCCTGCATACATTGGGTAAAATATTCCGAAATACAATTGAAAATTGTGTAGTTCTAAAAGGCAACACCGGATGCATTGAATAATGTAAACAAAGTAAAGAACTGTTAAATTTGTTCAAGATTTTCTTTCAAAAACTAAAGCAAACTCAAAACTGCAAATAGTTATTATTTGCAGAACGCCGAACAAACAAACGAAGTGTGTTGTTTGTATGTACTTATTTGGTTGTTGTTGTCAAACTGCA
This sequence comes from Bellardia bayeri, assembly GCA_950370525.1. Classification (NCBI taxonomy): domain Eukaryota; kingdom Metazoa; phylum Arthropoda; class Insecta; order Diptera; family Calliphoridae; genus Bellardia; species Bellardia bayeri. The sequence continues at coordinate 58,370,516 of OX493268.1, read as the reverse complement.
ACTGGATTTATGTTCAGTGTGGCCCGATACAACCCCACATCAACATGAATAAATGCCCCCACTTTACCATTCTCAAAAAAAGCAACAACAACAACAAATTCCAACAAACACTTAAGACAAACTTTTGCTAATGGAGCTTGTCTCTCACATGTTTTTAACATTCCTTTTAATATTTTGCTTTTTTATATTTATTTACGTTACGTCCGTCTATTTAACACACAGAAAGGTAGAGGAAGGCGACATTAAGAGAAAAGAACAAAAGAAAGACAACAATTGGAGAAGAAATAACGACGACAAAAACAACAAGAATAAAAAACAAAACTTGAATTGTGTTGTAGTCGTCGTTTGAGGTTGATTGTTGACTCCTCGTTTAACTAGACTTTTTGCTGTAGTAGTAAACACTCATACACAAGCATGCAATGAAATAATACAATTTATTTTGCTATAGCGTAAATTAAGAAAATATTTCCAATCTAGTCGTTTGTCAAACTTTGCAAAAGACAAGTGTGTGTATTTTCTAAAACAACGATATTTTGTATTCGTTCGCTACGTTTGTTTTCCTACTCAAAAACAACTGTTTAACTCACTACTGCTGGTTGTTGTTTTTAATTTAAAAGTTTCGTTGTTATTTAATTTTTTTAATTCGATTGTTGTTATTTAAAAAACGTGTGTGTGGTTGATTACGTTTCTTTCCGTCGTTTTAAATAAGCGGGGTTAGAAATTTACCGAGATTCGTTTGCTAATGTTTAGTAACAAACATTAAGTCGGGTTGTAGCAATTAGAATTTTTCGTGGGTATTTTTATGATGTCGCTGTTAAAAAGCATTTATCTTAAAAAATGTACATTTAGAAAAGTAGTGAGTGACAAATTTGTATAATTCTACAAAAGTGAAGAAAAGTGTAAAGAAAACGTGCTTAAAATTACAAGGAAATAGTGTAAAATGAAAAAATATTGTTTGCGGAAATTAATGAATAATTGGTTTTTGTTGTAAAAAAGTCATTGATTAAAAAAGTGTTTGTTTGGTAAAGTAAAAAAAAACAACAATATATTCACCACTCACTATACTACGTTTGTAATAAATGAGAGTATGTGTTGAATATACAAAGTGAAAAAGAAAAACAACAAAAACAAAAAATAATAAAATAAAACGTGCACTTACGTTATTCACTTTGAGAAAAACAAATAACAAACGGTTAATTTTTACACCACTCGCTGTTTGTTGTGTTGAAATCTAAAACACCCTTCCAACTCTTACACACACGTTCTCTTACTAAAATACAAGGTGAAAATAAATAAACTAAACACATAATTATTAAAGTAAAAATCTGTGAAGAAAATCAACAAAAATTGTTTAAAATATCAAATATTAATTAATATTAAAATATCTTATTATTTATTAAAAATTAAACCAAAAATATTAAATGTTAAAAAACCTTCCGCTCTCTTTCTTAAACAAAAACAAAATAAGAATTAAGTTGAATAAATTAACCGCCTCCGCCCCCTTTTTGTTATCATTTGTTTGTTTGTGGTCGGTCGTGTTTAATTAAAATTGAATTGAGTATAGGTACATATAATAAGAAATAACAAGAATAAGGCAAAATATTAAAAAATACTAAATCTATACAAAACAAGTTTTGTTCTTCTTAAATTAATAACAAATTAAAAAAAACCTATTCCTCGTGTATTAATAAATTGTATATCTAGCTATTGTGTTTTTAATTTCTAAACACAACGAATTTTATTACTATATTATTAAATTACAGCAGAATTAAATGAACAATTTTTCATCAGTTTCATAAATTGAGGTAAGTTTACATTTATTAAGTGTTTTTATTATTTTTCAGTGTAGGTATTTGACGTAGTTACTGTCCTTGTCTTTTTACCACATTCTGTGTGGTGTCTTTTATTATTCTCTTTGCCATTAACGACCTTGAAGTCGAGAAAATTCCTTTAGCTTTTTTATCTTTACGTTATATTGTGAGTGTTTCTTACCACAGCAAAAGTAAAAACCAACCAATGTCAATTGTTAGACAGCAGGGTTGTATTTGATGGCAGGATTCTAAAACTTCCTTTGTTGAGAATGGAAGAATGCAGTAGGAATAAGAAGTGAATTTTGAGAAAATGTTAGGATTTTTATAATATATAACAAATCGTTTGAATACTTTTGAAACACAAATTGTTAGTTATTTATTAATATTTAATAGAAATTATTGCAGGCAAAATCCATTATCACAAATAAGTGATAGAACTACAAATTGATAAGTACTTATTTATTTACATTCAAGAAAAACTAAAATTAATTTCCTCTTACAAAAATCCGCGTTTTTGTTTTGATGGGTGACTTTAACTGTTGCACAATATTTGAATTGACCTACGTTGCATACTTATTAATAATCGTACCACTCTGCTATAACTTTCCTTTAACAATAGGCCTATATTGTTTAATTGACTAAATAGGGGAACTGGAGTAAATGTTTTACATGCAGTATCGTCCGTGTGGTAATGACGACATTGTGTTCTTCACATCGGCGAAGAACACCATGTTACTGTTGCTGTGTGACTTGCAGCAACATACAATATTGCAGGTCTCTTAACTCTTCATACAGCAATTGCACAAATCAATGTACAAACACCTTGCCAGAGTTTTTTAACTATCTAATATCAACCATCAATAGTTTAGACAATTGCTGCACAGCCCCTCGCTGCCACTAGCCTAGACCACTACTGTATTCGGCCCAATTAAGTCAACCTTTGTTGCAGCCCCTAGATACCTTTAGATGTATATAACTTTAAGTTGGCAACACTTTCTTAACTGGCGGCCATTTTGTCAGCTGTTAAGGGATTTATGTTTAGTTGGGTTTGGCATTTCAACATGAATAGACTGACGCCTGACTGAATCATGATTTTGTTCGAAATACGTATGGAGGGTTTTTTAGATGTATTGAAATTTTATAAAACGAAGATGATTTTTTTAAATTTACATGAAATTTACTTCATTCGAAAGGTAATCTTCTGGCATTATAATTTAAATATGACTTCTGGCATATGACTGCCTCGGACGTAGTCTAATCTGGAGGTTTAATTTTCGATTAAATTTTCTAACATTTGCGGCCGTATACCGGCAATAACGCGGCGAATGATGTCCTCCAAGTGGTCAATCGTTTCGGGCTTATTATGGTTTCAACAAGACGACGCAACATGTCACATAGCTCGTGCCACAAATGATTTATTGAAGGGAAAGTTTGGTAAACACATAGTTTCACGTTTCGGTCCCGTGACTTGGCCTCCAAGATCGTGCGACTTAACGACATTTTATACATCTTAAAAAAAAAACACTCTATATAACGTTGAATACGAATCCTAGACTAACAAAGACATTCTCCAAATTCGTTTTAAAACTTTGAAAAGTTTTACACTTTACACAAGTTGCTACACTTTGAGTATGTATATCTATATCAGATTTATGCGTTTGGCATTGAGTTTTCTTCAAGTCTTTGAGGAAGTCTGAGTCTTCCTTAATTTTATTTAATCCAAAGATTTCAGTTGACCAGGTTAAATTTTGCAATTTAGCAGTTAGCGTACTATGTCTCTTACAATTTAAAAAACATTAAAGATTTAAAATCAACCAAAAACAAAAAAACTTTTGAAGTTGTAATTCAATTAAATCACATGTCTAAAGAATACTCAAAATGAAACTTCTACGTCAATGACCATCTCTATATGAACACATATCCATTTACACGCAAACTATAAGACTGAATTGATTAAATATATAACAGACATACATATTTGCTCAAAGATAGCAACTAATTTAAAGGTTCCAATGTGTCTATACATGTATTCAATTTTGTGTTCTTCTAATGAAATGTAAGAGACAATTTGCCTAAATTATGTAACAAAATAAAGCTATTCCTAGAAATAGCTAAATAATATCCATAATTAGTACTATTGTTGTTTAATTATTAATACTGTAGTAAGAAACTTTAAATTATTACATGTGTAATCTGTCTAGTTTTCAAGTTTTTCGTATATTAAATATTCCTAAAAACACTTACGAATCTATAAAATATTAGGGACGAATAGATGATTGTAGAATAATATTTATGCATGTTGTGTGTTTTATCATGTTTTATTTTACACTACTGTAGTTCTTTTTTTTGTTGTTTTGTATTATTATTTACATTTTCCTCTTTGTTTACAATATTTGTTATTTGTATTCCTTTCCTATGCTTCTGTCAAAGTGTCATTTAATTTTTGCATACTGTACAAGTCAGAATTTATACATACATCCATACATACATATGTACATACATATATAAAAAAAATAATTCTATAAGAGTAAATATAAAAAACCATGCACGTCCACTACAGAGCCAAACGTATAGTTTTTACACAGTACTCTATTCGCAACGAATTCAAAGTACTGTATGTTCTGTTAAGCGTTAATACGAAATTTTGATATTTAGAATGAATTTATGAAGTTTTTGTTAAAAGAACTTTCAAAATTATTTGAAATTTTATGCTGGTCTTTAATTTCAATTCAATATTTCAATAGTTTTTTAGCTTTAACAACAAACAGCCAATAGATAGATATTTGATTTTTTTGTTGCTATTTAATTTCAAGAGATATTTTTTTTTAAATCTTTCGGGTTTGATTAAAAAAACACATAAAATTTAGAGAAATAGGTATATTAAATCTTTATTTGAGTCGATAGATCAATCTATATATGTAATTGAATGTTTAAAGATGATTTCATGTAAATGTTGAACGCGGCTACGCCTCAAATATTTCATACGCTGGGTCCAATTTTGGCATACTCTCACCAACCAGTATTTCACGAACAAATTTTTTAACATTAGATTCCAGTGCGTCCACTCTTGTAGACTTGTCCCTATAGATATTATAGTATTAACATGCTATAATATCCACAAAAAATAGGCTAAAGGCGTTAAATCGCACGATTTAGGCGGCCAATTGACCGGTCCTAAAAGTGCCATAAACTGTTCACCGAACCCCTCAAAATTGCGATATAGTTTCGGGTGTTGTGTGAAATGTGGCACCGTCTTTGTTGAAACTACATGTCAGAAAAATCCAGCTGTTCTATTTTTGGCAAAAAAAAAAAAAAAAAATTGTAGTCATCGCACGGTAGCGCTCATCATTTAGAGTAACGTTCCTGCTTTCATCGTCTTTGTTGCCAATGATGTCAACGGCTCATAATCCAAACAGTGCATTTTACGTGATGCATTGACTGTTCTTACTGCTTCTGGCTGCTGACTGCTCTTCACACCAAATACGACAATTTTGCTTGTTTACGTATCCATTCAACCAGAAATAGAGTTTGTCGCTGAACACAATTTTCCAATAAAAAATGGATCTTCATCCAACTTTGCCAGCGCTCATTCGCTAAAATTTTGCCGTTATGGTAGGTCATGTGGCTTATTCAGTTTATTATTTGTTTATAAAAAATACGACATATTCAATATTTTGACCTTTGACTCTGACAAAACAACATTATTTCCGTGATTTTCACGCCAGATTTACAGGAATAAATTTTAAACTAGCAATTGTGAGCACAGTGGCAGCTGGATTGCTGTTCATTGTGCTTTTCAGGTACCTACAACACAGCTTTTAAAGTACAAAGAACGTTCAAATTATACATATGTATATGTATATTAAAATAAACTGTTCTTTGCAATAATTTCCTAAATTTAAAGTTTTTTTTTTCATATAAATATATTAACTAAAAACTAAAACACTGGCAAATATGTATTAAATTGTATAATCTTACTCTCTATTTGCCCTAAATACTAACACCTATTTAACTAATTAATTTTGCAAATAAGTTCAATAGCAAGCAACACGTTTCACACAAACTCAAAACATAAAATAAAAAAACAAACATTTTTTAAATCTACAACAAACTTTTAGACATATTAGGTTTAAATTTGTTAATGAATTTAATCAACAATCATTATACGTTTGATAAACACAAAATAAATGTGTTACAAAATACTTGTATTTAAATGAAAAAGACGTTATTAGAAAAGAAAATTAATATATAAAAAAATAAAATTATATTTAATTTAAACAAAAGTTATTAAAAGTTTTAAAAAAATGCATAATTCTAATATTTTTATCATAAAATTTTCTCTGAAGTACAATAGTATTTTAACGATTTAGTGCGTAATATTAATTTTTTGAATTTTGCACTAAGTTTAGTGTTTAAATATTGCTTACTTAAACGCTAGATTTGTCAATTGGTTATTAGTAGATGAGACGCGTTAAGAGAGTAGGTGATATATTCTCAGCTGAGAATATACATATGTTTTAATCTAAGTGCTGACGACATTCATTTAAAAGATTGTAGTATGATGTTTACTTACAAAAGTCGATCAAAAACCTAATTCCAGGATAAACCATCTAATATAGACCTTTTAGCCGAAGGTTTAAACTCAGCTATAAACCATTAGTTTCAACTCGGCTATAAACCCGAGAATGATCTATTGATTGTATGTAATCATCCTTCGCCAACCATGAATTTAGGCATCAACTGCTTAGTGGCTACAACATCACCCAAAGAAATATTAAAATGTAAATTTTAAATTTAAATTTGTACCAATTGTCGTTGTGAAACCATCCATTTTTGATTTAGATATGATTAAATCCTTTTTATTCTAAAACCTCCCTAATATTAATGAAATTGGCAAAATTGTTCACTTGCCGATTTTGTTTTAGCAACTTTCTTTTTGGCAAGACAGTTTTTGGCAGCTCACCTGTTTTCGTTAAACATGTTCAGTTTGGTCTATATTTTAATCATGAATCGAACAACAGTTGCAGATTATTGAATTTTATTATCAAAAAAGTTCATTTTTGGTTGAATGGATACGTAAACAAGCAAAATTTTCGCATTTGTTGTGGAGTGCAGCCAGAAGCATTGTAAGAACTGCCAATGCATCCCGAAAAATTCACTGTTTAGTGTAGATTATGGTGGCATAATTGGACCGTAATTTTTCAAACACGACAAAGGCAGGAACATTACTGTGAATGGCGACTGCTACCGTGCGATTAGTACAATTTTTTTGGGCAAAAATGGAAGAGTTGGATCAGGCTGACAAGTGGTTTCAACAAGATGCCACGCAGCACGCGAAACAATTGGCCACCTAGATCGTGCGATTTAACGCCTTAAGACTAGTTTTTGTGGGGCTATGTTAATACTATAATATTTATAGGGACAAGCCTGCAAAGGTGGATGCACTGGAAGCTAATATTGAAGAATTTATTCGTGAGATCCTGCCGATATGCCAAAATTAGACCCAGCGTATAAACAATTTGAGGCATCATCATTTACATCAAATCATCTTTAAAATTTAGGATAGTTCTATCGAGTCAAATGAAGATTTCATGCATTTCTTTTAATCAAATCCGAACGCTCTTAAAAAATGATGACAGTGGACCTATTATAACCTTCAGGGGCATGTCATCTGCTACCAAGGCTTTGAAGGGTGACATTGTGAAATCTCGAATTGTCTTGGAGTGTAACATGAAGATAAATACAACAAAAAACATGGGGACCTGGAGATCCCCCGGAAGTTTAAAATAGAACTTAAAGAATGACCAGCAACTAAACACAGCAGGGCAGGCACTGGTGGGAGACAACATTTGGGATATGTAGGATTATTTGAACAGCCAGCGATATGAGAAAAAGGCTCAAATTCTGAAACATAATCATATCGTATTTAGTCCGTATCTTCCTTGTATAGGTCTATTTGAGATTTTTGAAAGATCTGGGACACTAATGAATCTATTGGTCAAAGTTAACAACTTACGCAAGCTTAAAAATAAACTTAATGAATTAGCAGTTGCAAAACAAACCAGATACGGCTGAGAAACAAGTAAGACGGTATAGTCGGTCAAACCCGACTATATAATACCCTACAACCAGTATATGTATAAAACAGTTTTTCAGAAATGGACCGATGATCCAAAAATTTAGTGCCATGACTTCTTTGAATATAAATATTATGTATGTTTAACTTTATCGTAATATAAATAGAGAGGGTAATATATGGGAGTTTCGACTAATTATGGACCGACCAATAAAAAACTATGTATCATCATTTCTGTATATATGAAACTTATGTAAGATTTTATTTGATGTCAGCATTTTTAGAGATTTATAGTCGATAAAATGATTTTCGGAAGAGGAACTTACATGGGAGCTACGACTAATTATTATGGACTGATCATCATGAAATTTTACCATATTATTTATACATAGTATACACCAAACATATTTGTGTTCAATATTATTTGGATACATACATTTTTATGAGAGTTGTGTTCTTTAAAGTGATTTTCGGAAGTGGGCCTTATATGGTAGCTATGTTCAATTATGGATCAATGTGCTCAAAATTTATAGATGTCATTTGACTTCATTTACCACTCATTTGTGGTGAAATTTGTGTGGATACTTGCATAATTCAAACATTTATGATCGTTTAACTCCTATTTCGGTAAGATATTGGTATGGAGGCCAGGTGAAATAATGGACCGATTTCCACCAGTTACAATACCATCCATCCTTGGGCCCAAAAAATATCATGTACCAAATTTTATCGAAATATCTTCAAAATTGCGACCTGTACTCTGCGCACAAGCTTTACATGGACAGCCAGTCAACCAGACGTACGGACAGACGGACAGGAAGTGATTCTGAGTCTAGAGGTGTACTTTAAGGTGGGTGTTGGACCTATATTTATGGGCGTTACAAACATCAGCACAAATCCCCACTATGGTTGTGAAGGGTATAACAACAGTCGGCGTTATAAGGAAGATTTTTTGGGGAGAAATCATATTTTAAAACATAATCTAAAATATTTAATTAAAACATAATCAGAAAGTTTATCAACATGGAGTTGAGTTCGCACCTTACTTTTTTGTTTTGGCAATAACCAGGTCATTATATGTGCTAATATCTGAGGAATACCATAACCGATCTAGGAAACATAAGTTTAACAAATTGTAAGAACCTGAAGGGTTAATTAGATTAGGGGACTGAGTTGACAATTAGTTATGTTCTTATTCCCTTTTAAATCATGTATTAGAGCGTACAGTGGGGCAATGAAACTGATCAGAGTGCATGCATTCCATCATTATTATCACATTTTCAAGAATGTGCTGAAGCTGAAGGGTTACATAGAGGAGACTGAGTTTCTTACCTAGTCGCGTTTTTTTGTATGCATTTCCTTGGTTGTGGAATGCTGCAAATCTCATTCTGAAATTACTAATTTGTAAGGTTGTTTTTGCTGTAAGGATTAGTTTTATTCGCACATTTTAATAATTGTGATTTTTGTTAAAACAACTATGTAATTATTAAACAAATGAAATTTAAAACAAAAAACTACCCATAAAATTTTATTAAATAGTACTCGTTTAGAATATTAATTGGGCATTTAACTACCAGCACATACTCGTATAAGGATGTTGCTGGGATTTGAACCTATCTCCTTGAAAACCTTTATGAAAGCAGATCTGATAAGAACAGAGACCTTCACAAAAAGGCTGTAAGGCTTGATTAAATCGGCTTGAGCCGGCTCTTAATGGCATAATTTATTTATAAATTCTATTATGTTTTTCCTTTTATTATAGGTATAAATGTCATAACTGGTGTTTGTTGAAATCTTTCAACTAGGTTAACTAAACTACACAGAACATACTTCTACATACATATGTAGGTATACATATGTATCTAGGAATGCTTGCATATTTAAGCACTATTTTTCAATTAACAGCTTTAAATTGATACCAAAATATAATATTTACGAGTATATATGTACATAGGTATATTATAAAAAAGTAAATAAACTTAATAAATTATTAAATTAGAAATTCACCACCAAACAACAAAAAAACTAAATAAATAAAACAACATCAGAGACTAAAGGAAACTAACAAATAATTTAGTGACACACAGACACAAATTTCTGAAAAGAACAAAAAAACTCTCAAAGAACATAGAAAACGTATCTCTAAGATACCTTCTAAACCATGGTGAAATTATACCAGGTGACAGCTTAGCGCCAGCTGATTATTTTTTGCTCTATTCATGGTGAAATTGTCAAAAAGTTGTTTACAAATAGTCAAAGTTTATATAAAAACGTTACAAAATTATTTTGCTTTTGATAAATTGAGTTTTTGTCGCCATTTTATCTACGTAAAATAGCTTAAAAGTGTTAAAAAACTATATTATATTAAATAGTGTGTTTGTTTTTAGTTTTTTTTGCTAAAAATGTTAGTTCTTTTTTGTAAGATAAATATTAAGATTCCTCTTTAAAGTGATTTTTTTTGCTGCAGAAAAATGCGTTGTTGTTATACAATACTTATACATACCTACATTAATTTTGAAAATAAAGAATTTTGCATGTTTTACTTTGCAAAATTACGTATTACTTGTATATTTAAATAAATATTATGCGTAACTTAAAGAAAAATTCTTTGAGAAAATAAAAGAAACAAAAAAATCACTATTGTTTTCTGTTTTATGCATGTTTGTATATTTGTTTTCTTTATTTTATGCCAGATGTTTTTGACAGTAACGAAAGTATTACACAAACAAAAATGCCTGTTGTTCTTGCCTTGTTGTAATTGTTGTAGCAATGCTGTCACCTGGTATTTCATTTCACCATGTTATAAACAACTACGCAACTGCATAAGAAATACCGGGAAGGAGAGACAACAAAAAATAAGCAAAAAAAAAACACTTGTTGATTTTGTTGAAAAAATATAAGTAAATGAAAACAAAATAAAAAAAATGAGCACAAAAACATATGACTGCGAAAATTCACCATATATAGAGAGCGAGAATCTAGAAAAGTTTTCTTTTATTTTTTTTTTAGGCAAGTGGAAGGGGGTGTATTGTGGGGAATTAAGATACTTAGTAAACTATTGTACTTGTGTTGGTTAAATCGATTTTGTGGTGAAAACGCTACATCGTCTTTTCTTTGTTGGTTATAAGTTGTTGCGTGCAACTTGTTTGTATATGGACTGGGTGCAGGGCTGGGAATTTAGATTTCTAATTTCTTAAAAGCCTAACGTAAAAGCCTACAATACACGTTTTTGAAATAAAAACATTTTTATGAAAAATATTTTTACTGACAAAAGAAACATTTTTTCTTGAGGCAAATTGCGATGGTCACAATTGTAATCGTATATCTATACTGTTAGAGTCAAAATAAAGTCAACACCACATATTATTAAAAGAATCAAAAACAAAAGCGTATACAAATTTAACTGACTTATCATTAAAATATACCAATTTTTACGCATCAAAATAAAGTAAACATCATCATGTAAAAAACCCCTATTATTCCAAAAGTAGTGGCAATTCTTTTAATTTTTCTGTATTTGAAAGTTTGAAATAGTTTCATAATTTATCACTAAAATATTATTTTGTGACGCTAAATAGTGAACAATTTACAATAAGAAGATAAACATCAATTGAGACTAGGCAAATCATAATATACTCATATGAGGAAGGTGTGAAATCTTTGGAAGGCATTACCATACAATAAAAAAATATAGACAACTATATCAAACAAAATACCGTAAAAAATCTGGCTGGTACGAAACAACCAAAGCGTCGTACAAAAACTGAATTAAGTCCTGTAGTAGGAAAAGCAAGCCCAATATATAGTTCTGTAAAAATAGCTGTTACGACAAATTCTGAAAAACCTGTAAACGCGAGCACCATTAGAACATCATCGAACAACCAACCATAATCGTTTTAAAACCTCATCGAACCGTTTACAAGCGTTTGATTTAAAAGCATCAAATTTTGCATTTTAATGCCAAATCGATTTTAAAAACCGTTTCGAAACGTTGAATTTTTAGATTTTTAAGCAAAATTTAGCTTTTGAGGCAAAATTATTCTTAAAATCCAATGTAAGTATAATTTTTCCATAACGGTTTTTAAACCGTTACGAACCGGTTTCATTTCAATAAAATTATATTGTTTTATAATTTTATATAAACTGACGCTTAATGAATCATGAAATCCGTTTACAAGCGTTTGACTTAAAAGCTTGAAATTTTAAATTTTTATTCTAATTTTTGTATACTGTTGCTTAAAAATTAATTTAGGTAAGTTTTATTTTGGCATAACGCTTTTTAAAACAGTTTCGAAAGGTTTTTAAGAACTTTAAAACTGTTTCAGTAAAAACTCGACTGAAAAAATATTTTTGCCAGAAAAACCAGTGAGTTGTTCTTAAATGAATTTTTAATATTTTAATGCAATTTTCGAGCGAAATTGAATTCATTGCAACAAGTGAAACCCTTTATGCCAACATTGTTTAAATAAAAATGGTAAATAAAGGGTTTTTATTTAAAATTAAAATTATTATTTTTATCAAATACAAATCATAATAGTAACAACTTCTCCACCCCTGCTTGACAACCAAACAAGTCGCATATACTCACATACACATGCATTCACATTTACCTTTTATATTTAAAGCTCTACCCTCAATCTTACCTACCACCCTGTGATTGATATTGCGTTGTCATGACGTGCTTACTCAACCCTATTTTTGTTAAGCCCCATAGAAAACAACATTGTTGTTCTTGTTGGTTTTTATGCTCTTCTTTGTTAAATGGAGATAGGAAAAAAAAATAACAGAAAACAAAACAGCAAGAAACCCACTAGTTACATACATACTTGTTTTTTTTTTTTGTAAATATTCTAGTTTAAGTTCATTCTTCCTCTTTGAGTTTTAGTTCTTGTTCTTCTCTTTTATTTTGTCCGTGATTATGTTTAGTTTTTTCGTATTTGTTTCTGCTGTTGCTGTCGTTCAGCTTCTTGTTTCAATAGTGTTGGGTTCTTTATCAAGGTCGTTTTTTGGCGTCGATTTTTTGTGTGAGGGGTTGTGTGGTTCTCCATTATGTAGTATGTACATACATACATATGTACATATGTAGGTATTTCTTGTTGTTGATATGTTTGTTTGTTACTAGTAAATGTACGTTTTCATGCTCTTTTATTATTAAATTTCCCTTTTAGTAACAAAATTTTTTTGTTGTTGCTGGTTTTGCTGCTGCTGTTCGTTATTATATTTTCTTTTTTAATTTTCTTGTTTCTTGTTTTCCTAAAACCCGCCTCCCACTTGTGGAAAAGTTGCGTACATATTCTTATTTTATAGCATTAAATAAAGGAGTAAAACGTATACAGGTTCTTAAGTTTCACACACACTTGAAATACATACACACAATATTAGGCAGGTCTTATTTCCATGAAGTACAAAAAAAAAAAATTTCAATGTTGCAAAGCTTAGCTTATAAAGAAGAGTTTTCAATAAGTACCCAAAATTTTCTTGTACATATTTAGATAAATATAGTGAGTCCAATTATTCTTCCGTTCCGTAATTGCGGAAAGAAATTTTTTGTGCGGAAGCTAATAATTAATAATTATAGTATATAGTATATAGTATATAGTATATAGTATATAGTATATAGTATATAGTATATAGTATATAGTATATAGTATATAGTATATAGTATATAGTATATAGTATATAGTATATAGTATATAGTATATAGTATATAGTATATAGTATATAGTATATAGTATATAGTATATAGTATATAGTATATAGTATATAGTATATAGTATATAGTATATAGTATATAGTATATAGTATATAGTATATAGTATATAGTATATAGTATATAGTATATAGTATATAGTATATAGTATATAGTATATAGTATATAGTATATAGTATATAGTATATAGTATATAGTATATAGTATATAGTATATAGTATATAGTATATAGTATATAGTATATAGTATATAGTATATAGTATATAGTATATAGTATATTATAATAAAAATATTTTGCTGCAGAGATGAAAAAACATGCTGTATACTTAATTTATATTTATCTGACCTTTGACTAGCTCGCAGCAAACATAGAACAAAGATTATCTAATGTTATCATAGAAGCAAATTCAAATAATTTACAATATCCTTTACTTTTCCTGATTTCATAGAAAATAGGCCTTCCTAATATATGTTTTACCTGGTATTTATTTAATTTCATAGTTTTATTTCTCTTAACTCTCGCTCATTTTTTTGGGAAAACCTCTTTTATCTCTATCCAATAAGGATTTTATTTTCCTGTTAATGTTGCCATGGTTAAGACAGTAGATGATTTTTTGTTTTTTTTATTGTTTTCAATTTAATAAGTTCAAGGGAATTTCCAGAAAATAATATTCTGTTTAAGACGCACTTGTTAAGTTTTAGGGGTTTAATTAAGTAATTAATGCAACAACAAACAATATTTAGATACTTTAGGAACAATTATAAATAAGAGTGAATAAAATAAAAAAGTTGAAAATTAGATACCAGCATTTTTAAGAAATATATGGTCGTTAAAGTGATTTTCGGAAGTGGTCTTATATGGGAGCTATGACTAATTAATGACTAATTATGCCATCATAAAATTTTACTATATTATTTTTATATATAAGAAACATATTTGTGTTCAATATTATTTGTATACCGACATTTTTAAGTGAGCTACGCTCTTTAAAGTGGTTTTCGGAAGTGGGCCTTATATGGGAGCTAAGACAAATTATGGACCGATCTGCACAAAATTTGTAGATCTGATATGGCTTCATTTGTTGGGAGACTTGCATACTTCAAACATTTATGATCTTTAAACCCTAATTTCGGGAGGACATTTGTATGGGGCCCAGGTGAAATAATCGACCGCTTTCCGCCAGTTTCAATCCCATCCGTCCTTGGGCCGAAAAAATTTCACGTACCAAGTTTTATCGAAATATCTTCAAAATTGTGATTTTTTTTACTTGTTTTAGCACAAATTTGTTTGACGTTGTTTACTCCTACAAGAATTTTGCAGGATCAAACAGTATCAAATAACATCAAACTAAATATTTGCTGTGTCTTGTCCTAAACAAACGAAGTTTTTTTTTTAATAAATAATTGAGTTCAAATGTATTTTATGTAGAGGTTACGTCTTTTTCGGCCAAGTGTGACCGTACCTTTAGTGTTTGTTATGTTTGTTTATTTCTTCTATACATTTTTTTGTAATCAATCTACAGTAATCAACCTAAGTAATTCATTTTTTGGTTGAAAGTGACAAAATTATAACGTATTACTTTTGGGACATTTTGAACAAAAATAAGCACTTTTTCTAGCCATGGTAGAAAATTTCCTATTACTTTTTAACTTAATTTGTAAGTGAAGCTTTTTGTGTCAACCCAGCGTCAGTGGTTGGTTGGTTCAAGTGGTTACATGTAAGCATTTAAGTAGAAACTTTTAATTCCGTTTTAAAAAAGCACCACACCACTCAATGAGATTGTTAATAGGACTACAATCATATCCAGATGCTATTAAGTAAGTAGAGAGAATTATATCCTGTCGTATTCAGATCTCTGATGAAATCGCACCATTTCATACTTTATCTCTCTGCCAGATTGTTTAGTATGTGAGTGTTGGAAAATCTTTGTCTTGAATTGTGAAAAAAAGATGAAATACAGTTTTTTCTTTCTCACGATCCTGGAAACAGCGTCAGTCAGTATTGATGGGACGTCCGAGTCTGCTTGCATGCTTACCAATCCTCCAGTGACAAGTTATCACCGCTTTTATTCTCGACACATTCTTTCGTTTTATACTCACGAACTGCGTACTGCGTTTTTCATTGTACCTTTATACTGGCCACATTTCCTTAGTGCTCTTACATGCTTTTTTTTATTATGCGCCACCTATTTGTATTTCACTTTTAATAGTTCCAAGCTGTAATGCGACTGATACGGCTGTTGAGACATTTTCTGGCCAGTTCGTCTGCCTGTAGTAGTTCCTATGCCCAGGGACCCAAACTAGAGTAATGTCAGTATTGAGAGTTTTAAACTGAGTTCATCGCAAAAAAACGCCGAACACGACGCTACATTCCATCTGTGTATACCTTTATGTGATATCCATCACCCCTTTCCATTCTGTTTTGAATGGAATAGTGATTTTAAACATTGTTCTTGATCTCCAGCAACCAGAGGCAGATAATCTCACCGCACTGCTTGCGGAAATTTCCATTAAATATAAGTCTATTGGGATTAGGTGCAGAATAGAGTTCAGAGCCTTTGAAGAACTAGTATGTACAGCACCTGTGATACCAATACTGGCAAATATGTATAGTCCACCAAACTAGACATACATATGTCTGTATTGGACGTATTATAGCTGTAAGCAATCTTTCACTCTATGTTCTACATTTAGTTTCCATGATAGTTTTGAGTCCAGTATAATGCACAGATATTGAGCCTTTTACGTCCACCAAGCGTCATATGCAGTAAGTTTTGCTTTATTTCTTTAATTGAAAAAAAAAAAAAAATGCAGCTGAAGCACACCCACTGCTCTGCACAGCTAATGGTGAATGTATTTCATTGGTTTTAACATCTGAGTGCTGGTTTGTGCAGTTTAGAAGTAGTGATTTTGAAACGGAAGAAAAATAGCGCTCAGGATAGACAAAGCAGTTTAAAGACCGAGAATTGCAGGCATTAATCCATTCAAATTGTTGTCAAACTTAATAAAAGCTTGCAAAATCATTGGGAGCTGGCGTTAAGCAACAATTTTAAAACGTTTACGAGCAGGGAAATTGGGTACCATATGAATTAAAGTCAAAAGACGACCTTGAAAAACGATTTTGCATGTCCGAAATGCTGCACCGAATCATTATATGCGATGAAAAATGGCTTCATTACGATAACCCGAAGCCGGTTAAACAGCCAAATTGACACCAAAGCTGTAAGGTAATGCTCTGTATTTGGTGGGACTAAAATGTTACTATCTATTAAGAGCTGCTGAAATTTAGACAGACCATCACAGGGAACCTGTACCAAATGCAATTGATTTATTTTGAAGCAGGCATTGGCTGAAAAACGACCACAATGAACATCATGACAAAGCTCTGCACCATGTTCATATTTACTATTTAGAAACAAATGATTGGGTTTTGCCTCACCAGCCTTATAGTCCTGACCTTGCTCGTTCCGACTACTATTTGTTTTGGTCGATGCAGAACACTCTATCTGGGATAGGCTTCAGTTTACAACAGGGTATCCATGATTTGTTTATGGTCTCAAAATATAAGCAGTTATTTTGGCGCGGAATGATGGGAAAGGGTCGTAGCTAACAATAGTCAATACTTTTAACAAATTTATATTGTACAAGTGTTTCAAAATAAAACCTAAAAATATGAAAAATCCCACATTTTTATGTTATACATTCAATACAATATGTAAAAAAGGACTTAGCTTGTTTTGCTCACTAAGCCGACACTGTTTCCCTTTGTGCTGAAATGTGGAAAAATCTTCACAAGAAAATTTAAAAAAACTCATAAAACAAATGCAATACTTAATAAAAATCACTATTTTTAATTATCTAACTAAAATGTAAAGGAAACAAGAACTTATTATTCCTTTACTTTAAATTTTATAATTTCTAACTGCAACACACACACACACCCCCGAATAGGTTTTGTAATAGGAATATTTGTAATACCTATTAAATTTTGTGGTTGTTGTTTTCTTCTTTAGTTCTTATTGCTGCAGCAAAAAAAAAAAAAACAACAAAAAAAGCTTTCACTTTGTATAAATCGAACAAGTTCAAGGTCTTGACGTCACATCCAACAAATGCATACAAAAATGCAAAATAATATATGTACTCGTATATAAAAAAATTATAGGAAAGCAACTAAAAAAAGTATGAAAAAGTATAAGAATACCTTTTCGCATAAATTTTACTAAAAGAACCAGAACAAGAAGTAGGAGAAGCAGCAGCAGAAGTAAACGAAAAGTCAATAATGCATGAAAATGCATTCATTTTAGTACCATAGATAGTTTTATGGTTTTTGTTTAAAGTAGTGTAACAACAACTACTGTAGTTATAACTGCACAGCAATAAATACATATGTATGGGTATGTATGTATGTACAGATGTATGCATGTTGCAAGTGTAGTATGACAACTTTAAGAAAACAAAGGCTGACTTTTCAAGATGTTCTTATTCTGGGGCCTACTAGATCATCAATAATGTTCTGGCTTCACAGTAAGTGGTCAAGCATTTAAGCTCATCTCCAAGCAGCACAGAAAATAATGAGACCAATAAGTTAATATTTGTTATATCAGGCACAGAATAAGTTTTTCAAATTGAAAAACAGTTTTTGCTGTTAGTTGCTTTTGTTTGCTGCTGGAAAAAATAACTTGTTGCATAAATTTCGCTGTAACTTTAAATTGAAATGGGATAAATTATTAAATGAGATTTAAAATAACAGCATATATTTATAACTATTTAAAATATGTATATAAAAATAAATATAGAAAGAATGATTTTTTTACAGTTTCCACATAACATTTAGAACAATGTATGAAATGTAAATGTTGGCCGCGGCTACAACTCAATACGCCTTCATACACTGGGTCCCATTTTGGCATACTCTCTCCAACATATTGGCCGGTATATCACGAATAAATTCTTCAATATTAGCTTCCAGTGCGTCAACCATTGCGGGCTTGTCCCTATAGATATGAACCTTAATATAGCCCCACAAGTAAATAGTCGAAAGACTTTAAATTGCATGATGTAGGCGGCCAATTGAACGACCCCAAACGTTAAATAAAGTCTGACTTCATAAATGCAGTTTACAATGCAACACTGCAGCGCACTGTTTATAAATACAGTCGAGTTTTGGCAATGCCGCAAGTTCATTATTACATGGCAATGCTTTGCAATGCGCAACATCTGTCAAATTTATGCATTGTTTTTATTTGTGTTAGTTTTGTGCTTGGTAAAGTTTATTTAAAATTTTTTTTTGGCGGCAAAACTTCCAAAAAAGTTAATTAAACGGTTTTAAAATGTAAAATGTATTCATTTAAAAAAATTAAGTTTTGCAAAAAGTTATATTTAATGACACAAGGAAAAAACTAAATCCTTTTTCATACTCTTCAGTTTTTGTTCAATTCTCTTTTGAACTTGCCATTTCATTCAGACACGTCAATTAATTTTTCATACTTTTTAATGCAAATAGAAAAAAAATAGAAAACAACAAAAGGAAATAAAAAACCCCTTTTATTCTCTTTTGCCTTCTCATCCAAAAATACTTGCCTTGACGAGTCAGAATTGAAGAGTGTGAAAGCGGACTAGATTGCGGAGTTCATAAATGCACTTAAATGTCATTTCATTATTTGACAAAGAAGTGTCGCCATAAAGTATCGCTTTGCCTTGAAAACAAATTTCTTTGCAGTGTTGCATTTTTGGTGCGAAAGTTAGTCACAAGATTCTGATGGTCGCCGAAACTGACCATAAAATTGAAGAAGTTCACTTTATTAATCGAGCATGCATTTTGATAATAAAATTCAATAATCTGCAAGCGTTGTTCGTTTGTAAGTCGATTCATGGTGAAATTATATCAAAAATAATGTTGCTTAAAAAATCACCATTTACATGATGTGTGAAAAAGTTTGAATCAGTACCGTTATTCATAAAAGATTTATACGTATATATTTAGAAGATTTTCGAAAGTGTACTTTGTATGGGGGCTATTGTCAAAAATGGACCGAAACGAACCAAATGTCTTATTCTGATTTATTTTTATATGAAACCAATTTTTACTGAATTTTGTATTGATGTTGTCACTTTAAAGGCATTTATGTACCATTTAGCAATATTTTAGAAAGAGATTTGTATGGTGGTTATTTTAAATCATGGACCAATTCTTACAATTTTATTCAGAGTTAGTTCTTTTATCCGAAAAAAATCTTTATCTGCAAATTATATAAACAAATTTGCAAAAATAAAAAACATAAATATTTTAGGATTTTATCTCAGATTTTGATTTATAACTCTAAAAAATAAAAAAAGTAAAAGTTAAACGATTGAGTAGTACCACCAAATTATAAAACTTTATTATCAGTTCATCAGTGCGAACGTCATTATCTTAAGCAGAGTTCACCCGGATGCGGTTTTTTATACTGAAAGTTCGGGCAATTTTATTATTGAATTAAAAAATTCATATTGCACCCTAAATACAAAAATGTTTTGTGATTGATAAATATTTAATAATATTATAAAGAATTCTATAAAAAAGGTAGTAATCGCTCCAGTTTTGTAAAGCTGTGTTCACATTATGTGTATTTGTCCTGTGGAATGTCACTTTTCTACCCATATGTGATTTCATGTGTATGTCAAAATTTGAGTTTTACATACGGTTTATAAATTACATGTTCATATGTTGGTTATGTCACATACATATGTACTTACTTTTGTTAACTCCTTTTCAATTTTTCCCTCCATTTTCAATAATAAATTTGTGTAGTTTTTTTTTTTGTATTTTTGTTTTACTATTAAGTATAATTTATATTTATTAAAATTTCAATAAATTTTTGCCGCCACAAAATTTTGGTTATAAAAAACAGCCGATGTCAGATGGTTTGTCCCTTGAAAATAGAACTCGTTCTAAATACAAAAATGTCATATGTATTGCACACAGAGAAATAACACATGATATTGTTTGAAGGTGTTCAGACTATATGTACAAATTTGACATGCGAAAAAGTGACAGTCCACATGACAAATACACATAATGTGAACACAGCTTAAGTCGAGTGATTTGATAAATACTGTTATGGATATCACATGATTTTGTGCAACAGCTTCGTTTACTGAACACCAAAATACTCCTCGTATATGAATGCGTTTAAAAAAATAATCGTTACTCAGATTAAGATTTCTTTGTAAAGTAATTTCTTGGTCAAAATGTTGAAACATTTTAATAATTTGCCTTTTTTAATTGAGTTACTTGAATTTAAAGTTTGCTATTCGGTGAAGATCGGCAAAGGTTTTACCGAACATTGGTCGAATATTACTTTTTTTTAGATAAATGTATATGTTATCAACATAAAATGACTTATGTGGGATTACACCAACTCACACCAGGTTCAATTGGTGGCAATGCATCTAGATTCTAGAACCATAGTGCGATTTTACTGATTTTCAATACCAAACTATTTAGGAGAATTATAAATGTTCTTTTGTAAACTTTGTAGATTTTGGTTATGTATTTTGGATGTAAGAGTGTTTTACACATACAGACGGACATAGATCAATTGATTTAGCATTTCATAAGCATCAAGAATATATACTTATTCTTATATTTGCATTGTTGGACCTTAAATGACTATTTATCAATGTTACACACGGAATGACAAATTTGTGTACATATGTACAAACATATACATTCATTCAGCACTTGCATAAAAAGTAACATAGGCCCTAATTTTGTAAAACGCAACGCCACAATTTTCTAGGCGTTGCGTTAAATTTGCATTGTAACAGCTGATTCTTACATTGTTGTTAATACAACTGTTTGAAATTGTATTTTGTAAAACGCAACGCTGAATTTTTTTAACACTTTCGTTGTCAAATTTAACGCCCCCATTTTTTTTTGGCGTTAGTTTTAAAAGTTGAATTAAAATATTATTAAATAACAAAATTATTCAATTAATTTAATATTTTATAGAAACTTTAGTAATATGTCAAAAAATATAAACAACTTCTTCATTTAACAGCTGATTTACTATTTAGTTTACAAACTAAATGAACAAAAGCTGCATCATTCATATCCTCTTCATCTAAATGTTTTTTCTTCGCGGCGAGATTATTTATTAAATATTTTTATCAAATACATAGTAAAAAAACGTCAATGCGCAATTTTTATAATTTGCAGAACGGTCAAAATCATATGGTAGTATGAACAACTTAAGCTGTATTTAAATGGACGTAGTCAGTGATTTAGGTTATATTTAAATATGATCTATAAAAATGAATTTAGTATTTAAACAGAAGTTTAAAGTTAAGTTTAAAAACACTTTAATTTTTTTAAGTTAAAAACTGGCCATTACAATGACAATATTAACCACGCAATGATTTGACAGTATTGTAACAACGTAATATTTCTGCGTTCGCTAAACGCAATGACGCAGTGATTACAAAACTTCATATTTTTGATGATGCGTTGAACGCAAGTGATTTACAAAAATTATGGCCATAATGAATTTTTGTATACACAGAAAAAAATAAAAATGAGTTTCAATTAAAATATTTGTGGAATCAATTAAAAATTTAATTGAAATCGGACCTGTAAACAAAATGATAGTATCAATTAAAAAAATGTGTGATTTAATTGAAAATATCAGAAAAAGTAATTGAATCAATTAAAATTTTAATTGAAAATTATTTTAAAATCAATTAAAGGTTTAATTGAAAAAAAAACATGATTTTTTTTTCTGTGTATTATTGTGTTACTGTTGAATAATTCTGATATAAATAAAAAGTCATCATTTTATAACATAAAAATAACATCGCAAGCAAAAGTTTTATGCATTAAGTAGCATTTTTCGTTTTCGGGAAACTATATCTATGCTGTAGAATTATATTGTGATTCTAAAGTACTCTTTTTATTTATTTATTTATTTAATTATTAACATTGCATAACATGGAAAAAAACGTGGTTGTCCGTTACACCGACACACAATCACTCTAACGACGATACATTGCATTGATCACAAGCCTTAAAAATATTTTTGAAATGTAAAAATTTGAATTTTTTCAATAAAAAATTGTGGGGTCAAAATATGACCCGAACATAACATGTGTATTTTTTTCTAACATAGTAGCAGGGTTAAGTTAATGGATGAAATCCTTACAGACTATTATGCTTAATTACATTTGTTGAAAGAGAAAAATCAATTATTTCATATAGATTGTTAAATTCACAAAATAATCTTCTTAATGGGTCAGCTTGAGCATAATTAGTACTAACATGTTTGACATACAGTGGATTAAAATGGCGTGAAAATCGTTGAGGAACATTAAAAGTAACATTATTTACAAGGAACTCGGAGCAGACTTCACCATTAATTATATTAATCATAAATGTTACATGAAGCATGGTAATTTAATCAATTTAAGTCTATCGATGTATGATGGAAGGTTAATATCAGGATTCCAAGGTAACTCACGTAGACAAAAGAGTACACACTCTATACGCTGAATATGAATATTATAATAAGGATCCCAGGTAATAGAGCCATATTCCAATATAGGTCTTACTAAGGAAATGTAAAGTTGTTTTGTGACATACACAGAAAAAAATAAAAATGAGTTTCAATTAAAATATTTGTGGAATCAATTAAAAATTTAATTGAAATCGGACCTGTAAATAAAATGATAGTATCAATTAAAAAAAATGTGAGATTTAATTGAAAATATCAGATAAAGTAATTAAATCAATTAAAATTTTAATTGAAAATTATTTTAAAATCAATTATAGGTTTAATTGAAAAAAAACATGATTTTTTTTCTGTGTAGGGATCATTAAATTCCTTAGCCCATCGCTTTATAAATCTAGCTTTATTTATCATCATGGTAATGTGCGAAACAAAGTTTAATTTGTTGTCTAGTAAAATTCCTACATCAAGAAAATTTTCAACAATTTCAAGCCGGTAATCACCCAAAGTATAATTAGCAGAAATATAATTACTTCTTGAAAAACGCATAAGTTTATATTTTTTTAAATTTAATTCCATTAAGTTGAGACTGCACCACAAAAAGAAATTGTTGAGATCAGATTGGATACATACATTAGCATGTTACAAAAATTTAAGACATTTGGAAGGTCGTTGATGAACAAGGAGAAAAGAATTGGACCAAGGTGGCTGCCTTGAGGAACACCAGAAGTAACCAAAATATTTTTAGAGTATTTATTATTAAATTTTAAGCATTGAGTTCTACATAAAAGATAAGATTTTATCCAGTTTAGACTGCAAGATGTAAAACCAAGAAGATCCAGTTTAATAAGCAGAAGTCTGTGATTTACTTTATCAAAAGCTTTACTAAAGTCAGTATATACGGCATCAGTTTGTTTTCCTTGTACAAAGCCAAATTCTAAATCTAAATTCTAAAACTAGTTTCAAGCGTGATAATTTCAAACAACCAATGACCTATAACCAATGAAAGACCTAGTTCTGAAACTGTTTCTAAGAATGTGTGTTTGTTTCATAGAGCTTTTCTATAACAAGTCCAATTACAATAAAAAAATTAACAGTTCAACTAAAAATAATAATTGTTCTAAAAATAGCTATGGTCACCAGCTTCTAATGTTTATATTTGTACTCAAAAGTGGTACACATAAGAATGTCGACGAAAGTGGACAAAAAACATAATAAACAAATGTATTCAAAGTTTACAAGACAAACAATCTTGACATGAATACGAACTGAAGAAAAGGAGGCAACATCTGAATAGAAATTAAAAATGATAATTACAGCAAATTTCGAACCACCAGGTAACACTGGTTAAAGGATTGATGTTTGTCTGTTGGCTAGCGGGTTAGAACGCAAAGAATTCTGATTAGAGAATGTGGTTGTTCTCGAAACATGTAAATTCAACCCGGTTCGAATGGCAGCCAAGAAAAGTTATCAAATAAAAAAAAATTTTTCTAGTTGTATAACAATTCCTACCTGCAGTAAAAATAATTTAATGAAAATCAAATTTAATGAACTTGAGCCTGACTAAAGAAATACCAAAAATTTAAAAAATCGTTGATTTAAGAACTGGTTTTGGATTTGTGTGTTAGCTCCGCAATGCTTTTTCACAAACAGTTTTGGAGGCATTTTAACACATTACTTTGACGTAGGAACTCTAGAAACAAGCATTTATGGTTAAAAACTGCTTTAAACACAGCTATTATAAATTATTCATCCAACTACTTTCAAGTAATGTAGACGTCATCATAATAGTCCTTTAAAAATTTGTTGGTCACATTTTTATTTTTCTTTGAAAACCTATTCTTCACATTTGATTGTTGTGCCAATCATTTATTTCACTTGCTGTAAAAAAGGCCGGTAATTTTCATTAAGTTCATAACGAAACCTAAAAATAGTAACCGCTTATTAGAAACACAACAAAAAATTAAAAAAAGAAAACACGAATGGAATGGTTTCTAAAAATAAACTAGAGTGCAAATGCAAGTAGTTATTTTTAAACACACTTGCTAGGCTGGAACTACAAAACCGACAACTAAACGAACCAAACATTTTTAAAAAGAATAAAAATATTTGTATCCAGCGAATATTGGATATTTTCCACTTTAAGTATTATTTAAGGCGTTTGCATTTTAATAGTATCTGTATGTAGTACATGCAGCACAGTCGTAAAGTTAATGAAGAATATAACAACATCAACGTCATCATCAACATCTTCAGCCAGCTAACTAACTAACAACAGCAGCAGCGGCAACAGCAACAACATCAATGTCGTACAACATAAATATTAAGTAGGAGGAGATGAGTGTATTGAGTACAGTGAACTTAAAGCTTTGTTTTGTTTTTGCTGTTGCTGTTGCTACAAAGAACAAGAGTAAAGCGCTCATTACTACACAAACAAACATATAGTCATTTGAGTGTATCCCAGCAAACATAATTTTATATCCAGTTAATTTAAAATTAAGAATTTCCATTAATTTTAAGAGTAATATTTGGTTCGGTTTTACCGAAAATAGCGGTTAAGTCAGGAAAACTGTAGTTTTATGGAAACATAAATATCAGGCCTTATTTTTCAACAAAACAATTTTGCTGTCAGTCGCTTTTGTATGTTCCGCTATAAAGTAATTTGTTGCACAATTTTCGCTGTAACTTTAAACTGCAAAGATATAGATTAATCAATAAATTGTTAACCAGAGCATACATAATCCTCGATTTAACGTACTTAAAAATAATTATATATTCTGTAGTAATATTGATATAAATAATTTCAAGTCAGATTGTTGCCTTTGAGCAAATACTTCAATTATACAAAGTTGTCTCTAGAATGACAGACAATGAAATATTACGAGTACATATATATTTTTATTGCTAAACTATAAGAATTAAATAAAAAAAGAAACAATTTATAAAAATAAAACAATAACTAGTTCTGGAAGAAATTTAATCAGAATCTCTTCTTAGTCTTCAACTGGTGTTGCACAATTACTTCTGCAACCTGTTCTTTAGAATGATATTGTGATCAGTGTGATTAGATCTTTAAAAGTTCAACGGCTAAATCAGTTTAAAAATAATGTTAAAATATGGTAAAATTTGTTTTATCCCTTAGAGTACAAAGCCCGATTTTTGACATAAAGTACGGAGTGGGGTCACTAAAGTCCCCCAAAAAAAATTTCTTGGTTATATGTTAGCATAAAAGAACTAAAAATATTATTTGAAAGTAAAAAAAATTATTATTTTATTAATTTTCAGTTTTTATTTTTAATTATCACATCAAAACGTATTTATTAAAAAAAAACTAAGATTGGGGGATCTAGGTCCCCCACTACGTACTTTAAGGATTAAAATGCTAAAAAATGTGCTAAATCTTTTAAAGTACTTTCTTGAAATTAATTTACACATGATTCACGTTGTATAAGTTTTACTGCATCAGGCCTTAATTAAGTCTTCTGTAATTTGAAAACATTTATTTAATCCTCTTAATCCACATCTAATATAAAGGACAGAATAAATGGTATTTAAATTTATTCTGTTTCTTATTTTATTATATGCTGATTATATTTGGAGTCAAAATCACTCTGAGTCGATTTAAGGATGTCCGTCCGTCTGGCTGGCTGTTCACGCAAAGTAAAATAAAATTTAGTATGTGAATGTTTTTCGGCCCAAGGATGATTGTAATTGAATTTGGTTGAAATCGGTACAGTATTTCAACTAGCCTCCATACAAATGTCCTCCCGAAATAGGGCCTTCTCGCTCATAAATGTATAATTTTTAAACGTATACAAATAAATTTTTCCTCAAATAAGTTGTTTATGAAACATAATCAAACTTACAAATTTTATGTATCCGAATAATATTAATTGGTCATATCATATCATATATGGCCAATCAGCCGAATCGACATCAAAGCCAAATACTCATGAAGCTAAGGTAATGTTCTGTATTTGGTGGAACCAAAAGGATCCTACCTATAATGAGCTGCTGAAATCTGGCCAAACCATCACCAGGAAATGTAGCGAATTTAATTGATACAAAAACACCCACATTATGCGGCCAGCCATGAAAGTGTAATATTCCATCATGACAAAACTCGGTCACATGTATTTACAAAGAAGTGCTTGGGACGTTTTGTCTCACCCTCCTTACAGACTAGACATTGCACTGTCCGACCACTATTTGTTTCGATCATTCCAGCACGCTCTATGGGATACGCTGCACTTCAGCATAGAGTATTCGAAATTGGCTTGATTTGTTTTAGGTCTTAGTTTAGGCAGTTCATTTTGCGCGGTATCCATATGTTGCAAGAAATACATTTATATTGTACAAATGTTTCAAAAGTAAAGCTAAAAATTTAAAAAAAACCCGCTGACTGCTCTATTTTTATTTATTCTTTTTTAAGTTACTGGTAACGCCTTCTGTGTGACCTAACGTAAGAATGTGTTCTTTAAGTCATTACCAGTAACTATTTTTAGTTATATTAAAGTAATGACTTATTATTAAGCCGTTATGTTAATTAGTTGTCATCAATAACAGTGCCATGTTAAAATAATGCTATTCTGTAAGTAGTGAAGTGGCAGAATTTAGCATTTTAATTCATTACTTGTCAATGAACGATTTTTCTGTATAAGATTCGGCCCAGCCGCTTATCATTTCGACGATACATAAAGTATAGGTAGTATAATAGTCTAAATACGGCTTTAGTAACTAGTTGTTGGTAGTAATAAAATATGTAAAGGTTTTTTGTTACAGCTTTGGTCATATTATTTGTCTGCCACATACTATGTCAATATAAAATGACAAATTGGGGAAGTATAGCTGCAAGAAATTACTGAATTAGGAACATGGGATTTTATAAAAGCAACTTAACTTTATTGTTTTATTGTTTATTAACAAAATATGCAAACGCTTTTTTTGGCTAGTGCTGTTTCACACGTTTCAGTTTTAGCTGACCAGTCTTTGTTCAATTCTCTGTTGAAAATGCCATTTCGTTCACACGCGTATTTTAAATTTTCGTACTCTTTAACATCAAAGTTTTACTTTTTTATGCAAATCAACATACAAACAATTTCGCGTAGATTAACAGGAAATAGAAGGAAATAAAAAAATGAACTTGTACCGTCAAGGGTGTACCCTTTTTATTTTCTTTTCCCTTCTCACCTTTAAAGAGTCAGAATTGAAACGTGTGAAAGCGGACTTACTACATACACTATATACATATGTAAATATTTAAACATTTATGCGATCCGATTGTATGCGAACAATATTTTTTATTAAACAAATGATTTTATAATGTTTTCTGTTGTTGCTGTAATATTTACAAAAGCGGACTTAATACTTTTAAGCATTAAGTTAATGTTAAATTTTAATATTTCTTTAATATTTTATATTTTCAGCTGTGTTACAAACATCTAAAAATACTCTAGGTAAGTTACAATTTATATTATTTTATAAATTTAAATTCTTGTTGTTTTTTTTGTTAATCTGGCTTAATTTGTATTTGTGAATTCTTGGTACTGGCAAACCTTCCCTCTGCCAAAGATGATATTTTTGCTCACTTGTCTTCTAAATGGCTGTGGCAGACAACACATAGCTGATGTTTGGTTTCCATCGTTTTTATGGTCAATGTTGTGCATCTTTTTCTTTTATAAATTCATGTCAAGTGTAGTTTTTGAAAAAAAAAGAACTTGTTGTTATTGCTGGTTGATTGTTGCTGGCAGTTGTAGCAACTTTTAGTTTCAACATTCTACGCCATCTTCATCGTCATCAAGTTTAGTATGCTGCTTTTATTTTAAAGTTTCTTGTCAAGTCAAATTATAGGACTCGAAAAAAATGGTTATTGTTTTTTTTTTATTTATTATTTATTTCGTTGCTGTTGTTTTACATTAAACGGGATTATATTGGCATATTCAACTCTCTGGGGTGTATAACTACCAAAGAAGAATGTTTAAGAGAAAAACCTAACAAAAGTAAACTAAAAAAAAATATGTCAAAAGATAATGGACCCATGATCGATTTTATAACAAGTTTAAGATTTAAATGTAAAACCAAGTGTGTAAATGTAATATAATGTATATATAGAGGTTGGTTAGAAAGAAAATGGGGGTAGAGTAATAAATAAAAAACTGTACGAGTGTATACATGTTATTTTTATTCTAGGAACTATGTTTTTGACTTGTACGACAACATGTCAAAATTTACAACCAAAGAATACTTTTCTAAATAAGTAAATTAAAACAATCAGCATACATAAATATTTAAATAAATAGTTTTTGTATAAAACCACTACTTTAAATTGTGTAGCTACTCATTTTGGAAGAATTTTTATTTCTAGGCATTTAAAAATTAAAAAAAAAAAAAATTGAAATGAAATTCGCCAAGACTTTAGGGAAATCTTTTTTGAAGCAGTATTTAAAATCTGTTTATATTTTTATGACAAATTTCTTTTGGTAAACACAATTTTTAAACATATTTGAAAATATCTCTTTTTTGAAAATTTCCCTTTAAATTACATTTTTTTCTAAGAGAATTTCTGATTAGTTTTGAAATTGTGTTAAAAATTTTCAAAATATTACTTAAAATATCCCTTAATTCCCTTGAAGGGAGATTTTTTCTAAGATAGTCACCCCACATGAAATTTGTTCCCTTTTATTTTTTAACATTGAATTTTAATAGGAAAATGTGAAAAGGGAACAAATTTCATGTGGAATTTTTATTCACGATAGGGGTGAGTATTTTGATTTTTCTTTCAAGTTTTGTAATCAATTATTAAATTTTAAATGAAATATAAAAAAATTATCAAATATTTCATTTTGAAAAAAAATTTCTTTTCGAGGGAAATTTAATTTGTAAATGATTTTAGACAATATTTATATTTTTTATGTTATTTTTAATAAATACTATCATCTGATAAATAAAAATTTTAACAAATTTGAAAAATATGCCTTTTTAAAAAATTTTCTATCAAGGGAAATTTTCTCTAAGATACTATTTTGAATGTTTTTTTAAAGTTTTGTAATTAATTATTTAAATTTAAATAAAATATAAGAAAATTTTCAAAATATCCTTTTTTGAAAAAAAATTCTCTTCCAGGGAAATTTAGTTTGTAAATAATTTTAGACAATATTTATATTTTTTATGTTATACATATATTGTGCGATAAATAAATTTTAAAAAAATTTTAAATAGCCCTTTAGAGAGTTTTTTTTTGTATTATTAGGGTAAACTATTATTAACTTTTAAATGAAACTTAAAAAAATTGTGAAAATTTTTCTTAATAAAAAATTTCCTTTCAAGGCAAGTTTTTTTTATTTGTGATTTTAAACAATATTTAAATATTGTATGTTATATTTTAATAATTGTTCAAGCTTAAGGTCCTTTTAATAAAATCTTTATTTTCGATATTTCGCTACTTCGTTAATAAATAAAAGTTTTAACAAATTTAAAAAAAAAATGGGTTTTAAAAAAAATTTTCAAAATAGTATTAAATTTATTTACAACTTAAGTTTTTTCTAAATTTCCCTTTAAAACTAAAATTCAAAAACATATTTTTTATATACGTTCCCCAGCCATGACAAAAATTCTTATATTTTTTTTTTACCGTGACCATCATCAACGTGTCTATTTTTCATCATTATGATTTTCAATAACTTTATATTTGACTTGTTTTTATTTGTTTATAAAATATTATAGAATAATGTAAACTGTGTTTGACTTTAGCTTTGCAGTTTAACCTCCATTTTATTTATGTCTTTTTTTTATTTGTCATTTATTGCTTATTGTTTTTGTGCTTTCAATAGATTTGTTTTGCATGCTAAAAATAAATATAAATTTATTTGCATATTGATGTCTTGATATAAATAGTTAGGCAAACATCATTAAAGTTACAATAACAGCAATGGTTTAAGGGTATCAACATCATCATCATCGTCGACAGTAGTAGCAGCAGCAGCAGCCATCAAACGTCATTATAATTTTATTAGTTTTTTACCTAAATGGGGAAACGTGTTTTTTGAAAACATAAGTTCAATAAAACAGGGCAACGGAATGAAAAAATATTTAAATACCAGGGGAACTGTTGAATCAGTGTGATTGTTTAGAATGGTATTAAAGGAATTAAAGAAATTGTTTGTATGAGAACCAAATATAATAAAGAGTTTGTAGCGTCCCTTTAAGTGTTTTATAGTGGTCATATAGACGCTGCTTGTCTGTAATTAAAAAATTTAGTTGCAAATACTTGTTAGTAGCTCGTGTGACCCTAATTGTTGGCAGGTGCAATCTTCAATTGAATGATTTTGGTTTTCTAGTTTTGAATACCATTATCATTGTCATCTTGTGGTTTTTCTCAACAATAATTAAATAGTTTTATGTCATTAAATGTTCAAACATTGCCATTAATTATTATTAAGTTTGATCAAATGATTAGTTTTACTTTCATTTCTTTAACTATTATGGTTTTATGACGTACACACATACATGTTATATATATATATATATGGTGAATTTCATGTCAAGTGACCCAATTTTAAAATCGATGTCTTCCGATTTGGATGTTTTAAATCACTTAAAAATGACCATTGCTGTTTGACTAAAAAGTTATGGGTTCTCAAATTTTGCAAACCTTTGCATATTTCTATGTCTGTTAACTTCTATGTCTCCATTTGCTTTATTATAATGCTACCTCATTTGTACTTTGTTATTTTGCCATTATAGGCCCTAATAAAGGATTTTAGACTCTTTCATAAAAACGTACTACCTAAATGATCTTTTGATCGAGCATGTATTGATGAGATAAAATTTGAATCTTGGCTTCAGACTGAAAGATGTACCTTAAAAACAGTAATTTTAAATGTGGATGATTTTGTGGAAGAAATATGCAAAGGTTTGCAAAATTTGAGAACCCATAACTTTTTAGTCAAACAGCAATGGTCATTTTTAAGTGATTTAAAACATGATACCGCTACAGTTTATGAATACCAGAAGATAATTCTAAGTTATCTAAAATCTAAATTTATAGTGGAGAAGGTATACAACGTTTCGGATGAAGCTCGTCAACATTTTAAAAACAAAAATAGCTTCGCAAATCTTATAGCTCATGAAAAAGATTTTGGAATTCCAGCTGAATGGCATTTTCATCCAACTGCACATGGCAAAGGAGCATGTGATGGCATTGGAGCAAATATCAAAAGAAATGCAGCGAGGCATAGCCTGCAGTGCTCTCATCAAGATCGCATCTTAGATGCGAACGCTTTATTCCGATGGGCAAAGAAGAATTGTAAAGAAACTGAAGTAGTTTTTAGTAGCAAAGCTGATCATGAGGCAACATTAAAAACATTGAAGTGCAGATTCGACGCTGCTGTAACAATTGATGGCACATCTCAATACCATGCTTTTATACCACTTATCGATGGAAGACTCCAGTTGAAAAAGTTTTCGGCATCTACTCAATGCGATTTCTTTCCAAAGCCAAAAAAGACAGCATCAGCAAAATCAGCAGCTGAACCTAGTAACTCCAAGAAAGGATTGGCAAAAAAAGCTAAAAATAAAGGCAATAAATAAGAAGGAAGAAAGATTGGTAATTTCAAAATTTATATACTAATTTTATTAAATTATTTATTATTATTATTGTAATTTAGTATTATAAGTAATAAATAGGAAATAAAATGAAAATAGTGCATATGGTAAAAATTTAAATAATTTCTTTTTTGAGTTGCAAATTTTTTTATAGATACCCCACTTACATCCCATTAAGTGACCACAAAGCTCTTAAAGGAAATGGTATAAAGTTTCTTTTGAGGAAAAATAAAAAAAAAACTCCATTTTGAAAAAAAAAAATATAAAAATGGGGGAAAATGAAAATTATACATGCGCCAAATGTTGAAAAATTCTATTCTTGAGTTAAAAAATAATTTTTTTGATAGATATCCCACTCGCATCCCATTATGAGACTATATGGGCCTTAAAGTAAATTGTATAAGCTTTCTTTTGAGAAAAAAAAAAAAAAAAAAAAAGGGCCGAAATTGAAAAAAAATTTAAAAAAAAAATAAATTTAAAAAAAAAATTTAAAAAAAAATTTTTTAAAAATTAAAAAAAAATATTTTTGGAATGATTGAAGAAATAGCTATCTAAAGTCCTTTGGACAATGACCAAAATGTCCAACTTTGACCCCCTCTAACTCCGGCAGTTCTTGAATGATAGAGCTAAAAATTTGTGCCTGGCCTACTATCCAATAGTACTAACCTTGGTGCAAATTTCATCCAAATCGGAAGACATCGATTTTAAAATTGGGTCACTTGACATGAAATGCACCATATGTATGTATGTAGTATATGACGTACAAATAAGTATTTTTTAATATTTTCGAAACAATTTATTAATAAAATTCAGCTGAAACTCCAACTACATGAAATATCAAAATCTTATAAATATGTACCTTTCGTTAGAATTTTATCATTTTGATAATTTCTTAAAATTTCATTTAAAATTCAATAATTACTAATAATTGTGGGGACGTTTTTTAAATTCCTAAAAATTTCTACTTAACTTGTGACTTTTATCAGCAAAAATTTTAATATTTTGAAAATTCTTTTTTTTTATATAATTTCCCCTGAAGGCAAATTTATTCTATTAAGGAATATTTGGAAAATTTTTCTCAAATTTCATTTGAAATTTAAAATAGTTGAAAATTTTGAAAATATAATTTTTTCCCTTCGAGGGAAGTTTTTTACAAAAAGGGATATTTTCCAAATTTTTTGAAATTTGTATAAAGCTTATGATTTTTGCCATGAAAATATAAAAATATTTTCAAAAAACTTAATTAAGCAAAATTTCCCTTGAAGGGGAATTTTTTAATTAAGTGATATGTATTTTCCCACTTTTTTTTTTAAATTTAATTATAATTACAAAACTTTTGAAAAATTTCGAATTATTCTTTAAGAAAAAATTTCCTTGTAAGGAAACTTTTTATCAAAAAGGGATGTTTTAAAAATTTATTAACATTTTAATTTAGCTTATGAAGCTTGGCATAAAAATATCAGAACTGTTAAAAACTACTACAAAACAAAATTTCTGTTGAAGTGGCATTTTTTCAAAAAGGGATTTTTTTGAAAATTTTTTAATATTATTATTTAGCTAATAAATGTTGTGATCAAAAATACAAATATTGTTCAAAATTACAAATAAAAAGGAATTTTTTTTCAAAAAGTGATATTTTGAAAATTTTTTCAAATTTTATTTAACATTTAATAATGAAATACTAAACTTTTTAAAAATTAACAAATATTCTTTTAGAAAAAAAAATTCCCTTCAAGGGATATTTTCAGAATTTATTAAGATTTTAATTTCGCTTACGAAGTTTGTCATAAAAAAACAAGGACTGTTCAAAACTACTAAGTAACAAAATTTGCCTTGTGGGAAATTTTTTTAAAAAGGGATATTTTTAAAATTTATTAAAATTTTTATTTAGCTTATGAAGTTTGGCATACAAAATATAAAGATTGTTAAATATTACAAATAAAAAAATAAGGGAAATTTCGAAAATTTTCATTTAACATATAAATATTGTGCAAAATTTCAAATAAACAAAATTTCCCCATGCATACAATTATCCTGTGTGAATAATATTGCTTTATTACCCTTAAATGTAATTCCAGAACTTTTCATTATTTTCCTAATTAAATCCAATTAAATAATGTGTAAATAATGTATGTACATCAGGGTGGCTCCGTTTGTATCCTGGGGTCAATAGTTGTCGAGCTGGATCAAAGGATAAAAATGTCCTTTTCAGAGGTTTTTTGATTTTTTTTCACATTTCTTCCAAAGGAACTATATGTAAATTTGGTATCATATGAAAGGTCTTTGAGAGGTGCATTCAATTGGTTATCAAAAATTAAATTTTTTTTTTAAATTCAAAAATTTTCAAAATTTCAAACAAACAATTTTTTTTTTCATATAATTTACTTAAATAAATAGTTGAAATTTCTTGATTATAAACATCATGCAATTTAACCCAAATGGTTTTTCTAGTTTTTTAAAATTCTATATATGTATTTCAATTTGTATTAATTTTTTTTTTTTAAACCCAAATTCTTTCCTATCTGACAATCTCTGTTAACGTAAATTTTATAAGCTAAAAAACGGGAAAAACAATTTGGGTTATATTGCATGATGTTTATAATGAAGAAATTTCAACTAGATACTTATTCAAGTAAATTCTATGAAAAAATAAAAAATAACATAAAATAACATAACATAAATAAATGTCTGAAATTTTGAAAATTTTTGAATTTAAAAATTTTTTTTTTTAATTTGTGATAAACTATTGAATGCGCCTCTTAAAGACCTTTCATATGATACAAAATTTACATATAGTTCCTTTGGAAGAAATGTAAAAAAAAATCAAAAAACCTCTAAAAAGGACATTTTTATCTTTGATCCAGCTCACCAAATATTGACACCAGGACAAAAAATTGAGAAACTTAGTCTTAAAATGAATCAAATTTTCATATTAGTCGGGAACATCCGCAACTTTATTTTGGGGCCACCCTAATGTACATTAATTCTGCTCAATAATTAAAATACACAAACTAAATAATACTTTTCTTACATTTAAAATCAGTTTATTAATAATTAAAAAAAAATTGTTATATCTTACGTTTTTTGGTTTCCAAGAAAATTTGATTTGATATGATTTTCTTTGATGTACTTGCTCGCACACACATTTTGGATTATCGATTATTCCATTAAATATATCCTTGAACTGCAGTTTGGTTTTGTAATTGTTATTGCCCTTGTCTAATGTTTGCAAAGGATATAAATGGGAAATATTTATTGTAAGTATTGTTAGCTTCAAATTGTGGTTTTATCCAACACTTTAATGGCATCTAAGAATAATAACGATTTTTTAATTTTTTAAAGGTTTTTAGTGAAAGAGACAGGATGTATAATGAGAGTTAATACGCGTGAGTTTATATGCGTAAATGTATGTATTTGGTCAATAAACAATGAAGTCTTTTATTAACACGGTAACAAAAAAGTTTTCATTGTATAGTTTAGTTTATTTTAGAAATGAATTCATTGAACTTTGTAAAAATAATTGGGAAAATTATCACTTTAATACATATGTTACTTCAATAAACCTATTTGCATTAAGTATTTAGTTAGTTCCAACAAATTAGACAAATTTTGTTCAGACTATCGGACAATATTGAGAACTCATTTTTTATTAAGCTTTGGTATGTTTTGATTGTAATTCAAACTAAAAATTTAGCTTCTTAAAGCAAAACATTTAACTTAATATAATTGCATGATAATGGATAACGAAAGTTTATGATAATCATCATGTCAATGATTGCCACGAACATAAACCTGGTCGCTTCAAAAATACAGTGAGCGTCAATATAAAGTCAACATTGTTTCGATTATTTTTACGATTGTAAATTCACAACTCACGATAGTAATATCACAGCTGACATCCTTCTAGACATAGACTCAACAAGTTTTTTTTTACTAAAATCAAGCTAAATTTTCTTTTCTTTTATTCCTGTATTACTTAAAGGCAAGTTAAGCGGAAAATGATGTAAAGTTTTTGCACAATGATTGAGCAAGTACTCTTTCCCATTTTTGGAGGTATGCTTAGGCTCATTGTCCTGTTTGGAAAATTTAGTTCTGAGCTAGTTCTGCTTAAATAACTATGTATATAAAAATGCAATATAAGTTCTATATAATATTAATTATATTAAGCTTTTCTTTTAAGAATATGTAGTGGTGACTTTATTTTGACGCTAATAGTTTGTATGATTGCTACAGTCAAGAAAATGATAACTTAAACGTAATATTGTCGCGTCAATCATATAAATCTGTAAACATTCATAATATTTTTTAAATAATAAATTCTAATTGCTTTTTTAGTATTAAATCTATTAAAAATTGTCTTGAAACCATTATTCTTTAAAAGTTTAAAAACAATTTCAATAGAGAACTAGATTTTAAAGCTATTTGGATTCAACTTGAATTAACAGATCAATGTAATCAAAGGCTGAGTGAATTTTAGTATAAATCAATTATGAATTTCCTAATAATAAAGGTACGGTCACATTTGGTAAATATTTACTCAAAAGAGCGCAACCACTTCTTTTAGCACAAATTTGTTTGACGTAAGAGTAAACTTACTACAGTTTTGCAAGATCGAACAGCATCAAATAAATTAATAAATAAATTTAAATAAATAAACGAGTTAAAATATATGTTATTTAGTGGTTACTTTTTTTTCGGCAAATATTTGCCAAATGTGAACGTACCTTAAAGATATAAGCTATTATTAACCATTAAGTAAAATAAATAATGCAGATATAATGAAGTAGTCAGTGAAAAGTAAGCTGTTCAGTAATTGCAAAGCATTGTCAAGTTTTTGCTGGTTAGTTTTTAACATTTTGTTAACTAAATTACAAAAATTACATTATTATTTTCAATTTTTCACTACATCTAAGTAATGCAGATGGAATCTGAAAAGTAAGCTGTTCTGTAATTGCATAGCATTAGCAAGTTATTGCCGGTTAGTTTTTAACATTTTGTGTAATAATTACTGAATATTTAACATTTGCTATTCAGTTTCATTAAGAAAATTCGAGAGTTTTAAAAGCAGAAATAATTATTTAATTTTGTTTCTTAATTTAGTAATGGTTACATTTTAAATTCACTGGATTTCATAAAAAAACTCAATTTTTACAAATATTTTATTTAACAAGCCCCGCTCAGCCAATTGAATCAGGTGTGCCACAGGGTAGCATACTGGGTCCTACTTTATATTTCATTTATGCCTCTGATATGCCGTCAGACCCCAAAATCCACACGTCACCTTTCGCAGACGATACCGCCTTTATCAGTGTTCATAAGGACCATCAAGTAGCATCACAGAATTTGCAGAGTTATGTTTATAAACTAGAGAATTGGCTAGAGCTTTGGAAAATCAGGGTTAATGAACAGAAATGTATTCATATCACTTTCACATTGCGAAAAGAAACTTGCTCGTTCATCAAAATAAATAATCAAAATATTCCTCAACATAATGAAGTCAAATACCTCGGCATTCACCTCGACCGCCGTTTAACTTGGAAGTCTCATATTGAAGCGAAACTTACACAGATGAGATTAAAAGCAGTACAACTTAATTGCCTAATTGGCAGAAATTCTTCACTAAAGTTGGATTGCAAACTATTGTTGTACAATGCAATTCTAAAGCCAATCTGGTGCTATGGAATTCAATTATGGGGTACTGCCTCAGCATCAAACATTGAAAAAATTCAAAGGGGTCAAAATAAAATTCTACGTATATTTACTGCAGATCCATGGTATGTTAAAAATTCTCGAATTCACAAAGATCTAGGCGTGCCATTAGTAAAAGTCGAATTTACAAAATACGCGTCAAAGTACGTCAGCAAACTTGAACACCATCCAAACCCACTTCCACGAGACATCCTTAACTTTAGTGGCCATAATCGGTTGAGAAGGAGGGATACCCTTGCTTTAACTCAAGCGCAAAATAGATGACTGGATCAATTGATGTGAAGTTTTTTTAGTATCATAGAATTTTTGTCTAGCACTGGCTGGGCTTATTATTTTCTTTTTAGTATTAGGATTTGAATACTTATTGTCATTTCAATATATGAAGATTCAATAAATAAATAAAGGCTAAAAAAAACAAGTCAAAATAGTTAATGAACATTTTATTTTAAAGAAACTATTAAAGAATATACACATGCTTAGAAATTTTAAACAAAATCAGGCAATTTAAACCTTTTTTACAGTAGAGGTCAAAGGTCAAATTTTTAATATTATTTATGTTTACTGAAAAATCAAAGTTATCCTTTGTTTGTTTTGCTAAATCGTTGCAAAACTATTTACAAAGTTTAGCATTCAAATTTTAAAGGAACAAATTTAACTAAAACAAAAATATGTAAGAAAATATTCAAATTTTAAAGGAACAAATTTAACTAAAACAATAATATGTAAGAAAATATTCATGTAATTACAAAATCTTAGCTGTATCTGTGTAAGACCCTGCCATTTTTGTTAAACAATTTCTAAATAAAATTAACATTTGCCCTTCACCATTTTATTAAGAACATACAAGTGTTTAAAAAACAAGAAAGATTTACATCATTTTGGTGTTAAATTTAGTAATGGCTGCTTTTCGAATTCACTGGATTTCCGGAAACAACACATTTTTTCAAACTATTACCAGTACATATTGGAATATATGTTGGATTACTAAAAAAAGAAGACTCGTGATCTTTACTGAATTATGTAGCTCATAATAAACAAAACATCTTGTTAAATTATTCATTTAACTACAACATCTACGAGTAAGCTGTTATTTAGAAATAGTATTTTCAAAACTCCCATTTCATTAGTTTTTAACATTTTGTTCAACAAATACTAAAAAATTAAGATTTGCCCTTCACAGTTTTATTAATATATTAATATTAGTATACAAGGGTGTAAAAACCAAAAAGAGTTACATCATTTCTTTGCATAAATTTAGTA
This sequence comes from Bellardia bayeri, assembly GCA_950370525.1. Classification (NCBI taxonomy): domain Eukaryota; kingdom Metazoa; phylum Arthropoda; class Insecta; order Diptera; family Calliphoridae; genus Bellardia; species Bellardia bayeri. The sequence continues at coordinate 58,330,865 of OX493268.1, read as the reverse complement.
TTGGCGGCGTTTTAAATTTCAAAAAGTTGGAGAAAACAACACTACTTTTGCTAATAATTTGTGTAGTTAGCCAAAATGTTTGATTTTTGGATTAGTTTTTATAAAACTATAGCAGAGTAATATGATAAAAATATAATGAAAATTTTATTAAAATCAAGTAATTTTAAGCCTTTTAAGAGCAAAGGTCAAAGTTCAAATTTCTTATTTTTAAGATTTTGTTTTAACAATAAAGGGTTTCTCCAAATTCATGCAATATTTTCACTTTCCCCTAAAATACTGCCAACAAAAAAATAAAATAGTTGACCTCTTACCCTGGACAGCAACTGCTTTAGTATTATAGCACTTCTAATTTAAATTTTACCCTTAAATAATATTCCAACAACTGATTAGAGACATTGTAAGTGTACTATCTGTAGTAAATATATGTACTACATACATACAAATTTCGTTTGCAAACTCAAATGAACGAGATAAGCTTGTAAACTGTAGATAATTAAATAACTGTTACCGTTTTACTAAACAAAAAAATTATAAAAAAAACAATCTCTCCTAACCATTCATACGAATGTATGGTAAATAAATGATAATGACTGTGTTAGCGATGATGTCATTCAAACATTGATCATACAAACAAATCGATAAAAACAAAATATTAAACAAATACATATATTAACATACATATATACATACATATACATATATGTATGTATGAATGTATGTATGTACTATATATGTATATGAATGTAGATATGCATGTGTAAACTGGTAGAGTAGTTTTATTCACCCAACAAACATTTCAGTAAAATGTTAGAATAAGTTTCTATTATTTATTAACAATTTGCAATTAAACACAATTTTCGTAGTTTGCTTAAACCTAAAAACATATTTTAGATTTCACATTTTAATTAAATTTAAAGTTGTTTTGATAGAAAAATATTTGAAATTTTTTTTTTATTTTCCAGTCCAGTCATTCTCCAACCTACAGACAAGTCTGCTTGAATGACTTTTGTACTTTCAAAAATAAGTGATTTTAAAAATATTTTAATTGTATTTTATGTAGCATTCATCCACTGAAAATAATTATACTCGTACAATTGTTAAACATATTTGTATTAAATAATTTTTAAGCTTGAGGTCACTTTTTGTTTTTTATAAAAGATTTTTTATTTTTATATATAATTTAACTTAAATTTAGAGTTAGAATTAAATTATATATAAAAATAAAAAATAATTTATAAAAAACAAAAAGTGACCTCAAGCTTAAAAATTAGTTAATAAAAATCATACAAAAAGATCGAAGAAAATAGAATAAAATTATTTAAATATATTTGTTAAGAATATTTACTTGACATTTAAAAATAAAGCTTGAATTTTTGTTGAGAAATCTGTTATTTTTTGTTGGATAGAGCTGTGCTGTTCCAAACAAACTTCCGTTTGTTATTTCCACATTTTCTATTCACGTTACTATAAAGTGTAAATAATCTAAATTATTATAATAGATAGCGGTGTTGATCTGAGTTTGTCTGTTTAAATCAACTTTCCTAAACCCCCAAAAAACTTACAAACTTGACAAACTACATCACTGGTTCGTTGACTACTGGTTCGTTTGCTGTTTAATATCGGGGAAATTAGAGCACAAATGATTGAAGAATAAGTCATTGTGTTGTAGTTGCTAATCACCAAAAACTATTCTAAAAACTAGAAATAACTAATATCCATGTATAGAAAGAGGCACGAATGTAGTATATAAGGAGAAAAGTCCCGATTATTGGATATAAGGAGCGAAGATTGAAATATAACAAAGAAGTCACAATTAAAGTATAGAAAATGCAATGGTTGAATTATAGAAAGGGCTACGATTAAAGTACAGAAAGAGCCACGATTGAAGTATATAAACAGCCATAATTGAAGTATAGAAAGAGCCAAGATTAAAGTATAAAAAGAGCCACGATTGAAGAATAGAAAGAGCCACGATTGAAGTATAGAAAGAAGCATACTTTAAGTATAACAGGAGCGATAATTGAAGTATAGAAAGAACCATGATTGAAGTATATAAAGAGTCACGATTGAAGTATAGAAAGAGCCACGATTGAAGTATATAAACAGCCACGATTGAAGTATAGAAAGAGCCACGATTGGAGTATATAAACAGCCACGATTGATGTATAGAAAGAGCCAAGATTTAAGTATAGAAAGAGTTACGATTGAAGTTTGGAAAAAGCCATGACTGAAGTATAGAAAGAGCCATGACTGAAGTATATAAAGAGTCACGATTGAAGTATATAAAGAGTCACGATTGAAGTATAGAAAGAGTCACGACTATAGTATATATAAAGTCAACATTGAAGTATAGAAAGAGCCAAAATTGAAGTATAAAAAGAGTCACGATTAAAGTATAAGAAGAATCACGACTGAAGTACAGATAGACCCATGATTTTTAGCAGGAGCGATGATTGAAGAACAGAAAGAGCCACGATTGAAGTATAGTAATAGCCATAATTGAATAGGGTATAATAGGTATAAGTTATTGTTTTATAGCTGCTTAACACGAAAAAAATAGGTTTAAACTACAGTCTGCTTTCAAATCATTGTCACACCTAAATGTTTGCTTGATTTGCTTCAAAAACACTCGCACACAAACTCATTATGGATATTAGTTAAAACAACCAGTAGTAGTAGTTTGTTAAAGTTGTTCCTATTTTGTTTTTAATTTTTTCTGTTAAACTGATTTTTTATCAAAAATTGTATGTAAATATTTGTATATTTGCCGGGGGCTTCATTATTTGTTCTTGCTAATAGTTTATTTTGTTTTAAATACACACTATTCTAATTAACTAGAAAGAAATTAATTACATTTTTATCAGCAATTATTATAAAAAATTTAAATGTTTTTGATTGCACACAAATCAATTGAAAGCAAGCGAAAAATATAATGATGTATCCAGAGTTTGTGCCTACATATGTATGGTGTAGTAAGAGTGAGTTTAACTGATCTTACACCAGGGAGTTTGAGTGATCTTATACCAGTGCATGAAATTAACTTTTCTTCTTTTAATGTATTGTTTGTTATTCACTATAAATTGATATTCCTTTCAGGGATGGAAAGTGCAATTTGTGTTTTGAACTTTTTAAAAGCGATGGCTTTACACTCGGAATGTTTTCAAATCTTAAAATTTTACCCAAGATAAAAAACACAATTATTTTTCTTTAGATTGTTACATTTTTTCTTGAATTATAAAGTACGCAATCATGTAACTTTACTGAATTTAAAATCTAGCGATTAAATTAAGCAATAATATCAGTTAACCCGTTTTTGTTTTTAAAATCTCTAATACGAGTATATTCTTAATAAACCTGTATAAAACTAATGTATGTGAAGATATGTAACTTCAAATTTAACTAGCACAGACAAAAACCACATTTCTTAACATTGGTAATGTTATAGCCAGATTACTCAACTGTCATATTTACTTGAATTTTGAAAAAGTAGTTTTTAGGATGAAATTAGCTAGAAGAATTTGGAAAAATATCAAGTTGCACACGTATCCCACTATATAGAGAGGTAATTTGTTAAGAAATGTGGTTTTTGTCTGTGCTAGTCAAATTCGAATTTATCTTCACACACATAAAAAACTAGTAGTATGTATTAAATTTATAGAATTTGTTTGACAAATTGTTAAAAACTATGAAATGCCCAGATTTTGTAATTACGTAATGTAATATGTATTTTTGGAACACGTGATATACATACTTTTATTTTGTTAATCATACACAAATCTGTATGTGTTTTCGTTTATACATAAAGTTCTTTCATAATGTAGATAGACACAATTGATGAATCCTATCATTAGCTTAGTTTAAAAACATGATAAGTCTATTTTTGATAAGAAATAATTTAAATTAACTGCCTTTTGTACTCTGAAGTGTTACCAAACAAATAATAAATAAAAAATAAACTTCTGGTCAGCTTGGGGTTAGTAAAAATTTCAAGCCAAACCAACTAATTACACCAAGATGACTTCGTTAATTATGAAAATAGCCGAATTTATTTGTTTTCTATGAAGATAATCAATTTGCCAATTGAGGCCTTTCATTCTTGTTTTTATAATTTATTTATTTGGTTTGTGTCTGTCTGTTTGTTTGTTAAAAAGAAATTTATTTAATTTTAAATTTTTTTTTATATTCTGTTGTAAATTATGGTTTTGTTAATTTGTTTGAGTATGTGATGCATTGTAAAAAGTACTCAGGGACAGGGATATTGTAGGAAAAAGCACAACAGGCTGCTCTTGTTAAAATTTTCCATGACCATGACCAGGAGTTTGGTCCAATGATGTCTTAAATCCACTCCAAAGAGTGACACGTTGGAAGTAAGTCTTAAAGTATAGAAAGAGCCACTATTGATGTACAAAAAGAAACACGATTGATATAATTGAAGAGCTAAGATTGACGTACAAAAGAAGCCGCGATTGAGGCATATAATAGGGGCTCATTCAAGTATATAAATATTCATGTATAGAAAGTGCCAGTATTGATGTACAAAAGGAGCCACGATTGAAGTATATAAAGCGCCGCGATTAAAGTATATAATGAGCCACGATTGAAGTATCGAAATAATTGATGTATCAAAAGAGCCATCATTGAATAATATAAGCCGCGACTGAAGTGAAAATAGCGCATGATTGAATACCATTGACAAGATTTCAGCTAAATATTGAGTAAAGAAAGAGCCAATATTGAAGAAAATATTTAACAATTGAAGACGTCAAACTTAAAGTATAGAAAGTGCTGTTTCACACGTTTCAGTTTAAGCTGTAAATTTTCTCTTGTAGACCTGCCATTTCGTTCACACACGTATCTTAAATTTTCGTGTTCTTTATCATCTACTTTTTACATGGAAATCAATATGCAAACAACTTCGCATAAAATAAAAGAAGGAAACAACAGGAAATAAGAAAATTGACTAGTAGCGTCTCACCTATAAATATTTGACTTGAAGAGTCAAAATTGAAACGTATGAAAGCGGTCAAAGAATCAAGAAATATAGAAATATGAATACATATTTCTACATAAATTTTCCAAACGACCAGAATAGTGATAATATGCTTTTCACAGCACAATCTCTTTATAAATGGTTAAGATATAGCTCGATTTTTAGAGATATTATTGGTCCTTATGAACTTCTAAGTCAATTTGCTTATTTGTCTGTGTGTGTGTAAATCACGCTTACTCCTAAAGTACTTAACCAAAATTAATAATAAGCCCTTACAAATGTTTATCATTGTCCTAAGTAGTTTGGCATTTAAAATTGAAATAAAATCTCTGTGGTAAAAAAAGTTATGAAACACAATGAGAGACATCATTAAAATTTTTTAAATCTATTTGCTCTTCCTGCCCCTTCATAAATGGTGAATGATCACATGAATCACTATATATTTACATTATTTATTCTTATGAAGTTCTAAGTCAATTTGCTTATTTGCCTGTATGTGTAAATCACTCTAAATTCTAAAATACTCAACCAAAATTAATTATATTCCCCTAAAAATGTTTGTCACAGTACTAAGTTGTTTGGCATTGAAACACCATACATAGCATTAGTAGAAAAAAGTTATAGACCAAAATGAAAATCAAAAGAATTTTATTTATTTTCAAAATATTGTTAAATCCAAAACAACTTTTCTTGTAAACTTCGAATTACATATGAAATCACGCTTAAGAATGTTATGATCCCAATAAAATAAAATATTTATCGAACGTTTTTACATTTGAAATTTCACGCTGGATAGAGAAAGAATACTTCAGCTATGGCTTTTGGTGAAAAAGCGGTGAATGAATATAAGTTTGTCTTTCATCTAAGTGCTAGCAAAGTATATAAATTAAAAATTAATCTGAAGTTCTAAATCGATTTGATTACTTACAACAAGTTTTCGTTAAAAATAATTTTCAGGAAAAAGCTTATGCATTACAATTTTTTATTTGTAAAAAAGCGGATTTTGTAAGTCCACTTTTACATTGTGAGATTTTTGTCGCTGCAATTTTTGTCGTTTCTTTTTTAAAATTGCATTTGTGTTTACATTGTGCGATTTTTGTTGCAGCGAATTTTTGTGGAATGAGGGAACTAAGCGTGTCTCAAGCAGAGTACACGCATTGATCTCACCGCTGTCGTCTACAAAGCCACAAAAATCTCATAATGTAAATGTGGACTTATTATACATAAGTTTTTTCACTATATCTTGATTTCCTATCATCATATTTTCAAATACTTTAAAATTTCCTAATTTCCCAAGGTTTATACTTGCTTATTACCAGGTTTTAAATTTATTTAAATTCCCTTCAAATAGTTTGTTATTATTTGTCTGTGTGTGTAAATCATGCTGCTTTTCGAAATACCCAACCAAAATGAATGATATTCTAACAATCTTCTTTATCAGTGTCCTAGGTAATTTGGTATTAAAAACAAGACTATTCACTTAAGTAGAAAATAAGTTATGGAGACATTCTCAAAACAATTTTATGTGTTTTAAATTATGTTTGTTTGTTTAGCAATAATTGTTGTTAAATATCATTGTAAAAAACTACAAAATTTTGAAAACACTAGATGCTAATAAAATGATTACTATGTAGATTCAACCAGTGAAATTCAGGAAAGCAGTAAGGTCAGGTGATCTCGTTTCTAGTTGATGGTTCAAATATTTAACAATAGAAAAAACCATGATTGAAGTAAAGATTTAACAATGGAATGTTAAAAAACGGGAAAAAACCATTTGGGTTAAATTGCATGATGTTTATAATCAAGAAATTTCAACTATTTATTTAAGTAAATTCTATGAAAAAATAAAAAAAAAATAAAAAAAAAATAAAAAAAAAATAAAATTTTGTCTGAAATTTTGAAAATTTTTGAATTTAAAAAAAAAAAAAAAAAAATTTAATTTTTGATAACTCATTGAATGCGCATCTCAAAGACCTTTCATATGATACCAAATTTACATATATAGTAGACTCGCGGTAACAAAAACACCGCCTTACGTGAACACCGGCTAACATGAACATAAATTTTTTTACACTGACTACTCTGTAGCATGAACAAATTTAAAATGTATTCAACATAGAAAATGTTTTCTTTACTACATTTTTCGGCTATCGGAATCGTTTTTTTTTTAACGGGGCATCCCCGTAAATAATTGCTTATGTAAACATACCGGCATTTTTTATGTGGCTTGACATTTAGTGTAGTGCGCGCTGCTGATTTGGTATAATTTAATGTAATTCTTGTCTTTAAAGGAAAAAGTGGATGTAATAGAAAAACTTAAAGGAGGATCAAGCGTAACTAGCGTAACAAATCAGCACAATGTTGTAAAGTCAACAATTTGTGCTATCAACAAGAAACAAGAGAAAATTTTAAAATGTCAATAAAGCTTTGGAATGGGCGGAAGATGAAAACATCAGTCAAGCAGATGTAAGCGTACTTAAACGTTTCCGAGAAAAGGCCGTGTTCAGCAATTAAAAAAAAAATAAAATCTAGAAAAAGATAACCCACTTTTTTAAATAATTTTTATGTAAATTTTTTCTTAACAAAACACACAAATTAATAAAAAATATATGAATTTGATTTAAAACTTGTCTAATTTATTTGGAAAATTTAAAGAATTACACCTTCGTAAACATGAACAACTTCGAAAACGTAAACACGCTCGGTTTTTAGTAGTTCACGTTACCGCGAGTCTACTGTATGTAGTTCCTTTGGAAGAAATGTGAAAAAAATAAAAAACCTCTAAAAAGGACATTTTTGTACTTTGATCCAGCTCACCAAATATTGACCGCAGCACAAAGAAATTGAGAAACGTAGTCTTAAAATGAATGAAATTTTCATATTAGTCGGGATCATCGATACCTTATTTTTTCTCCATACAAACGGGGCCACCCTAATGTACATACATATTGCATTATTATTGCATTAATATTAACATTTGGAATTTTAATTGCCCCAACGCACTGCTTGTTAATGCATAAATTGCATAAATTAATTTTGTTTTTCCAAAATGCACTATTTCATGTCTCAATTAATTCGTATGTGAATGGCAATGGAATAGCATTTTAAGTTTGATAATAAATTTTGAATGAGCGCAATTTCACACGTGTGTAAGTACACCCAAATACACATACGTTCAGCGATACGTATGAGTGCAGTTTTTTTTATAATAAATTATAACGTATACGTACGAGAAAGACGATTTGCAAATAATTAATGTTACTCATACGTACAATGAGTAAGTAAGTACATAGTTGAAATTTGCACTAATTTGCAACAATTTTTATTGTGCTGATATTATTGATATAATAATTTTCTCCAATAAAGTTTTCTGTAGTCACAATATTGCACCATTATACTCGTATATGAATTTTATTTGTACAAGTTGGGGAATAACAATTTTGTGGCAATTCATACTACCAGACGTTCATACGATTGTTCGAATATGCGGCAACACCAACAATCAGCTGTTGTACTTTTCAACGAATATATTTTATAAACTTTGGTGTTTGCTTGTTTTGATACATAAAATGTTTTCTTCAAAAAAAAAAAAAGAAACTTAAGGCTGTTCTTTATTTTTATACATACTAAAAAACAAAAAAACTAACCCCCTGGCCCACGATGTCGAACGATAACGTTCGCTTAGATAAGACTTAAGACACAAACTTGATTGTGGAATAAACAAACTTGATTGATTAAAAAATAGATACGATAAAAGTTTGTGTCTTAAGTCTTATCTAAGCGAACGTTATCGTTCGACATCGTGGGTCAGGCGGTAAATATTTAAAAAAATAAATAAAAAACTAAAAATGCAAACTTAACTGGCAATATAACAAAATAAATTAAAAATTGTAGTTAATACATACATATGTATATGTAAATACAATTAAAAAAAACACGATCGTTCGGTTTATTGAAGGATTCTTCTAAGGTGAAGATTTTCTTGTCAGTATACTGAATTTGTCTGTGAGTGTTCTTCGTGTACCGACTGAGTAACGCTTTCGATTTTCGCTTCCGTTTTTCCTTTAGTAACTTGAACGCGTTGAGTCTCAAATCTTCTTTGATAATGCCAGACATGGATTTTTGCGAAATTTGCATTTCCCGCGAGTTATTCCAAGCGGTCGCAACGTCCAAAAGATATCGCATTTTTCCATGTTGTATTTTAGTAGGCCAACTACAACAATACAATTTTCGATGTCGCCTCATTCCATGATTGTAAACAATTAATGTCAAAAACTTTTTATGTCATAGTATAACAATAAACTATTATTTATTGTGAAATTGTAGTGATTAACTATTGACATTGTCAGTAGTACTACTGACCAGGTGTAATCTACCATTGACATTTAACATTATCTTGTCATTGAAAAATCTTCCAGTAGACTGCGTCAATACTAACTAAGTAGTTCTTTTGGGACGACTTTTGTCTACACTATGAAATAGAAAATGAAACTGCATTTTTTTTGCTAACTTTTGGATTTGGATGGATTTTTGCGAAATTTGCATTTCCCGCGAGTTATTCCAAGCGGTCGCAACGTCCAAAAGATATCGCATTTTTCCATGTTGTATTTTAGTAGGCCAACTACAACAATACAATTTTCGATGTCGCCTCATTCCATGATTGTAAACAATTAATGTCAAAAACTTTTTATGTCATAGTATAGCAATAAACTATTATTTATTGTGAAATTGTAGTGATTAACTATTGACATTGTCAGTAGTACTACTGACCAGGTGTAATCTACTATTGACATTTAACATTATCTTGTCATTGAAAAATCTTCCAGTAGACTGCGTCAATACTGACTAAGTAGTTCTTTTGGGACGACTTTTGTCTACACTATGAAATAGAAAATGAAACTGCATTTTTTGCTAACTTTTGGAGTTTTATCAAAAAAAAACATAAAATACTAAAAGGTTTTCCCTAATTAAAAATAAATTAGAAAACACCCAGAGTCTTTGCAGGGAATCGAACCCGCAACGCTCTGAAAGATAGTCCGGCACACTATCGCCTACTGTATCGGGGCACATAATTGAAAGAATAATTGTTTTATGATAACCATTGTGCCGACTTTGTTGACAATGCCGCCAAACAGCTGCCAAAATAGTAGACAAAGTGGTGACTTGGAGACACTTGTAGACAGGTTTCCTTCAGGGCTATTAAATCTGGTAATCCGTGAAAGTCAGCATGTGAGGGTAGTTGGATTAATAGTTCAGACAGTGATCCCGTAAACTAATATGATGATAAAAACAGAACCTGAGAAATTGAAACATTTCTACTTTGTTTATAGAAAACATTAAAGAAATCCCACTCGAAAATTAATTTACATAAAGTCAAAATTCAAATCTTAAAAAAAATTGCCAAAAATTTACTTTATCTGAATGAATATTTTAGGACCGAAGTACATATTTACTAAACTATTGGTCACATTTATTAAATCTACAAAAATTAAACATTTAAAACCTTTTTCGCCCTGGAAAACACCAATTTTACTCCAGATTTAAAAATAAATATAGCTTCCAAATAAATATCTGTCCCTGTTGGTTAAATCAACAGGGGGAAATAACAGTTTTTGTTTCAAAAATACTTTGCATAATGAACACGTTCTTTTGCAAACATGTCTGCATGCATGTACTGTTTTTCTATTTTTCTCGCTATTTTTAGTTTGGGGGGTTTCAATACATTTCTGTGTTTTATGAATACATACATATATACATATGTACGAGTATGTATGTATGTGAGTGTTTGTTAAATTGTTTATGAAAAGGTCATACGTAAATAGTTTTAGTTCCGGTATTTTTTTTATTTGATTTAAATTTTTTTTCATTCCTTGCGTACATAAAAACAGATGGTTTTATTAATTTCGAATAGCGACAATGTCAAATGAAATTTCACATACGAAAAATCTATTTTTAGTAAATTTTAAAAAAACTCGGTTTCATAAACATTTGGTTTCATATACGTTTGGTTAGTTAGCTGTCTACTAAGTGGCATTTTACAAATGTTATATACTGTCAGCGTCAAAATAAAGTCAACACTACATATTATAATAAGAAAAGTAAATTTTAAAAAAACTCGGTTTCATAAACATTTGGTTTCATATACGTTTGGTTAGTTAGCTGTCTACTAAGTGGCATTTTACAAATGTTATATACTGTCAGCGTCAAAATAAAGTCAACACTACATATTATAATAAGAAAAGCTTAATTTTATTAATATAAATAATATTATATTGTATTGCATTTTTATATAGTTATTTAAATAGAACTCAAATCACAAAAAATAAAAACAAAAGCTTATAGAAATTTATTTATTTTTTTTTTTAAAGAGAAGTAACACTCAGGCAATTAATATGCCTATATATAATTGCGTTACTTTCTTAAGAAAGGGGATAGATAGATTGAAGATGTAAAGCTGATGAAAGTAGAAATATCACAACTCTGCAATTGCGCATTATGTTTGTTTTAGTGCAGCGCCTCTGGTGGTGAGTAGGCGCATTATTTTTAAAGCTTGATTTTATAGCCTTTATTCAATTATTTTACTTCAGTGGCGTTTATATGCTATACCATCGAAGGATGGTATAACTGATAAATATTAGTTATGATGGATAGAAAGAAAACTAATAATTATTAGAAACTGATGTTATTTGAGTGGCAGGGGCTGGGAATCGAACCCGAGCTACAAATACCAACTCATGCTTAATGATCAAATGCGATAACCAATTAAGCTACATATGAAAAGCTTTGCTCTACTTTCACCACCTATTCTTCTCCTACCTATCCCTTTCCAAAGAAAGAAACACAATTAATCAATTAATATATAGGCATATTAATTGCCTAGTTTTACTTCTATTAAAAAAAAAAAAAAAAACAAATAAAACTGGTTCTTAAATGTTATTTTTTTTTTTTTTAAATAGTGGAATTCTTCAGATCAACAACTTTTAGAATTTTCCCCAAATCAATTTTGCAAGCTATTGGTAATTTTGATGAAATATAAGTATAGAGCTTAAACTTTTCATTTGAACAATTCTTTTATTTTTAATTCCATCATGTATCCGAGTGATTTTAAACTATATATTGGTTTGCTTAAACTTTCAATAAGGTTTTTATTTTTAAAATAATACCAGTCGAAATCCAAATTTTGATTTAATCTGAAACCAAGTCTTAGTTTGATCTTTACTAATACCCTGTAAATGCAGTACACAATATGTTTTCAATCACTTGTACTCTATCTCCGATTCCTTGGCATATTTTGTTTAAGTTTTTACGGCACATTTTTGTTAAAAGGCTGTCATTAAATATTCTGCAGTGATTCTGATTTAGCTAGTTCTAGAATTAATCATTTTACAATAAAAAGACTTTTAAAAGTTAAGTACAAATATGAGATCAATTTAAAACACCCGTTTTTTCATATCATATTTTTAAAATCACACTTTTTGCAAACCTAATTAAAGAAAAAATTTTCTCTAATATAGAATAATTATTATTTCATAATCGAACTGTTAATTTTTACTTCTTGATAATTTTAGTTAGGCTCGAGTTAACTAAAATTTTCTCTAATATATTTTTCAAAATATTTACTTCTAAATCTTGCTTTTTCATCTTTAATATCCCTTTTTTCATCTAAAAAAAAAAAAGCCTAGTCACGTTAAATTTAAAAGAAAGCAATACAATTAATTAAAATATACCCGTAAAGTGAATAAATCTTTAAAACGACCAGCTTAGTGTTAATATGCTTTGCACAACACATTTTGTCTATAAAAGGCTGTCTGTGTGTGTTTAAATCACGTTCAATTTTAAAATATTTAACAAAATTGAATAATATTCCCTTTAAATGGTTTATCATTGTCCTAAGTAGTTTGGTATTGAAAATTAGCAAAAATCGCTGTAGTGCAAAAAAAGTTATGGACCAAACTGAGAAACACCATTGAAATTTTTTATTTATTTTCCTGCACCTTCAAAGTGTTGAATGAGTGTATAAAAGTACTAATTATAAACTTCGTGTTTAAAATTGAAAAAATCTGTAAAATATTTTTACATTATTGGTCTTTATGAAGTTCTAAGTCAATTTTTTTTTATTTGTCTGTGTGTGTAAATCACGCTTTCTTCCAAAATACTTAACTAAAATTAATAATATTTCCTTAAAAAACGTTTATAATTTGCTAAGTACTTTGGTATTGTAAATTACCAAAATCGCTTTAGTTGAAAAAAAGTAATGGAGCAAAATGTGGATCGAAAAAAATTTCGATATTTTCCCAAATTTTATTAAAATCAAAAGAAGTTGATTTAACAGCTTTTATCATTTAGCCGTACCAAGGATTTGAATGCTAATGATTTCAATAGCAATAATTTGGTAAATAGTTTCATATTTTTTAATCTTTCTTATTTAACGGCATCGACGAATGTAAAGGAGAGGTTTGTAGAGGGTCCACAAAATATATTATTGACTGCTGTGTCTAAATAATTAACTTTTTCTGTTTTTTTGGTTGAAATGCATATGAAATGCAGCCTATGTTATAATGTATGTATTTGCCGGTGATTTTTCCGTTTTAAATTTCAAGCTGGACAAAGAAAGAATACTTGAGAAAGAGCTTTTGGTGGATAAGTGGCGAATGCGTGTATTAAGTGTAAGTTTGTATTTACATTATTGATGTGAAGTTTTAAGTGTATTTGCTTATTTGTCTGTGTTTGTAAATCACGCTCCTTTCAAAAATACTTAAACAAAATGAATAATATTCGTGCAATCTTCTTTATCATTATTCTAAGTAATTTTGTATAGAAAATTACACAAATCTCTTTAGTAGAAAAAAAGTTACGGTCCAAAATATAAGACATACTGAAAAAATTGTATGTATGTATTTTAAATTACATATGTTTATTTGTTGCAGCTATAATTATTGTTAAATAATTTTTGAAAACATATTAATTAGTAAAATTACAGAAATACTCGATGCTAATAATATGATTACTAGATTCAAGTTGTGTCAGCCAAGAAGCCAGTAAGGTTAAATGAACCCATTTCCCGATCCCGATTGATCTGGTTGATTGTTTAGTATACGTTTTTAAAGTGTCTCTGCCAAATAGCTGTTACATTTGCCAGCAATTCCTGGAATTGAAAGCATTTTATAACAATTCCCCTTAAAAAAAAAAGAGAAAATCCAGTAAATTAGAAACCCTACCTACCTGTTATTTAAAACCTTGACTCATCATCGATTTCCTACTCATTTGTGCCATCCAAAGTTCAAATTTTCTTTAATTCAATTGTTTAGAAAAAAAGCTAAAGCAAAGAATTTGCAAAAAATACTTGGTTTAAAGAAAAAGTAATAATATTAAAATAAAAATTTACACTGCATTATAAATTCAATAAATGTTCTTGGTATAAAGAACATGGGCATTTCCGCTTTTCAAATGCAATACAGAAACTACAATAACAGCAACATCAACAATAACAACAACAACAATGGCAATAGCAATAAAAACTCTTAACAAGAAAAACCTTTGCCCTTGTAAAACTATGAATATGTTTAAGAGTGTGTGTGAGAGTGTGTGTAAATACAAAAAAACTAAATAATTGCAAGTGTTTTTGTTGTTGTTGTTTTTTTTTTTTTTTGTGAATTAGCTGTTAAAATGCCATAACTCTCTATTTCACTGGTACGCTAGAATTTTAATGAGCAACCAGTAACGTCAAGTTTTTATTTTCACTGCAGTTCAAATGGGAGTATTTAATTGCTTTTGAGTACTAAATTGATTTACTTATCTGCCGGTGAGTGTAAATCACGTTCTTTGTCAAAATACCCAACCAAAATTAATTATATTCACTTACAAATCTTTATCATTGTCCTAAATAGTTTGTTATTGAAAATCAGCAAAATCGCTTAAGTAGAAAAAAAAAGTTCTAAACCAAAATGTGAAACAAATTTTTTTTGTTTATTTTCCAAAATTTTATTAAATGCAGAAGAACTTTTCTAAATAATTAACTTTTTCTGTATTATTTTTAAATACATATCCAGCTTAAGAATGTTATGATACAAATTAAATAAAATATTCGCATTTTGACATTTTTAATTTAACACTGTGCAAAGAAAGAATACTTCAGCTATGTCTTTTGGTTGAAAAGTGGTGCTTGAGCATAAGTTTGTCATTCACCTAAGACCCTGCAAAGTATTTACACATGATGTGAAATTCTAAATTGATTTACTTATCTGTCTGTGTGTGTAAATCACACACTTTGCCAATATACTCAACCAAAATTAATGATATTTGTACCAACGAGTTTATCATTGACCTAAGTAGTTTGGTATTGAAAATCAGCTTCTGTTAAAAAAATAATTTTTAAACCAATTTCATACATTTGAAATATGATTGATAAGTTTTATATGATGATAAGTAGTTTTTACGAATTACATATTAGGTGTAGAACTTTAAAATGTGTTCTTCATAACAGATTGGGTATCTCTAGAATGCCTTTCTTTTGTTTTTAATAACTAATATTTAATTTTGAGGGGTTTATGTCTGTCATATAATCTGAGTTAGGTATTAAACCGTAATCACAAGCACAAATTTGTTTGACATTGTTTACTCTTACAAGAGTTTTGCAAGATCAAACAGCATAAAATAAATTAAAACTAAATATTTGCTGTGCTTTGGCCTAAATAAGAATTTTTTTTTAATATATAAACGAGTTCAAATATATGTTATTTAGTGGTTATGTCTTTTTCGGCAAATATTTGCCAAGACAG
This sequence comes from Bellardia bayeri, assembly GCA_950370525.1. Classification (NCBI taxonomy): domain Eukaryota; kingdom Metazoa; phylum Arthropoda; class Insecta; order Diptera; family Calliphoridae; genus Bellardia; species Bellardia bayeri. Next base: position 58,315,097 of record OX493268.1, on the reverse strand, counting down.
AAAACAGAAAATTTATGTGGAAATGTACCGTTAAAATTGTAAAAAGAAACATTGAAAATTTTAATTTTGGTTAGATTGGAATTATGTTTAAATTATATGACCACCACTGTACATATAATATATAGTAGCCAACTTAATGGTGATCGGCCCATAATTGGTCATACCTCCCATATAGGGACCACTTTGCACATTAACTTACCAAAATATCTTATAAATGTCGATATTGAACTGAAAGTTTACAGAGAATACTTTTGAACTATTAAGTTGATAGCCATTTGTTAATATTTTAGGAAAAGCTAAAACAAGAAATCATTTCCTATTATAAATTCACATATCATTTGTATGTAAGTAAAAATTTTACTATTGGATTTTGTAAAAGTCAGTCCACAATTGGTCACTGTTTCCATATAAAGTCCATTTCCGAGAATAACTGCAATACAAAAAAAATTCTAAAATATATCTTTTTTGAGATGAAAATATCGTTATTGAGATATAAAATTCACCATAAGACTCAAATAAGTTGATTTAGTTACCGGAATTATGTAATTCAAATAAAAATTTCGAGGTTTTTTCTGCCTCGTTTTATTAGAATTGTATTAGTTTGTTGTTGATAATGTTACGAAATTATTTCAGTGTAACAGTGTAAGTTTTTAATGTTTAAGTCTTAAGGAAATAATTCCTTATAAGCTCTGCCATCAAAGTCGTGACTTTAACTATTTTTCTTATAAGTGTTCACCAGTTTATACATACTAACATTCGTGGAACACTCGTCAACAAACAATAAAAATTCGCATAAAGTACATTTATATATAGGGTGTTTTTTCAAGATGTATATAACTTTAAGTTGGCAACAATTTTTTTAGCTGGCGGCCATTTTGTCTGCTGTCAAGTTTTTGTTTAGTTTGGTTTTTCGCATTTCAACATAAATAGACTGATGCCTGAACAACGCTTCCAAATTGTGCAAATTTATTTGGGAAAATCATGGCTCTGTGTGCTTTTTTATTTTCTTATGTAGGCATAGAACTTTGAAATGAAATAAAACAAAGACAATTTTTAAATTGACATGCAATTTCCTTTTTAGAAAGATAATCTTCTGGCATTATGTATAATTGAAATATGACTTCTGGCATATGACTGGCTCGGACATAGTCTAATCCGGAGGTTCAATTTTCAATGACTTTTTCCTCCAAGTGGTCAATCGTTTCGGGCTTATCGGCGTAGACTAGCGACTTCAAATATAAATCCCTTGACAGCTGACAAAATGGCCGCTCGTTAAAAAAGTGTCGCCAACTTAAAATCTTAAAAAAACACCCTATTTATACCAGTACATATTTAGTTATCATAAATTTTACTACAATTTTTTCCCCATGCTTATACTTCTTCTTAGCCAAAACAAAAACAAACTATGAACAAAAAAAAATCAAATATAAAGTCACGAGCAGTAGCACTCAGAATACTCATATTCAATTGCTACAACTTGCTAGTACCAGTCAGTATACACGTTCAATTTCGCTTTCCTTTAGCAGTTATTTTATATCTTAATGTGCAGAACAAAAAACGAAACTAAAAAACGTTACAAAAACAAAGAACACTCCTTGTGGCCAGTTTAATATTATTCGTTGTTTTCGTTTGTTTTTGTCTCTATAAAATATTATCATTGCTTGGTATATAGGTATACATATATGTTTGTATACAATCTTTACCTTAACATCAGCCATGAGACATTACTATTCAAACAAATTGTTTCCCAAAGTAATTGAAAAATTGTACTTTTTCGTTTCTAATAGTACCAGGCTGTTTGCAAAGTATTAAACATTTTTTACCCAAAATCTGTGCGCATAAAATGTTATAAAACGTAAAAGCCATATAATACTTTTGAACTATTAAGTTGACAGCCATTTGTTAATATTTTAGGAAAAGCTAAATGAAATAAACTACAATTCATTTCCTATTTTAAATTGTTTTGATTATTTCGACTTATTCTAAATCGCTAACATTTTTGTTTGGCTTTAGTTTTTCTTTGACAATAGCTTAATATTGTATTCAATTGTCCGAAGCTGGAAACAATTAGGAGAGTTCGTATATTTTCTATTACGTCGACCTAATTTCTTTAATATCAGTGTGACAGTGGGTTAAATCATTTTAAAACTTTATGGAATAGTGCTGAAGTCTAATAAAAGGCAGCAAACGTTTCTGCAGACATTTTGTCATAAAAATATTCCAAGTCATATTTAAAGAGTTGATAAAAGCGTTGCTCTTGTCAACATAATTGCAAATTGTTCGATAAATTATTAAATTGTTGACAGGTTTAAATATTTGCTGCAACATAAACTGCAACATAAAATGTTGGTTCCAGTAGATGTTTCAGTTCCACTCTCACCTATATTTCATGTTCAGTTTTGTTAAAACTATGTCGCGTTCGTGTTTTATAGAAAAATGCTGCATTTTAAATTTTGGGTCGGCAACAAGTAATTTTGATGTCGGTAGCTGTTTGTGATCCATTTTACATATTTTTCACCCTCCATAATAAGGCAGTTATTGAATTAGAAGCTTGATGGCTACCTCCAGTGTGGTCACCTTCGCTCAGTGATAGTCAGTGGAGAAGCATACAAAGCTGCCAAAATGCTGATTTACGTACAACAAGAAGCTGCATGCATACCTCCAAAAACCACCTACATGAGGAAAAAAATGTTCTCCCTATAATGAAACATAACGTCATGTTGATATAACAATTCCTCCAGGGATGTCATCGATGGAGTCGTCCGTTCTTTAACAGCACGCATGTCAGGAAGGATCTTCCTGGTGAAAACAGACGAAGGTACGTACAGGATACACTTCACTACAGAACATGATTAATGGGCTTGATTCGTTCTTGGTCTCAAAAGATGAGTAGTTCTTTTGCCGCGAGATCCATATGTTGCCAGAAGAATGGAAAAAGATCATCTTGTAAATCTTTTGTTTAAAATTTCGCCAGTGCAAATATATTTCTTTTCAGCTTTGATATGAACTTCAAAACACAGTCGCTTTAGATCGATTTAACTTTACAACCATAAAAATTCACGTCGAAGTGCAGAGCTTTGTAATTCTCTACAGACCACCAACCTATGAGGGCACCAAGTTCATTGCCATTGAAAACCTTGCATTGTCCAGTTTTGAGATCCTTCTTCGCACAGGCCAGACGGTCAGCATCTGGATCATTTGCCAAAATGGTTGCTAGGAACACAACTGGGTCGAACAACGAATTTCGCTCAACACGACGAAATAGTTGGTAACAATTCGCTGTGTTAATTCGTCGTATGAAGCACAATAACGGCGAAAAATAATAAATAATTTTTAAATATTAATTGTGTTTCTAACATTAAAGCAACATAGTACTTTTATGTTAAGAATTGTACCAAAAGCAAAATCAATTTATATCTAATCATACGTTCCCGCCGTTTTACTCACTCTCTCAAACACGTTCCCGTAAACCAACACTGACTTCAAGTTGTGGTACATTGTGCCTTAAGGTCATACACCGCATGTTGATTGTCATTTAACGTCAGTTGACGTCGCATTTGAAACGGATGTCCTTGAAACTTGTACAGAAAAAAAAATCATAAACAAAAATATGGTAGAAATACAACAACAACAATAATATGCGACTTAACAACTACAACAGCAATTACAATACGGCGTCCACTTTGCCAATACTAATGTATTTTATTTGCACATTGGTGTTCTTGTGTCCAACACTTTGTGTTGCTGTAGCGACCACAAACATCATGTAAAGTTGTTTTTTTTTATTTCTTATTTGTATTTCATACTTTTATAGTTATGTCTGTTGTTCTAGTCATTTGCCACATTTGTAGTCACTAGAACTGCTACTGTGGAGAAGATACCCAGTAGGGTCTGAACTGGTGATTTCACTTATCACTTACATACCACTGATTACCACGTACCTAACACTGTTATTTTAACATTTGAGTGTCTTAGGAGGAAGTTCTGAAACAATTTTAGTTTTTATATGCGCTAGTTAAATTCGAATTTGTCTGGGGGTTAGATAGGTGCTATCTAACCCCACGTACACATGCGAGTAACAGTTCGAAAAACTCAATAGACTCACATTTTTTTTACTAATACACTCACATTGTTTGCACTTGCAGAGCTACTCGAGTTTTTCGAATAAGTTTTCATATATAATACGTACACAGCACTCTTCTTAAAATAATAAATTTCCACAATTGCCTTTCTCTTATTGCAGAGTGTCCTATTGCGGTCCCCACTTGTAGCAACACCTTCAGGTTTATGAACAATTTTTGCATTATGGAGCAGTTTCAGCAAAAGTAATTTCAGCTTTTTTTTTCAAATAAATACTGGTTTTTCACCAACAGCATAGCTGCTCAGTTGTTTACAAACAAACAGCTGTTCACTAAATGCAAAAACAGTCGTTTGTCAGGGTAAAATCTTAATGACAAGTTTTAAAATTAAATTTTGAAGACATTTTTGAACGTATTGTATATATAAAAAAAGTTTTTTGTAACAAATTTCAAAAATATTTGTAACAATTTTTACAAATTTGTAAAAGTTTTTAGTCACTAACCAAACCTATTGTTTTTAGAAATTTTTATATGTTTCTCTTTTATTAAAACTTGAATTTGTTATAAATAAATTAATAAAAAATTTGGTTAACTTGTCTCCAATTTGGTTATTTTTTATTTCAATGTTGGTTACAATTTTTTTTTGGTTGTGGCAACGCTGTTCACCATACAAAATTTTAAGATCGAATCAAGTAGATTCATATTGGATCTACTTGCGAAGCACGAAAAATTGCACTCTTCTCTAATTTTTATCGCAAGTTTATCTGCACTAGATGTAAAAATTTAATATTATTGTAAAGAAAGCAAATTATTTTCTTGTTGCTGGAAGTAAAAAAAGTAAATACGTACGAATGTATGTTTTTTTTAAATAAGCTAACTAATTTCCACTAACTTTTTTTTGTCCATTAAAGAAATTATTTTCCACAAATTGTAAATTCGGTTTTTTTTATTCCGTTTGTTTTTTAAAAAACAACTGTCAAATTGAATAAAGTTTATTAGTCATATGTAAACAGCATGATTCATAAACATGATTCAGAAAGCGAAGCAGGTGATTCAAGTCGTCATGGAAACATATAGTATTAGAAATTTCGATACATTTTATTCGCTATCGAATGAGGGAATCTCAAATGTTAAAAAATTTGAACATTCGAATGAAAATTTATTCGCATACGAATGCGAGAATTAGCCCCCAGAAATTGCAAAAGTTTTTATTATATCGTTAGGTGTTTTTTTTTGTCTAAATTATTTTCATTCAAAATATCTCTTAATTTGAGCATAAATAATATGTTCTCTTAAAGCGAATATTAAGAGAAATAGAAATGTAAATGTGAAATGTAAACTCATTTAGACTAAACTAATTGGAGTATTGATCTTATTTTCGTTTTTAACGGTGATAACACTAATGCGCCAATTAAATCTACGTTCAATTATCTTAAAAAAAGTAAAGGAAATAATGTGACTGCATTATAAACGACACCTAAATTTTAAAATTATCTGAAAATATAAAAAATTATAAATAATAGGCCATTTAGCTAGATATTTTACTGGAAAAGTTACTCTGTCACACATCAAAACTGCAGGTTAGTTAAACTATGTTTCCCTGTGCCGTGTTGTATAGTGATGGCAGTGTGTATTGTAATGTTTAATAATTAGCCAGCCAACTAACCAACCAACTAAACATCCCAACCATCTAGTCCTTTATGCACACACACTACTACTAAGCTCCTTTCGTTATTTTATATTTGTATTTGCTACTTATTTACTATATGCATTAGCTGCAACTATAAACTAGTAGCTGTGGTAGCAATACTTAGTAGCAAGTGGTAAGAAACTTTAGATTTTCTGACCACTGTAAAATAACAAACAACCTTTCAAGTCTTTTTGGTTGCTGCTACCAGTAACTAGTATTTAGCAAATTGCAGAACCACAATTAATTTACGATTTACTTAAAAGTCCAAGAATTTTAACGACTAACTTAAGTTAGATTAGGGTTCAAAATTAAAACAGGAACCGAACAATTTAATTGAAAGCTATATTGAAAGGATATTCAAAAATTTAACTCAAATTTGAATTTGCCTCCAAATGGAGTGCAAAGCATTAAACACATTCGCCACAGCAGGCTACCATTTACAATATGTCAAAAATAACATACAAGCGTTTATATGTGAATGATTATTTTGACGACAGGAGGGCAATATTGTTTGTCGGTAACCTGCTGTGGTGAATGTGTTTAATGCTTTGCAAGAGAGAACAACTCGTTTTCATTGTTGAATAATATTTGAACGTTCACTCCTAGTAAGCGATGAAGCACAATCGTCAAAATTATGTAATTTGTAGTTCAGAAGAACCCACTTGCGACTGTTTGGTGAGGATACCACGTCTAGAATGAGGCTGCTCAAAAAAAGGCTCGAAATCGGGATATGATAACAGATATTACATACTGTACCCTTTAGTTTCGGTTGTTATTGTTCTAACAGCTAAATCTATATAATTTTCTAGTCCGGGGTTCTGCATTAAGATCCAGGTCAAGAAATTGTATTACTTATCCTCAGCTCGTCCATAAATTAATTAAATGAAGTGAAGTAGGGTGACAGGTTAGTTGAAAATCTTAAGGATATTCACATGTTTGGTAAAACGGTATTTGAGGGTCTCGTAGCCATTAAGTCTGTAGTGCCAAAACTACTCTTGTTTTCTGCGTCAGGTTTGTATCCGTGTCTACTATGAACCGTGGCTAAAGGGATTTTAATGGCTTCTCTACGAATGTCTTTGAAAACTGATGTATATGAATTTCAATGCAATTAGTCCTGCGTATATCTTTCTAGTTTATTCGAATATCCTATCTGGCATGTCTCGGTAGAAACTCCAGCTGTAATGTTGAAGCTAGAATGATATCGCAAGGGTCTGCTCCACTACCTGGAAGATATGAGGGTTATATCCTCAAGTGAGTGATATTCCAAGGTATATCTTTCTCGTGTATTCGAATATCCTATCTGGCATGTCTCGGTAGAGACTCCAGGGGGGTTACTCTCTATTGCGATGCGATCTCTATTGCGATGCGATAAGCGTACAAATTGATACACTCACGAATCGAATTTGCTTTCGCATCGAAATAGAGAGTAACCCCCAGCTGTACAGCTGTAATGTTGAAGCTAGATTGCAAGGGTCTGCTCCACTACCTGGAGGATATGAGGGTTGGTGATATTCCAAAGTTATTAATTACGTATTGGATTATTTTAATCCTTAATAACGTTATTATCTTTTATGTTTTAATAATTATTTATCTCAATTTAAAATTGTATTTTAATTCTATTTAGGATTATTATCCTTTTATAATTTATACGTATTGAATTATTATCCTTGATTATTTAGAACCTTAGAATTAAATGAATTAATCTGTGTTTTCTTTTTAACCCTCCGATGAGCGAGTCTTCCGTTGAACTTATATGAAGTACAAGGTTCTCAGGGACCTATTTCTATTTGTATGGAATTTTATATGAAAACTCCAGTTCTTTGTTTTGCTTTATTATTATTTACTAATTACACTTGCATAATGAATGTAAATGAAATTTTTATTTATCAAAAGTAACAAGAAGTAACTAAATTTCAAAGAGCACCCTTGTGATGTATTCAAACAATTAAAAAAAAAATAAAAGAAATTGCATTTGTTAATGATTTCTTGAAATTTTAGTACAAGGTGCAAGCGAACCCTTTCACACTTTCCTGTACCAAACACCATTAAATCTCAATAGAAATTAAACTATTGGTTTATTGGTTCGCCTTAAACTTTTAAGACGATTCTAGATAAACTTTTCTTGGAATTCATATATGGGGGGGGGGGGGGGGGTGTATACTTCCCGTGGACCATCAAGGAGTAATTTCAGTTTGAAGATGAAAAAGGTCCCAGGGACCTTCTCACCCAGCGGAGATTTAACAAAATTTTTGCATAAATATTGGGTCTTCCTTTACAAATTACATTTTATACATTCTATAGGCAAAGGAGGCAGTACTATTAGACATTGTTTAGTAGACAACCTGGCGTGTGAAAATAGATCTACTAAACGATTTTGTAGAATTTATATTCTTGTAAATATGACAATGATTTTTAAATACAAATTACACTTTCTATCAAGCCAGATATCCATCCATTTGAATTAGACTTTAAATTTAGTTAATAACTTGTTTAATAACTTTTAATGTTGAATATCTTATTATATTAATTGCAGATTTATTGGAACACCGCCGTTTTTATTAATAAATTGTACAATAATGGTAAGTCATTCAATGTATTAGTAGATTTTTTCTAAATATTCAATAAGAACTTTCATTTAATTTAGTTAAAATGCTAATTTCTGGCACTCCACTTCCAACAGAATAGCATTTTAAGTCAATATTTTGACACAGTGATGTCATAGAAGCAAGTAATTAGCATAATCGCTTATAAATGTATTATTACTTAATATCACTAAAAGTGGTTACAAGTAATAATTTAAATAAACAATTGATGGTAAAATGCCACTAATAAATAATAAAGCCATCAAGTTGTAAAGATTAAAGACAACTCGGCAGTGCGTTGTAGACTTCTTAAACAAACTAAATTTATATACATACAGTGGTGGCCATATAATTAGAAACGAAGCTTTAATATAATAAGATCGCTGTGTAGCTTCTTTAAAGACCTACACTGTAAATTGTTTTTACCATTATTCAACGAGTAAACAATCAACATTGTTGTTGATGCACAAAACGTTAAGTTCTAAGTTAAATTAAAGAAATATAAAAATATTATTTTCACAATTGTTTTTTTTTGCTGGCCACGTAATTAGAAACGCGCAGTTTTTTCTTCAACTTTTAAACTTTTCTAAATATTAGTGACAAAGTGAGTATAACTTGTTAAACAATAGATTAACTTTAGGGAATAAAGGCTCAGCATCAATATAAAAACATTTTGGAAAATGTAATGGAATCGTATTGCTTTGAGAATATGCCCGTCCAATACATTTTCCAGCTTGATAATGACCCAAAGCAATATTTATGTTCTTGACTGGCCACCCCAAAGTTCTGATCTTAATCCAATTGAAAACTTATGGGCAATTGTAAAAAGAGACCTAAAGGACGAAACATCTACGAAATAATGATGAATTGTTTCAGTTGGTGCAATAAAGCTGTACAATGTATCTCTGCAAAGTCCGTCTTGTTAAATCTCACTGAGGTTTTTTGCATATATATTTTTAGTTTCTAATTATGTGACCAATTTGATGTTGCGTTTTTTTAGTGTTGAAATTAATTTTCCTTAAAATAGTATTGATGCTGTGATTTTTTTTAAATTTAATAATAATTTGTTACTTTAGTAGTTCTAGTTATTAGTTTTAATATGTTGAACTAAATTTTTAAAATATATGAACTAATATATACATATGCTGAAAAGTCGTTTCTAATTATATGGCCACCATTGTAGGTATTCTAGTTGATAACATTTTAAGTGCCCACCTAATTATTCAACAAGAACTTTGTTTTCCAACATGAGCTTATTAGAATAACATGAAAGTTTTGACATTTTACTTGTTGACATATCATGAGTAGAACTTTTCGATTTCGCTGGAAAATCGCCTAAAAATTCACTATGAAAATGGTGGAACTGTAAATGCCGCATTTTGGGCTACTGAAAATCCAAGGGCAATTTTTGAGAAGCTTTTGCATCCTGTATTCAGCGCTATGTATCCTAGAGGGGGAAATTAAGCTGTAAATGCGTTTTCACGCTATCAAGAGATCTTAACCACTAAATTTTCAGCTATTATTGATGATATAGTTATCACTGACATGTGATTTCAATAGGTTGTTGCAAGTCAGCTGTTAACTTGTCGCCCTGATCATGTTACTCAACAGCACTGGACTATTTTTTGTGGGGCTAAGAACAGTCGCATCAATAACAGCCTTAAAACTCGAAATCCGTGACTTAATTGACGAAATAGTCCCGGTATTTTGAGAAAATGTGATTGAAAATGTTGATAAAAGAATCGACATCTGTATGCTTGGTCGTGATTGTTGTCTGTTCGAATTAATTTTTACAATAAAAAGAAAAATTTCAAAGATTTTCCTATAAATTCTTTATTTTAAAGCACTTCACATGTCCTTTCAAGTTTTTTTTAATGGAAACCTTTAGAGAATTAAGAAAATAAACACCAAAAAAAACACAAAATTTCTCTTCTACCTTATGGTATTAATTTCCAATTGAATTTGATTAAAGTTTAATTTGACAGAATAAAATTTCCTTTTCACCTAATAATTTTTTCATGGTTCGACACATTTTTCCAGTTCAATAGTGTGTATAGATTCGAGTACATGAGAACAACAACAACACATACACACACACACAATCAGATACTTATATACAAAACAGTTATTTAATGAGTTCTAGCTCCTGTTTTGTATGAGTCCTTAGCGAAGCGATATAAGTGTAGGTGTATCAGCGTGTTGTGTGAAAATTGAAAAAAAAAAAAAAATGGTGGAACAGTGACAAATACAATTACAGCACACACACACTTATACACTTGTGTGTACGAGTATGTTTGTATCCATGTATGTGGATGTCTTAGATGTGGGTGTATAGAGATGCATAACACTTCAATAATTAAACAACTCAATAAAAATTAATTCATTGCTCGACTGAGAGAACATTTTGTAACTAGGAAAGGGGGGAGGTATAGAGGGCTGCTGTGTGCTTGATTAAAGAAAATATTGATATTGAGTTTTCATTGGGAATTTGTGCGGATATTTTAGGGAATTGAGTGCCAAGAAATTGTACACTTTCAGGATTAATTGTACCAACAGTTTTTGACATTGTAAACGTGTTTTCACAAAACAACATAAAACAAAGTATTCAAATGAAAATCATTAAAATTTTTAAATACATTATTGTATAAGACGAACTAGTTGAGGACAATTCGCTGCATTCAATTCATTGTATGATGCACAATAACGACGAAAAATAATGAATAACTTTTTTTTATTTTAATATTTTTGTTTTCGCATAACAGCTGATAGTGTAGTGGTAGTGTCAAGAATAATAGAAATAAAGTTTACACCATCCCAAACACAATATTTAAAACTTCTGCTCAGGTCGGCTAATAATTCAAGCTGTCAAAATTTAAAAAAGTTGTTGTAAAATAACAGTGGAACAATTAAAATTTTTATTTTTATTTTATTTATTTTAAATTTATTATATTTTAAATTACAATAAATAATATACAAAAGCACTAGCTACTACAGGCTATCGGCTTTCAATTAAAATGTTTGATACTATTTTTTTGTTTTATACATTGATTTACTAAATTTCTGTTTCTTGTATTAAGATGAAAAAAAAATCGGCATTAAGTGACCTTATTCTAAAGCACATATTTTTATTTCTTCTGCTCATTCGAGCAACAACCATAAATATCCTTTTAACTTTATGAAACTGGCATCACATAATGGAAACGCTTAAACCAATAACGATTTTGAGGGCTTACTTATACCACCTACGCTTAGGTGATTAACCCACAAGTAGGTCCTGTCCTCTAGAGGATTAACAGCAATGCCAGGATTTGTATTTTTTTTATTTGCCAAGCCGTCATACTGCAGGTTTTCCAGCTCAATTTTCTTCTTTGATGACCGGTTTTTTTATAGTAAAGTTGTGCTTCATCATTGGTGAACAGATTTTTCACCAGCTAAAATAAAATATTAACACTTTTTTTTAACACATTGATCAGTTTCTCTTTTAGTACAAATTCTCTCTTGCTTCTTCAATGTTATTTTGCTTGTATTTGCCCACTGCACAATTCATGAAAATAAAAAATATATATAAAAACAAGTAAGAGTGCTATATTCGGCTACGCCTAGTATCCACCTTTATTGTGGATGCATAATTATATTATATGGGTCAATTTCAAAAAAAAAACGTACACAACGTGTTTTGTTTTGCTTATTTTTAAAGTTTTTTCAATTCGCCTGTAATAGAAATTCATCAAAAATCAATATTTTTGGATTTTTTAAGTTTTCTATGATTTCTATCTTAAGCGTCACACACCAAATATGTATAAAAAATCGCTAAAAATGCAAAAATATTTGAAATTCAAGCTTACTACGATGTTCTTTTGTTTCTCAAGATTGACTCTTGCGAAAATCATCTTTTCGATTATAAACAAAAAAATCACGATTCAACTTGATTTTTAATTTTCTTTTTTTAAGTGACTAGTTATTTTAAAATTTGTAAATTTTTATGTAAATTTTTATTAAAAAAAGACTTGAACTTAGAGGTTACTTGCAAAGTAATGCATTTAAAAAAAACTGCAATTATAAGCGTTTTAAGGAAAACAAAACTGAGTGTGGCGCTCAAGATATTTTGTGACGATCACGAGATTTTGTAGCACGTAAACAAGAAATAATGCCAAATTTAAAGTTTAACGAAAAAAGTTTATTCTTTTACAAAAAGTAAATACAAAAAAAAAAAAAAAAACAAAAATTCTTCAAAAAACAAAAATTTTCATACAAAACTAAACATGTACATATTCTTTGATGTCTTTAACAAAAATGGAAAAAAGGAAGTAATTCTTGAAGAAACTTATACACATATGTAAATATTTGACACAAAAAAATAACTTAACTTAATTTAATTTATAAATTTTCATTCGAATTCTTATTCTGAATCTGTATAAACTTCATGAAATGACAAACGGATTTGTTTTTTTTTTTCATTCTCATTCATTTTTACCACTTTCGAATTAAGTTTGTGGCAAAAACAGAATCAGTCAGTAACAATAAAAATTAAACTCAAATATACCACGATTATACATTTCTTTCTTCTTTCTTTTATATTCGTCATTACGCGCTTTATCGAGCTTTATTTGCTCGCGATATCTTCTTGCTTTTTCAGCCGCCGTTCATTTTGTTGTTTTACTTTTGAAAATTAAAAAATAAAATCAAAATTAAGCATTTTAAGCTATGAAGCAATATAACGGGTGGTTAAATTTCAAGGGCCGATGTTGATTTTGAATAAAACACAAACTATTTAGGAAATTATTGTAATTTTATTTTATTATGATATATTGGTATTACTCAATTATGTATGGAACAAAATATCGGCCAAATGGGCGCCGCGACCACGGCGGCACACCTCCATCCGATGGTCCAAATATTCGATGACCCTGAGGCATAATGGAGGTTCTATGCCGTTAATGTGTCGAATTATCTCATCCTTTAGCTCTTGAATTGTTGCTGGCTTATCGACGTACACCTTTTCTTTCAAATAACACCGTTGGAGTCAAATCACATGATTTTGGCGGCCAATTGACATCGCCATTACGTGAGATAACACGGCCATTGAATTTGTTGAGCAAAAGATCCATTGTTTCGTTAGCTGTGTGGCAAGTGGCATCGTCCTGCTGAAACCACATATCGTCCACATCCATATCTTCCAATTCGGGCCATAAAAAGTTCGTTATCATCTCACGATAGCGAACACCATTCACAGTAACTGCCTGACCGGCCTCATTTTGGAAAAAATACGGCCCGATGATGCCGCCAGCCCATAAACCGCACCAAACAGTCACTCTTTGTGGGTGCATTGGTTTTTCGACAATTACTCTTGGATTCTCATTCGCCCAAATGCGGCAATTCTGTTTATTGACGAATCCACTGAGGTGAAAATGTGCCTCATCACTGAAGATGATTTTCTTCGAAAATTGATCATCCACTGTTGCCATTTCTTGCCACCAATCTGCCCATTCACGACGTTTAGAATGGTCAAGAGGCTTTAGTTCTTGAGCCAATTGCACCTTGTAAGCGTGTAAATGCAAGTCTTTATGCATAATGTTCATCAACAACGAGCGTGAGAGGTGCAATTGTTGGGCACGACGACGAGTTGAGGTGGACGGCTCTTCAGCCACACTATCGCGAACAGCAGCAATATTTTCTGCAGTACGAGCTGTACGAGCATGCACTGGTGTTCTCACATCTTCTACAGACCCGGTTTGCTCGAATTTTTCCACGATTTTTGCGATTGTACGCACATTTGGACGATCAAATTGACCAAAAAAATTACGAAGTGCACGATATGCATTTTGATTTGAACGCCCATTTTCATAATAAGTCTGGATAACTTTAACACGTTGTTGGATTGTGTATCTCTCCATGGTTCAAATTGAGTAAGTCTGAAATAGAGAAATGTCAAATAAAATTCGGAAAAAGCTTGGCGTTTAGGTGTGGTTCACATTCAACATCGGCCCTTAGAATTTAACCACCCTTTATTTCAAAAGTGATGCTCATGAAATATTTGCCCATTTTGTTTTTTTTTCGTAGGCAATTTATTTCTCAAATTCACAAATTATAAAAAAATGAGTTGAAACCATGTAAACAATGACTGTCAACACATTTAATATATTCACTTTTAAAAAAATTAGCGTGACGCTCAAGAAATTTTTTCGCGCCCTTACCATAGTGTTCACAAAAACTACGCAATGCACACTTTTTTTAATAACATTTTTTTTTTGCTTTTTCACTTTTGTAATAATTAAAGTTTGTATTTTCCCTACGTTATTTACTTTATTTAAGCTTGAAATTGAAAACTAGTAAAATTACTTGATTTATAAAAAAGTGGCGCTCAATGCAAATTGTGGGGACAACCTTTCTTTGCAACGCCAAATTCGCACTAATTAAATTTTGACGACTATAACAAATTAAAACACAAGAAAGAAACACAATTATTCGAATACTTTTATTAAATGTTGCATATTTACTTTTTTCTTGATTTTGTTTTATTTTGTTTACTAAAAATTCAAACGGGGGACACATGCTTTTCTATGGAAGCAGTCAGAGGGAGAAACAAAACACCATTCTGAATAAACAAAAAAACAAACATACAAATTTGAGAATCACTTTTTTTTGTTACATATTCCTCGCTGATCACTCTCAGATTTTTGTTTTTTTTTTGTTTTATATTTATTCCGATATTTCGCTACAACAATGTAGCATCTTCAGGGAAACGATAACAAAATTTAAAATTAATAACAATAAAAATATTTTTCAAAATAACAGTAATTGCCAAAACTTAAATATTACACAAACAAAAATATTAATATTGAAAAATATTTTAGTTTTTAGTTTTTCTGTTTTTATAAATTAATTGTCTATTAGTTTCGGCAACATTATCTGTATGTACTTTCAAATGAATTCTAAGATTTTTTGGTACATTAATAATTTCTAACATTTATAATTATTTTCTGTTTTCAAAACTGAACTGAAAGTCGGGATAGTGATTCAAATTTGCACAATGTGATGATAATGCTGTTTTTTTGTGATGATAGATTTCTATATTTTTGATCAGATTTGTGTCCAGCTATTCTAGTTTTTAATTTATTTTTAGTTGTACCTACATATACTTTGTTACATTTTTCATTGTCATTACCAGGGAAACCGGAAATATGTTCTAAAAAAAGTAAAAACTTTAAAATATGCTCTTAAAATTTAAAAAATATGCTCTTAAAAAAAACTTTTACATAATTTTTAACCAAAAAATATACTTTTATTTAAAGAAATCAATACAATTCATTTCTAGAAAGGTAAAGTAACATAAAATAAACAAAAAGAACAAGAACTAAAACAAGTATAACAAAAAATAAATACAATATAAAAACAATATGAACTTAAGTTATGAAAAGGCCTCGAGAGGTATTTTTTGATGATATTTTATATTTAAGTCAATTCTTCAATTAAGGTTATTATTGCAATAAATTACAAAATGTTGACTTACATTTTCAAATAAAAATTGTTAAATCAGCATTTAAAGCATTAATAACTTTAAAAATTTTTTCAAAATTGTTGGCGTAATAATTAACAGTTCAAAGCCATGTTCCCCAGCGAGTTACAACAGGCTCTGGTTGCAATTCTAGAGCAGGATACATTTCTTTTAATGTATCAATCCTATTTGGGGCTCTTAAAAATACCTTTTTCACATTTGCAATAACCTTGTTTACGTCTTTGTAGGAGTACCTTATACGTTTAAACAAGCGATGAAAACCATGCGTAATACATGTGACATGTATAACATTGGGCTAAAAAACCATAATAGCTTTACCTGTCTTAACCATATACGGTGCAGCGTCGCGACGACGCGTCGGTAATGCAGTGCAAAACCATGTTTTTGTTAAAATCAGGATCCAACATTTTTATAGAATCATCGAATACATTCTCTTAATATTAAAGAACGGTTAAATTTGAATTAGATCTACAATTTGACATTTAGATGGCGCTATTATTAAAATAGTTCTTATTTTATATTAAAAAAAGCCATTTATTTTTCAATTTTGAATTTTAAACAAAGGAAGAAAAAACCTGTAACACAACAGCGAAAAAAAGGTAAGACAAAATTTGTTTTTGATAAACTCAAAATATGCTCTAAAACGCAAAAATATGACATAAATATGCTCTTAAAACAAATATATGCAAAAATATGCATTTAAGGGTAAAATATGCACTAACAAATCGATGCCAAAATTCTTAAATAGTTCTGAAACGTGTAAATATCTTATCCATGTGCCCATTAGACTCACCAGAAAAAACATGCATTTGCATATTTTGGTTTCCCTGGTCATTACCATTATAATGTATTTTATAAACTATGTTTGACATTTCTAATTTAGGTAATCTTTCTTTTATCTTACTGAATAATCTGCCTACTGTATTATACATTTTTGGAGCCATTTTATATTTGGTGTTATCAAATATATTAGATTTTTCTAATCTTTCGGATATTTTAGGTACATAAGTTAATAATGATTTATATATTTTAGATTCAGAAAATCTTTTTGTGTTATTCATTTTATTTTTGAATTGTCTTATTAATTTACAAATTATATTATGTAATAGGAAAATTATTACTGCCGTTTTCATAAAAAATAAAGTAGGTTTAAAGTGTGCTTTTAAACAAAATTTTCATACAAAATTTTCTTAAGTGATCATAAACAGAGTTGGTAAACTCAATTATGGATCTTGGGATTTTGTTAGATGCAAAGTTAAATTTTGTACAACATATAACGATGACTGTTTATATCATTAAATGTTTATATACTTCTCTAATAAGAGCGATTTTAGGGTATGGTTCCGTTGTATGGGACCCGCATTATATTGTACATACTGATCATATTGAATCCGTTCAAAAACAATTCCTTCTTTTTTGTTTGAAGGATATATACCGATTATATGTATCACTTCCATCATATTCATCAAGATTACGTTTGATAAATTTGCCAACATTAAAAAGCCGTAGAATAATGCTTAACATCTCTTTTTTAGTAAATCTTATAATTGGAAATGTCTGCTCTGAATTTCTATTAAACAAATTATTATTTAGTGTTCCCCAACGTTCACTGCGCCTCTATAACAATCCACTTTATGTTAAAATTATTCGAACAAATTTTTCTATGGCAGATCCGTTTAGAAAATTATGTTGTTGTTTTAACGGAATGTTTAATTCGATAGACTTTTCTTTAAATGTAAATACCATAAAACGTAACATTATCTTAAATCTAAATAATTAGTTGTACTAAGGAGTCAAAATATATATGTATATATATGTATATAATATTGTTAATGATCTGTAAGGATTTTATCCATAGACTAAATAAATAAATAAATAAATAAAAAGTTTCTTTTACTTTCACCTCTCATATTGGAAATCTTTTTAATTTTTTCTTAACTTTTATTATTTTATTTGTTGCTTACGATTTATCTTTAAAATCCACTTTTTTAATTACATGTACATATATCTCTATTTATATTCTTTTTTTTTAGTGTTTTTAGTTTTAAATAATTTATATTTTTCAAGTTTCTCCGCACTTTTTAACAAATGTTTGTACATTTGGGGATTCACATAACTAACAACAACACAGTATTGCCAATCCAGCTGTTTAAAAAAAATCGCGTTGAAGCATGTACCGAGAAATTTTAATATAATGTTAAAACATTGTTTTTATTTCATCCTTGTATAAGTTTTGAGTTAGTTTAGAAGTTAGATATAAACGAGTAAGCCAAAAGTTAATTAATTTTTGATCAGTTTACAAAATTCCGACAGGGCAGTCAATCAGTGCATATGTGTGAGTGTCGTATGATTCCCAGCATACCATTCTTGGAGCGCTCCGAAAAAGGAGTCAGAAAAGAGTCAAACAAAAGAGTATTTTCGGAGCGCTCCGAAAAAGGAGTCAGAAAAGAGTCCAACAAAAGAGTATTTTCGGAGCGCTCCGAAAAAGGAGTCAGAAAAGAGTCCAACTAAAGAGCATTTTCGGAGCGAAATTGTTACTGTCCTGAGTCGGCACGCAGTATGACTCAGAAATTCCACTTAATTATGTGTGTACCAAAGCGTTGTTGTCCTGTTATTTGTGCTTTGAACAAAAAAAAAAAAAACATAGCTGTAACACACAAGAATGATAAAAACAAGATTACACAGCGCCCAAAAAAACCCTCATAAAAGACTCCTTTCTGACATTATCTAAGAACTCTTTCTGACGGACCATTTTCGAACGTAATGACCCTATTTTCTGAAGGTTTTCGGAGCAATTATGATTGTTTTTTGGGCTCATAAAGAGTGTTAACGCTCCGAAAAAGGTGTCAGAAAAGACTCTTTTCGGACTCATATGGTTTGCTGGGTTGTAGCTTTAAAGGAGACGTACAAATAATCACAACAATCACTATTTGTATTTTGACTTCGTATCATCTCGTCGTCGGATGATGATTTATCAAAAATTATGTTTTACCAAAAATTAAACAGACCGTTTTTTTTTCTTTTTGTTAAACACGTAAAACACAATAAATGTATACATACAAAGCAAATGAATGAATTTTTTTGTCAAATACTCGACCGTCAAATAAAAAAATCAAAACTTTTTGATTTTCATCAATCATTACCGACAGCTACATATGCAAGTGATTGTTGTGTTTATTTGATTGTCTCTAGGGCACTTTAGCAAATTATTGATTACATTTCTCATCTTCCGAAGCTTATTCAGTATTGGAGCTCATATCATTACAGACATTGTTGTAGTAGGGGGCTTTTACATATTTCAATTACATTCATTATTTCATTCGTTTCGCAATCAATGAAACGAATTTCATTAATTTCTATTTCATTATCAAATTAATTTTTAAATTATGAGTTGTTTTTAAAAGTTTTGAGTAAATTATGCTTCTTTTTTGATTTCTGATTTTACCAGTTCATCACTTTTTGATATCTCTTTGAGCTTAAATAAAAGTGCAACATCGGCAAAGATTAATATTACTGCTACAAACGCCTTCACTATTAGTTTAACCGGATTTAAAATCACAACTATTTGTTTAAGTAAAACAAATTCTTCATCTGTACCGTAGACACATCAAATAGTGCGTTCGTCTTTATTTCTTCAAAATACTTTTGTAACATTGTATCGTTTTTGTTGATGACTTTGTAAATAATTTTGAAATGTTTTTGACCTTTTCAATTAGTGATTTAATGTGGAATCTGTCATAAGATCTCTTTTATTTTCTCTTATTTGAAATGCTAAAAAAGTATTGATTTATGTTAAGTAAAGCAGATAAAAACAATTATACTTCTCTGGATCTTTTACACAAATACTAATTTTAAGAGTTTATTAATCTCGAAAACCGGGGATCGGGATTTCGGGATTGGCATCCCTAAAACTAATTTATAAATTTTATAAAGAAACACCAAGTTTGAGACCGGATGTTGCGACCACGAGTCTTCAGTGTGAAGCAACTAACAAACCCAAGAATATATTTTTAATCTTATCAAAAAAGTAATCAGTCCCGATGCCCCGATAGACTAGGCGATAATGTGCAGGACTATCAGTAAGAGGGTTGCAGGTTCGATTCCCGCCAAAGACTGGGTGTTTTCTGCAGATAAGCCAAAAAGCTTATCACTTTGTGTTTGTTAATTACGAGTATATTGAAAAAAACATATATTTGTACGATCGTACACAAATTTCTTAATAATCCGACAATGTCAGGATCAATGCAAATTGCAATAAGTAAGAAAGTATAGTCGGTCAAGCCCGACCATATAATACCCTACACCCAGTATATGTATAAAACAGTTTTTCAGAAATGGGCTTTATATGTGAGATATAACCTATTGTGGACCGATCATCCAAAGATTTACTATCATGATTTCTGTGAATATAAATATTACGTATGTTAAACTTTATCTCGATATATAAATACATACTTTTAAAAGATTTATGTAAATTACGGAGAGGGTCTTATATGGGAGTTTCGACTAATTATGGACCGACCATTATAAAATTAGGTGTCATCATTTCTGTATATATGTATTGAATTTTATTTAGATACCAACATTTTTAAGAAATTTATGGTCGTTAAAGTTATTTTCGGAAATGGGCCTTAGCTCCCATATGACTCATTATGGACCGATTATCATAAAATTGTATCATATTATTTTTGTATATAAGAGACATATTTGTGTTCAATATTATTTGGATACCGACATTTTTAAGTGAGTTACGCTCTATAAAGTGATTTTCGGAAGTGGGCCTTATATGGCAGCTATGATAAATTATGAACCGATCTGCACAAAATCTGATTTGGCTTCAGTTACCACTCATTTGTGGTGAAATTTTGTTTGGATACTTGCATAATTCAAACATTTATGATCTTTAAACCCTAATTTCGGGAGGAGATTTTATGCGGGCCAGGTGAAATAATGGACCGATTTCCACCAGTTTCAATCCCATCCGTTCTTGGACCGAAGAAATTTCACGTACCAAATTTTATCGAAATATCTTAAAAATTGCGATCGTTATATCGTTCGTTTAAAGAAATTATACTCGTATATAAAAAGGTACCACAAAAAGTGCAAAAGGTACCATTTTCTACATAAATTCAAACCTGACGTCTATGAGTATGTGTAATCATCGTGTTGATTATAAATGCTTATTGTGGTCGAATATTGTGACATAGGTGACATATAAAGTGTGTTTAATGTCTAAGTGTAATTGCATGTATTATGTGACGGTTAATCATTAGAATGCTCTTGTTTCTTTTTCCCATCGTTTTTTTTTTATTTACATTATAATGATTTCAGTACATTTATTATTAACGACATTTACACACACATGCTGGTGGGGTTTTTTTTTTCTCAGTGTGTAACAATGTAAATGTATATTTTCTGTATTTAGTAGGTGTTATAACTTTCACCTTTATTAAATTTGTTAAAGGTAATAAATTTCTTATGTATTTAAAAATAAAAACCTATCAGTTACTAATATGATTAAAGAATGTGTGGTTAGATGGCTTCAAAGTAATCAGACTACTAGATTACTACTAGATTCGGTTATAAAATGGGGCAGATATTCTGCTTAATTGATAACAAACCTAAACTTTGAACGATCAACCGGCGTGCGTTATGTTTTATCTTTGCTGATTTACCTAGCAGGACTCCCTTATCCACCTACTGGGAGTAAAATTAAGCAAAAGAGTCTGCTCAAAATTTTTTTCGTAACAACCGTAGTTTATTTATCTAAACAAATCGATATTTCCAAATTTAAATTTATTAAAATTTTAACAAAAATAGTGTTTTTTAAAGATACAACAAATATGCCATTTAAAATAACTTCTTTATTTATGAACATAAATCAAAGACATTTTTAACGTAAATTAAAATTATTATTCTAAAAATAAATGCTGGGTCCATAAGTTGAGTGAAGTGCACGAAACACATTCCTCACAGAACGTGAATTTTCGTAATAAATTTGAACGATTTGTAAACCTTGTTCAGGCGTAAGTCTTTTCATAATGAAATGCCAAACAATACTAAACAAAAATAACATGGCAGCATGACGTGACTCACACGTGATCTAGCAAAAAAAGGCTATTGAAAAAAGTATCTCTACTTGAATCAAAGATAAATTTCCACACTCAAGCATGTTTTTTTTAAAGATCTAGAAGGGGCTTTCAGAAATTATAAAAAAATTTAGGAAAAACCAAAAATCATATCAAAAGTGACCTATTTTGAGCCCTGACAGCTCCGCCCCTGTAGTGGCAGTGGGTTTTATTTTAAACATTTAGAATGACTGAATCTTTGGCTACGCCCCTGCTAAGATTTATAACAATCAGACCAGCCGTTTAGAAATGATAAAGTTATTTCCAAATATTTCGATACTGCCCCATTGTACACACGTATTCTTCTTGCGTGTGAACCATGCCTAATGTGTACTCGCAGTTAATCTTAGTTTTTTCCGGTTTTCAGTTTTTTTCTGAAACTCTAGTTTTGGCCGAAAGCGAACATTCCAAACTACGCAATCAAACAACCTGTAATAAAGTCTGTTTTTAAATGGACTAATAAAAGTTAAGGCACGATCGTTCCACTGTGCATCACTTAATTTTTTTCTTTAAATTCTAACACACATTCTTTCTAATACTACAAACGTCTCATAAAATAACACGTTTGTCTAACATGTGCTTTACCTTCTGCACAAAAAAAAAATAAAAATAAGAAAAACATGTTGCACGTTATATGTTGCTACATATTACGCAATCGTTGCTGTTTTATTTATTTACGTTTTTTTCCCTTAACTTCTGTTATAATTTATTGTAGAATTATTTTACATAGTTTTTCTGTTGCTGTCGTTATGCAGAGTTACATAAATTGAATATAAAAGATGCCTGCAAATGATGCTGCAACTGGGAATTGTATTAAATTAAAAAGCGGCGAAACTGTTGAACTGTTGCAGGAAAATTTCATGGGGCATTTTATGTTCAGACAAAATTTATATAAATTAAGGCAATAGGTTACATAGTTACGAGTATATAGTGATTATAACATGATGATGTTGTCATGGTGAACGACACACTAACATTGTTATATTCGTCTTAGTTGACAGACAAGCTTATTTGTGAAAATAATTTGCTATTTCCCATTTCTTGTTACCAGAAATAGCTCTTTTTTTGCTTAGTTATAATGTCAACTATGGTTCATAGTTGTAACTGTTTTTATGCAAATTAGGAGTGGTAAAATTCTTTTTAATAGCCTGGTTATTTTAAAGAGAAAAATGTCGTTACCACAAAAATCTTTAAAAACAACTGCTTCAATAAGTCAACTTTTGGGGAACAAAAATGTTTAAAATCAAAAACTTTAAAAATCTTAAAAAATGTTTCTATTAAAGATTAAAAACATATATATTTTTTGTTTTAGCAGTTTTCCATAAAATCTTACTAATGCAAAACTCATATACAGTGGGGAGCACAAATGATTACATGTTTGTGCCTTATACTCTGTTTACATAAAAATACAACTAATTAAGATTAAGTTTTTCGTCATTTATTTTATGATTAATACTAAACAAAATAATTTAAAATATAAAATAGAAAATAAACAATTAGTATAAAAAAAACTTGCATGTACTCAATTTTGCACACGTGTGTCAAAGTTTACCATTTGATTTGTATGTGTTAGCTTTATTTATGACTTTAAACCAAAACAAAAAAAAAACTCAGTTTGATATTAATTGGACTGCATGTGGTAAACACTTTTTGCAAATTATCTAACACAAATCAAATTATAATGAAAAAGGGTATTAAGGACATTGCTAGAATAATGACAGCGAGTGTATGACATTCAGGTCTATTATACAAGCTGAAAATATATTTCCTGCTCCTTCGTATATTCTTTTAAAAGCCTTATTACACGAAAGTAAATTTTATGTTAAAGTTAATAACGAAAAGTCTGCTTTTGGCTTGATTAAGCCTGCTGTTCCACAAGCAAGTGTTTTGAGTCTAATACAAACAATATATCTAATAAAAACAAATGATTTGACCATATCAACATATGCAAATGATACTGCTATTATGGCTTCCCAGGATTCTCCTTCTGAAGCTTCTAATTAAATACAAACTGAACTTAATTATGGCTAAATGGCTAAACAAATGGAACATAAATGTAAATAATGATAAATCAGTTCATGACACGTTTGCACTTGGAAAAGATGATTGTTCTCAAGTACATAGAATAACTCTCTCAGAAATCAAAAATTTAAACATGAAGTTTCAAGTGGAGTGAACACATTAAAATTAAAATGAAACAATCAAACCAAAAAACTAAGAAATGTTATTAACTTTTAAGATCTAAATCGTCTTAATCATTAGAAAATAAACTAATGTTGTATAAAACTGCTTTAAAACCAATTTGGACTTATGTCGTATGAAAACCGCCAGCAATTCCAGCTATGAAATTCTAAAAAGATATCAGTCTAAAACTTTGAGATTAATTACCAATGCCCCTTGGTTCGTTAAAAATGCACAAAAGCAATTTTAATAAACACTCCATGGTGTAATTAACAAGGTGAGTGCAGGAGCACAGCTGACTGAATTTGTTTACAATTTACTTATGTCAAAAGTAATATTTTGTCAAGTGTTTTTGCCAGTAGTACACTATTTTACACAAACAAAATCCCTGAAAATTTGTTGTTTTTTAAGTATTAAAAAAAATAACTCATGAAGAAGATTTCCAAAGGAAATCGAAATATTGAGTTAATCTATATACATATATATAAAAGAGTAACGTGACTGACTGACTGATTCATTCATCATCGCACAGCCCAAACTGCTAAAGCTAGAAACTTGAAATTCGGGTAATATGTTCCTTTTACAACATGTAGATCCACTAAGAAGGGATTTTTGGCAATTCGGTCGTTAAGGGGGACAAATGGGGCAAAAAACGGGTAAAACCTCCAAAACAAATAAACTTAGTAACAATATTTTAAATGCGTCCGCATTTAATAAAAAAAGAGCCAATATGTGTCTGATAGAACGCTCCGTTAACATGTATATCTCCTACATAAATAAACATAGAAATACTATATTAAATGCATCTGGCTCAGATCAATAAAGACTAAAAATCTTTTTGGTACTTTTTTGAAATTCCTACTAAAAATTGTATTTTTTTTGGTACTTTTTTTTATCAAAATGTATTTTCTCACTAAAAATTCAATGAACTATTATTTTCAAATAGTACGTATTACGGATAATTAATAGGTACTTTTTTGAAAATTATTTTTTCACGGGTGACAAAAAGAGGACAACAACGGGATAAAAACGGACATTTGATATTATTTATTCAATACTTATATTGATACTTTTTTTAAATTAATTTCTACTATTATATTCTCGTAAACTTTGCATCTGATCATGTTATTATGTTCGGCAAGGTTGTTCTGCATGAGCCCGGAAAGGTTTCTGAGTTGGTAGGACCACGCCTACTTTAAAGCCCACTTTTTTAAATGAATTAATTGCTTCTGCATGTCTTTTTACAGATTTACTTCAAACAAGTTGTATACACATCTTACTGAAGGCGAGGTAAAAATAAAAATGTTATGTGCCACACCCACTTTCATGCCCCATCTCAAAAAATAAATGTTTGTATGTATGTTCTTTATAGAATCGTAAACTATGTATTTGATCATGATCATGTTGTGCATGAGCCCGGGAAGGTTTCTGAGTTGGTATGAACACGCCTACTCTAACGCCCACTTTTTGTTTAATTAATTACAACGCCTGCCAGGAAGGCCAGACCGCTGGACCGATTTTACTAAAACTTTGACGGGATATAACTAAGACTCCGGCATGACTAAGAATACTTTTTTCGACCGCCTACTTTTTTCAAAACGAACAAAATCATTAAAATTCCTTTCTTTCAAATTAATTTTAATTGTCATCAAATGTCATCTAGTTATATATAAAAATAAAAAATCTTTTATACCAAACAAAAAGTGACCTCAAGCTTAAAAATTATTTAATAAAAATCATACAAAAGGTCGAAGAAAATAAAATTATTTATAAATAAATAATTTAAAATATAAATTTAAATAAATTAGTTGAAATTTGTAGGTTCAAAATGCCGTACATATGGGTTCTTTTTGTTACATTTGTCTATTTTCTTAGAACTTGATACTTTTCCTTTTGATATATAAATTCTTTTGTTAAATATTAAACCAAAAAACATTTTTTAAATTTCTTTAATTAGTTTTATTTTTAGACAATAACGAGTGCATAAGCCTCTAACAGGTACTCACTCATTTAAGCTCCCCACTGTATGTAAATGTATTACTAGATGCTATTTCCATCATCTGTTTATTGAAATTTTACAATACAAACCATGTTATTGATGATATACTTTTGGTTGTTGTTGTGCTAATGTTTCTGGCTAAACGATTATAATTATTATTTTCGCATTTTCTAAAAGCAGCAGAAAAAAAAACATGAACAAATTAAAATATCTTGTAGTAGTAATACTTTATTTTTATCCACCCTCAATGCTAAAGTTATATATATAAAGAAAAATTTATAGAAATTGAATAAATAAAATTGTGTGTATATATTCGGAAAATTAGCAGCCGTCCTTAGCAGCAGTACTTTCTTTCCGCTGAACATTTCCACAAAGTTGGCCTCAAAAAAAAAAAAAAAAATATATGTTGGTGGCATGTAAGGAAGAGATGAGATGCAAAATACCAGCAAGTATGTAATATAGATAAGAATTGTTTGAGGATTTATTTTTGGAATATAAAATGCAATGATACTTTGTGGGGGGTGGGGGGTGGTGTTTAGCTCATACAATATTTAATATATTTTTTTTTTGTAATTTTGTAATAAATACTTTAATTATAATTGCAGTAGAAATAGTTTCAAGTTTCAATTAAAATTTCTGTAATTTAATAAAATCCTCTTAAAATATCTGTCAAGTTTTCCTGTTGCGATCACTTATTTTTAATTTATTCTTCATAATCTATTTTTGTTTAACATCAACATAGTGTTGCCAGAAAATTAATTTCAAAATATGCTAAAACTTGAAAAACTAAGTGCTAAAATGTTCTACAGAAGAAAAAAGTGCTAAAAAACAATACAATTTTTATTTCAAATGTTACAAATATAAATTATAGTTTTTTCTAATTTTGTTCATAACATTTGTTGACTTGTTTTAATAGATTACATTTCATATATTAATTCAAAAATTTCCGTGTTCATTTGCTTACCACACCGAAAGAAATTTAGTTGAAATATTAATAAAAGTTATTTTTTATTTCTCCAAAAGTATTTATTTTTAGTATTTTTTTTTTGAGTAAAATAGTAAAAATTTGTTGGAGAAAAAAAATTTTTTTAGCAAGCAAATTAAGCTAAAAAGCATTTAGCATAATTTTTAAAAATTTCAATGCATTTTCGAGAAACATAATGCTAAATCTAGCACTGAAAGTGCTAAAATGGCAACATTGCATCAACAGCAAACAAACCAACTGAAAACTACACATGTGATGTTTTTAATATTTATTTTTTAAGAATACAATTTGTTGCTTTGGTGTTGTTTTTATTTTTGTTAAGAGAATAATGATCATAACGACCATAATTATATGGCTACAACCAGAGTTGCCAGAAATTTTCAACAAAAAATCTTAATTTCGCCAAAAAAAAGTCTTATTTTTGAGGAAAAAATCTTATTTTTGGAAATAAGTAGTTTTTTTTATTATAAATAATAAAAACAATTCATATTTTATTTAACACTAACCAAAAAATAACAACACAAATTCATTTGCTAAATTGTACATTTTTTGAGTTTAAAATTTTTCAAATGGAAACAAAGAAGATTTTTTTAATTGAACCTAACCTTCGTCTAGACAAAACAAAAAATCATTTTTGGGGAAAAAATCTTAAAAAATAAGGTAAAATCTTACTTCTGGCAGCGCTGGCTACAACCCTGCTGATCGTGCCAGAAAAAGAAGAGCAAAATTTTTGTGTTTAACAAACAACAAATATAATAAGTCCAAACAATATTATAGTATCACCCGATTTTATGTGAACAATGGTTTATATTTTTATTTTAGAAGTCTACACTTTTTAAAGTTTTATACCTATATACAATATACTTAACTACAACATAATATTTATACTGATTTATTACACATATTTATCATAAATCACGGAATAATTTTCGTTATAAAAGTGTTCTAATTTGTTATAAATAAATAAATAAATTGTTTTAATTTCTTTGTAAATATTTGTTGCTACTGCTTGTTGCTAATGTTTAGTGTTTTTTACTTATTTGGCTAATTTTAGCAAATCTTTTATAAATAAATACACACGTTTACTTTTTTATTTAATTCTTCTTGATACTGTTGTTATGCTTACGTGGATTAACGTAATATAAACTCAATTAAAACGATTAATTTATTCTATAATTATACCAGAAATACACACTTCTCCAAAAATCTTACTTAAGTAAACAGAATGCGTTAGTTTAGTGGGCAAATGTGCCAAGTCTGGTTTCACAAATTTTGCGGGAGTTTCAAAAAAGTAACAAAAATCCTTAGTTTTTATTGGACGTATATCTCAAAAATGGAGGAGTCTGGGTTCCAACAAATACAAAATATTATGATTATTTTGTGTCAATTCGGTTTCCTATACGATCTCTTACGCTTCGGGTTACCGTAATGAATCAATTTTTCATCACAAGAATGATTTGTTTAATTTTCTTTTATAGCGTTCAAGCAGCATTTCGGACATGCAAAATCGTCTTTCAAAGAATCTCAGCTTCAATTCATATGCTACCCACTTTCCCTGCTTCTGGCTGAATCCAGCTGCAAACAAACTTTTTGAAATTGATGATAGAGTAGTTTCGAATGATTTTGTATGTTGAGTTTGTCTATAATCTTCATGATGTAATACCCCAAGAGAGTAAGAGATCATATGTGAATTACCGGCAACCAGCTGAATCGAGACCAAAGTCAAATATCCATGGCTCTAAGGTAATGTTCTGTTATGAGACGAAGAAAGCTGGGCAGACGATCACAACTGGCAATATTGACTTGATTGAAGCGAGCAATATACAAAAAGTGCCCTGAATATGCTGCCAGACATGAAAGTGTAATATTCCAAAAACTATTTGGAGAGAAGTGGTTGGGAAGTTTTGCCTCAGACGTGAAAACCAGACCTTGCCGAATACTATTTGATTCGATCGATGCAGAACGCTCTATCTGGGAAACGCTACACTTCAGAACAGGGTAAACGAATTTCGCTTAATTTGTTCATGGCCTCAAAAGATGATCAGTTCTTTTGGCGCGGAATCCATATTTTATCATTAAGATGGGAATAGTTTTTAGCTAACAATAGCAAATATACTTTGAATAAATTAATGTTGTACGAATGTTTCAAAATAAAAGCAAAAAATTTGAAAAAATTCCGCATTTCAAGTTTTACACCCAAAGTTGTACCTCAATAAAGCAAAATCTGGGTTTTTACGACAATGACCAAGCAAAAACATTACAATACCAGTAAAAATAACGCAAGAAGATTACATGGGGATGCTATTTTCTCTAACTACCGTGTAATTTAATAACAAATCATAGTGAAAAGTTGAATGGTGTTGCTACAAAACTCAACAAATAATTTCTTGCAAATGTTGAAACATACCTTAAATAAATCACAAATGTCTAAAGAAACTAAAGTTTTATGTTGCCGTAAGACGAGGGGATGCAGACGTCAAATATTAAAATAATGGTGCTGCTTTAAAACGCGAACGCGACATAATTTTAAATTCTTATGGATGATGGAACCTACATACATATGTATGTAGAAAAACAGCTACCGGAATCAAAATTTTAAGTTGCAGCGTAACAAATTTAACAAATCTAAGAATGTATTTAATTGACCACAGCTTTTTCAAACTGAGCAATATTGGGCTATTGTCAAAGAAAAGTTAAAGTTAAATTTTTCTAGAAATTGTGTCTAATAATTAAGACAAGTTTTTTGTTATTAATCTAATAGCTGTTAATTTCTATGCCGCCTTGGTAAAACATTTATTAATAAAGAAATTCTCTTAAATAAATGTGGAAAATACACTCTTAAAATTGAAAATTTAACATAAACAAAAATTAAAATACCCATTTGTTATTGTTGTTGATGAGCGAGTATGTTAACAGTTTTAAAAATAAAAAATGTATTTTCTTGTTTCAAAAAAAAACAAACAAAAAATAGAAAAGAAAATACTTGAATTCATCCAACGTTTTGCCGATTTTCTTGTTATTTTTATAAATAATCAAAAATAAGAAAAGCACAAGAAAAATTGTTTAAAATTTGAAAGTGATTTTTTTTATAGAGCATTTATTTTGTGGTTGGTTGTTGGTGGGTATTTTGGGGTTACCTCTAAAATTAAAATTTTAAAAATGGCCCAAAAACCAAACCAAACAATGCCAGACAAGACAAAACAAGACAGTACAATGAAATTAAATCAAACAAGAAACAGAACAGCAACAATCAACAACAACCAGCAACCAGCAGCCAGCAGCAGCAGCAGTAGTAGCAAGCAACATCTTCAATATCAACAGCATCCTCAGTATTATCCGCCTCGGCACAGCCTGATTAGTGTCCGCAGTAAAGTCAATGGAATACCACGAATAATATACAATTTAGCAATATCTAGTAGAGCTAAATAATTTTTGCCAATTTGTTTTAAAATAAAAGCGCGCGTTTAAAAAATTTTTAAAATTAAAATAAAATTCTGGAAAAAAGTTTTTATTAACATACATACATATGTATGTATGTATTTGAAAATGTATTATAATTATAATTAACCCATAAGAAATATTCAAAAAATTATGCTTACAAAGCAAGCAATACAAATAATACCAACTGAAAATGTTTATTTATAAATCATGTTTAAAAATATCAATGAAGGACGTCAATATCGAAGAAAATAAAAGCATTATACGCAAAAGAAGTGAAATTTATTGCAACAATTTAATTGAATTAATTGGCAAAATAATAAAATGTGTTAAAGACCAAAAATATTTAAAAATTTCATAACAAATCAATAAATAAATAAATTAATAAGTTATTTAATTTATATAAAATTAAAAAACAACCAGAAATCATAAAAAATATTATTAGTTGCAAAAATTGTGTTTAAAATAGCTTTATCTACAATATTTTCCATTGCAAAAGAGACTTTCTCTTAAATTTGAAAAGTGTACAAGTTTATTTCACATACAAGTGGATTAAAGTGTGATCAATTTAGTGCTTTTTGCAGCTTTAAAAAGTAAAAGACTTAAAAATATTATAAAAAAATAAAATATTTATATATTAATAAAATTAAAAATTAACTAAAAAAATCCATATTACCAACAACAAATTATGATTTACTTAATTATTATTAAAAATAGTTAATTTGCCAAGTTTTAATTTGAAAAAAATGCGCGTTTTTTTAATACTTAAAGGAAAAAAGAAGCTTGGCCTTACTGTTTCAGTGTTTATTTTTAATTATATGTTATGCTCACTCTCTCTCTTTTCTTCCGCTTTCGAATGTAAACAAAAATAAAATTTCCCAAAATAAACATCTGTTTTATAAAGCAGATATGTATGTGTGGCCATAAGTGCATGTGTTTTAAAAATATGAAAAATTTCCCTGCAGTTGATAAAAGAAAATTTTGAAAAAGATCCCTTAATTTTATCACTATCGCCATCTGTTATTATTTACTAGAAATATAAAATAAATCTGTAGAAATGAGCAAAGTGTTTTTAGTGCGGTTACAAACCTTAGTAATGGTGTCTTGCCTAAATGATCTGTGTAAACTGCTGTGGTGTTTTCAAAGAGGGCGCCATAAAGGAAAGTAAGTATTAAGGTGACCATTTATAGTATATTAGAAATTACAGCTGATAACAATTCATAACAAAGTAAAAAAGTGTAGTCTACAGTTTCTATACCCTACACCACCGTAGTGGGGAGGGTATATTGGATTTGTGCTAATGTTTGTAACGCCCCAAAATATTTGTTTAACACCCTTCTTAAAGTATACTGTTCGACTCAGAACCACTTCTTTCGAATCACTTTCTGAGTCGATTAAACGATGCTTGTCCGTCCGTCCGTCTTCCTGGCAGGCTGGCTGGTTGGCTGTCCATGTAAAGCTTGTGCGTAGTGTACAGGTAGCAATTTTGAAAATAGTTCCATAAAATTTAATATAAGACTAATGTTCCGCCCCAAAACGTGAATTGAATTGAGAAATCGGTCCATTATTACATATCGCCCCCATACAAATGTCCTCCCGAAATAGGCGTTTATCGGTCATAAATGTTTGATTTATGCACCTATACAAACAAATTTTGCCGCAAATAAGTTGTACATAAAGCCTAATCACACCTACAAATTTTGTGCAGTTCGCTTCATAATTGACATAACTCTCTTAAAAATTTTGGTATCCGAATAATTTCAAAACGAATATGTTTCAGACGCAAATCATTCGCTCCAATTTTATGATGATCCGTCCATAATTAGTCATAGTCACTTTAATGTCCATAAATCTCTTAAAAATATTGGTATCCAAATAAAATTCAACACAAATATTTTCCATAGAAACAGAAATCATGACACCTAATTTTATAACAGTCGTTCCATAATTAGAGAAAGCTACCACAGACCCCCTCCGCAATTCACTTTAACCTCCATAAATCATCGAGATGTAATTTATCACACAAAAATTTATATTCACAGAAGCCATGCCACTAAATTTTTTGGATGATCGGTACATCTTCCATATAGCGCCCATTTCTGAAAAACTATATATTTTTTGCACATATATATTTTTTATTGAACCATAAAAACCTCATGTCAGGGTTTTTGAAAAGAAAAATAAAGTTTTTGGTTTTTAATAGGGAATGTTTTGAAATTTTACTTGTTCATATATCATTAGTAAAGGCTTTTAAAATTGTTAAAATTAAATCAAATTCGCTCGAAAATAGAAACAGATTTTCTGAATTCATTCATATAATTTTGAAAGCTGCATTTTATTACAAATCGCTAAAATAATGTTGTCTACAATTAGACGGTTTGCTTTAACTTTCCTTTGGCAATATTGGCTAAAACTGGGGAAGAGTTCATATATTGGGTGTATATTTCAAAAATGCGGGTATCAAAACAGGTGGCGCATCTTTTGAAAGCGGGTTTTGTGTTTAGTAACTTATGTGTCATTTAAAAGAGTACATATCTGTCATTCATTCTCATTTAATTATTGAACAAAAAATATTTGTTTTTGCTTCAAAATGGAACAATACGGTTTCAATATGTGAGAGACAAAGATTGTCCAGGACAGAATAAGAATTGAAGGCATTACTTCTTGAAAATTGTTGTCAAACTCAACAAGAGCTTGCAAAAACATTGGGAGCTACCCAAAACGTTTGTCAGCAGCAGGATTCATCTAATAGCAGGGAGATTGGGTATTATATGAATAGATGAAAGCGTTATATTCCATCTTGACAACGCTCGGCCACATATTGTTGAAAGGTTTTGCCTCACCCAGACCTTGCCCCGTCCGGTTACTATTGGTTTCGATCGATTCAGAACGCTCGCTCTGGGATGCGCTTTACTTTAGAACAGGTTATCCGAAATTGGCTGAATTCGTTCTTGGCCTTAAAAGATGAGCAGTTCTTTTGGCGCGGAATTCATATGTTGCCAGAATGATGGGAAAAGATTATAGCTAACAATTCGAAATTAGCAGACGTAGACATTTTAAATACATATGTATGTATATGTATCCAATATTTTCCAAATTAATGTTTAAAAATTCAGAGCCATCGGCAACCAATGTCTGTTAGTTTTGCTAAAAAATTCATTATTAATTATTAAAAAAAAATTATTCATTATTATCAATTAATTATTTAATGGATTCACTAAGATTTTATTGTAATCAAATAAGTGGAAGTTATTTTGATTAGTTTTTTAATCCTAGTTTAAATTTACCACATTTGGAAATGTGAAAAAGAGAATTTTGATTTACTTATGTAGTTTAACTGAACAATGTTCATATTTTTTTAAATTGATCAATTATTCTACACTGTTATAGTAGATGAAGATGTCCATATGATGAATGAAATTAATGAAAGGGAGACATGATAGGATCCTTTAATGCTTTTCGTATATACAATGCATATACGGTCAAATTCGTATTTTAGAAATTATCTAAATGGAATACGAAAACCGATTTAATTATATTTCTTTTAGTTTTATTAGAATATAAGAAACAATTTTTCTTTTAATTTTTGTTTTTCTGTACAATAATGCATTGCAAAAACAACATTATTTAGAAATACTACAAATAAAACAACAGCAATAATAAATATGTATATACAGTTCAACCTTGGTATAACGCATCTTAGGGGATTAGAAAAAAAACTTTATATCGAATAATTCGTTACAATAAGGTTCGTTATATCGAGGTGAAGTTGCACTTTTATTCGTTATAACGAGGTAATAAAAAATTTTATATATTAATCATCATCTGCTTACCATGTTATAGCGAACGATTTCCGCTAATAATTCAAAACAAATTTGAAGGAAACAAAATTGTGTAGTTTTAAAATTCAAAAATAAATTATTCTTCGAATATTTCAGCCGTTAGTCCAATGCTGTTGCAACCACAATAATTTTATGTGTATCTGTTTCATGTAATTTGGATTAATTGATGGAAATCGTTATGAAGAGGTTGTAAGTTGACAAAATTCGTTAAATAGAGGTAAATAATTCTTTCTATTTCGTTAGTCTGCAGTGAATGAAAATTCGTTAAAAAGAGGCCACTGTTGGGATCTTACAATTCTTAAATTGTACCGTTTCAATGTCAAAATTGTACCAAATTGCCATAAATTGTACCTAAATTTCGCTATTAAATAAAAAAGCATATAGTAAGAATTCATAACACTTTTTATTCAATAAAAACAAAATAACACAAAGAAAACTTAAAAACGTAAAACTATTTTTCAAATTTTGTTTGTTGCTTTCGTTGGTCGATATGTCAAACACACAACCAAATTTTGACATTTCTCTCTCTAAGTAAGAAAAAAAAGTAGAACAGCTGTGCTCTCAATGGCACCTGAAAAGTGAATTCGCCTTAAAAAAATTGTACCAAAAAGGGATGAACTGTACCAGCGTACCAATAAAGTTTTGTTTGTACCAAATTTGGTACAATTGTACCACAAATCCCATCAGTGAACGAGGCTATTGACAAATGTATTCGTAAAAGAGAGATTTATTTTATATTAAATCTTATAGAGATTTGTTGGTTGATTTCAAAAAATTCGTTAAATCGAGGAATTCGTTATAGTAAGGGTCGTTATATCGAGGTTTGACTGTATATACATACATATATATGTATTAGGGTCGAGCATAAATTTGTAAAAATTCAAATATACTTAAGATACGGTCACACATTTCGAGGCTCTCTAAAGACCTTTCACTTAATATTATCCCACCTTTCAAATAAATATAAAAAAACAATAAACTTGCAAATGGAACTTTTTGTTCTTTGATCCAGCTCAACAACGGTCATGGACAAATAGCTTTTTAAAATAAGTTAAACTTTTATTTTGTTTCAAAACATCATCTATGTTTTTTCGCACCTGACAAACGGGGACACCTTAATATATTTGTATATACATATACTACATGAAAAATGTGTTCATTTGGCTGAAAGCCAACAAGAAATAGTTTTTGAAAACAATTTCAAATAATCGTAATGAATAGTAAACAACCATACGAACAATTTTGTTCGATGATGCACCACTGTATTGTGTTCTACGATATATTGCTGCTACTACAGTTCTGTTCGTCGTTTTTGTTGTATTTAATGATTGTTTTTTTTTTGTTGTTGTTGTTGTGTCATATAGACAACGACATCAGATACAAAGCAACGAAGTGACATCGGTACAGCGTAAAATCTTTATAAAAATTCGATCCAAGTGTAGAGATACAGTGATGAAATGCTGTTTTTGTTGATGGCGATGATGAACTCACTTAAGCTACAGTGGCTGCCAGAGTTCTTTTAGATGATGAAAAATGAATAGTAATCTTCTTCTCTGTAGGTTCGTTATTTCATCATGAACAATTTCATGAAGGTCGCTGAAAAAACTTTTAATGTGTTAGAAAACATTAAATGTCTTTAAGATCCGTGACAGTAAGCAGATGGTTTTAATAGATATAAGTCCCAAAAGGGTGGCAAAATGTATGTAACAAAAGTTGTACCCAAGATTTTCTATAGAAATTCTAGTTACACCCAAGATTTCAAAAAATCGAGTACATATACACAAGATTTTCTATAGAAAAATTGTGTTATACACAAGATTTTCTATAAAGAAATTGTGTTATACACAAGATTTTCTATAGAAAAATCGAGTTATACACAAGATTATCTATACAAAAATCGAGTTACACACGAGATTTTCTTTAGAAAATTGTGTTAATTTCGAGACAAATTGAGAGAATTTTAAAATTTAAACTTTCTATAATTTCTGCCCTCAGCTCCACTGTGCACAGAACATCATACCAAATAACAACTGTCTATGAACTGGTATGTAAATTTTCTTTTCACCACAAAAAAAAAAAAACAAAAAATAAAATGGCAGCCAACAAGAAAAACGTTAAAATACTAAAAAAACAACAAAAAAAAAATAAAAAACGCAAAGTGGAAAATGTCAGCAGACGACTACAGTTTCAGCTGTCGTACATTTTGTCTTTCATTATTTTAATCAAAAAAAAAAAAAAAAAAAAAGTTTTTGAAAGAAATTGAACGTTTTTTTTTATTTCCGAAAAAAAAAAAAAAAATCAATTCAATTTAAAAAATATTTAAAACAAAGTATTGAATGTCTTTATTTTAAGGGTATGTATTTAGTTTCACAAATTTTCATAATAATATTTAAAATGTAGGGGTAATAACAACGATCAAGACAATTTGTTATTTTTCCTACCGATGACTTCTTTTTTTCTCCTCTTAATTAATTTTTGGTATGTTTTTTCAGTTTTTGTTTTTTTTATTGCTTTTTTTGGCTTTAGGCCAAAAAGTGGCAACAGTATTTCTTTCGTTTTTCATCTACTCATTTAAAATTGTTTCGAAAATCGAAACAAAAAAACGAACTGTAATACAAACATCATAAGACATTCTAAATTTTTTCCGATTTTCTTCTGTTCAGACTTATTTTTTCTTATATTATTTATTTATTTGTTATTGCAAACGCTAGAGAGAAGTCTAATAAAGAGGCGCGTGACTGATTCATGGCATTATGTACATACTATGTGTATATAATTAAATTTTATATATTTATTTACATATTTACATACAAGACTAAATGGCTGTTGTACAGATGTAATGATTTTTTTGAAAATATTTTTTTATGTATTTGTTTGTGTGTTAAATTGATGTCTGGTAGAGAAAATTGTTTTCTTTTTCTGTTACTACTACTAAAAAGTTTTCACATTTCAAATATTATTTGAAAAATTGTGTTAAAAATTCCTATAATTTTTTAAAATTCAAATTTTTTTTTTTATTTATTTTCATATGAGTATAGTTTTGTGTTGCAAATCATCCACAGAAATACTGTTATACCGAAGATTTGATGTAGAAAACACTGTAATATGATATATTGTGTATAATTATAGAAAATTTGTGTATAACAGTTTTTCTGTATAACATTTTGTGTATAAAGGTTTTTTTTTATAGAAAATCTTATGTATAAAAGTTGTTTTTAAAGAAAATCTTGTGTCTAACAGTTTTCTCTATAGAAATTTATTTGTATTAGAGTTTTTTCTATAGTAAATATTGCGTATAACAGTTTTTTTTCTATAGAAAATATTGTTTTCTCTATAAAAATTTTGTGTAGAATAGTCTTATTATAGAAAATCTTGTGTATGACAGTTTTCCCTATAGAAAATTTTGTGTTACAACAGTTTTTTCCATAGAGAATATTGTGTATAACAGTTTTTTTTATAGAAACTATTGTGTGTAACAGTATTTTTTATATTTAGTTCGTTTATTTGACCTTTTTTAATATTTAATAGTTTCTTCTTCTTTCAAGCAATAAGGTCAATTTTATATACAAATATTTAATTTATTTATATATATTAATTTCCAATATTTCGCTATCACAATGGATAGCTTCTTCAGGGATAATATAAGTTTTGAATTATAAAATTATTATACACATTATAATTCAAAACTTATAGTATCCCTGAAGAAGCTATCCATTGTGATAGCGAAATATTGGAAATTAATATATATAAATAAATGAAATATTATATATTATATAATATATTATATTATATATAAAATTGACCTTATTGCTTGAAAGAGGAAGAAACTATTAAGTATTTTTTATAGAAAATATTGTGTATAAGAGGCTCTTCTTTAGAAAATATTGTGTATAATGGTTTTTTTCTATAAAACATATTGTTTTCTCCATAAAAAATCTTTTATATAACAGTTTTCTTTATAGAAAATGTTGTGTATAACACTTTTCTCTATAGAAAATATTGTGTGTTAGAGTTTTCTCTATTGAAAATCTTGTTATATAACAGTTTTCTCTATTTAAAATCTTGTGTACAACAGTTTTTTCTATAGTAAATCTTGTGTATAGAAAATTTTGTGTATAATAGAAAATTACATATTTGTAAGATAGATTGATGGTTTAATTTGAATAATAATAATAATACATAAGTATACTTATATGTATATTTTATTAAAGATTTAATTATATATGATATTTATTTAGAATTCAATTCCACACCAACCCAACTACTCTATTTGTATTGATCACCAACAAACATGTATACATACATACATATATACATACATATATATGTACATATATATATAAGCAGCAACATGCTGCATGGCATCAGAAAATCTGTTAAATTATGTGGATTGAAGGTATTCGTAAATATTTATTTATTCATTTACAGCCATATACATACATACATACATACATACATGTATACATATATTTCAATGTACTATATAAATGTATAATATTATGTGTATATAGAAACATCTACCTATATACAAATATTTATTGTACATAAACAAGATAATGACAAATATTTCATTTATTTTATTTAACAAAAGATAAATAAAATAAGATGAATTTAAGGTGGGTGGTAAATGATTCCAACAGTATTTTGCTTTTGTTTCAATCATATATGTATAACAAATAAACAACAACAAATATTTTTATTAAATGTCAAAACAACAACAATACCAAAAAGGAACATAATATGTATAATTAATTATTGCTGAAGAAATACTCATAAATATTTAAATGTAAAAGTATTTCAAAGTACCAAATATGAAATATACGAGTAGACATACATATAAAGGATGTTCCAAAAGTAACTCAAGGTATGAACACTCACAATTGTGTTATGCAGCATAACATGAACAAATGTTGTCCACACAAGACAAATAAATGTGCATGCACATAATAACTTATTCGCTGGCTGAACCAAGTTTTTTCGAAAGTTAATTATAGATTCATTTTTCTGGAACCGCCTGTATCTGTGGCCAGTAAGCAGTCCTTAAAAACTGTGTTTTAAAAGATTTTTTTTCAGTAGACATTTTGATGTGTATTTGTTTATTTAAGCACATTTATTACGTTTAGTTTAAGCATTAAACACATTCACAACAACAGGCTACCGACTACAATATTTCAAAAATGTGTTTAATGCTTTATGGTGTAAATATATGGAACAGCGATGCAAATATTGGTACAATTATTAATTATTTATGGTTTAGCAAGTTTACGCCAGAAAATGTTGTTTCGAGTAGAACTTTTAGCATTGTCACATTAATATTAAAAATGTAAAAAAATATTGAATCTATAAACAACCAGTTTTGAATTATCTTTAAAAAACAACAATATATATACTTTTTGGTCGAAGGTATCAGAAATGAAAAATCAACTAATGTTTACTGATATTTCATGAATTGCTAAAGGAATATTATCCATTCCATATTCATCTGCAAATGTGGAAAGGATATTTTCGTATCAAAATATAATAAAAACCAAAGAGAGGAACAGACTGTTTCGACTGTCTCCAGTCTAATCCAAACAAAAGATTTGCTGAAGTCATCTAATTCGTGTTGCTACAATTTAGAAATCAGTAAGAATTTGTTAGCAAAAAGTATGTTATAAATAATACTTTTATATTTAGATCTCAACAACTAATAGTCTTTATGTACCTTATGAAATTAAAACATTAATATTAATTGTTAATTTTATCTACATACATATACATATGTATGTATGTAAGTACTTAGTACGAATGAATTTTAAAGTGCTTTTTTTTTATTAATTGTGAAGTTTTTTACACACATATATGTACAAATGAATTGTTTTTAGTTAATTTTTAATAAAAAAAAAAATATTAAAAAATAAAAAAAGAATTTTGTACAATTGGGCTGAAAAAAGTACATTTTTTCTTGATATTTGGTACAATTTTTAAAATCTTATTTTGCATCCCTGATATGGAAAATTTTCTTTTTAAAATACCATTAAATAATAGATCTGTTAATATCTTTACTTTCTACTCTCTCACTCACTCTCACTCACTCTCACTCTCTCTCTTTACTTGCAGCATATTCCCTAGAAATATAAATCGTTTATGGAAAACTCAATACCAACGTAAAGTCAATTGAAATCTTAAAAGAAAGTACAACATTTTTTACTACTGGATTTAAATCTTACGCATTAAGTAAATGGAGATTAGCACTATATCTTCAAAAATATTTAAAAAACACTATATAAGGAAGTTGCTAAATTATTTGAGGTAAGTTTGAAATGTAATGTAATGTATGTAATAAATGTATATTGCTTTGTTTAAAAAGGATTGCAAATTTTCCATGTTTATTTTTTTTTCCCTTTGATATATACAAAAGCCTAAAACAATAGTACTGACAACATCTGCCTTTTTTCTTTGAGCTTGTCGTGCTTTAAGCCATATGTACATATATCATTTTAATAAAAATTTAAATTAAACACCCTTTTTTTTTGTGCTGAAACGCTTCTTCCGTTTTGCTACTTTAATACAGAGTAAGTTTTATGAGTGTTTTTTCTTGTTAATTTAGTTGTTTATTTTTTGTACTAATTTGCAAGAAAGCAAAAAATTACAACACAAACGCATTAAATCTGTCGTTTTTGTATTTTTTTAAATTTCTTAGTTAAATTGGCAAACAATTTTTGTTGCAATTAAAAAAACTCATGTGTTTTTTTTTGCTTATGAACAAAATAATTGAAAAAAAAAAAAAATGGCGACATATAAATGACAGGTGCCGCCAAAATGAATACGCACTTGTACGAGTACATTTGAACATTAAGACTCACAGTGGTTTGCTAGATATTCAAATAATTTACAAGACTCCTACGAGTTCACAGCTATTTGCACAACAAATTGTAAATTATGCAATTCTTTACAAATAACTTTTTAAACAGGCTGCAAATAAGAAGTCCAATTTGTTTGAAAGTCAGCCTATCCATCTATTGTTTTATTAGTGACATTTGTCGCATTTTTCGCAAACTTCGCCACTGTTTGTTTATTTCATATACCAGATAGATTTGCTGGGGTTTGTCTTTTGTTCAGGATGTTTTGCTCTAATGGTAAAAATGTTCATTCATTCATTCATTCATTCATTCATCTTGTTGTTATTGGTGATATAGATGTTGTGCTAATGCTGCTGCTGCTGGTGACTCTTTATTTATTATTATTTTATGTTTTTTCTCTCTCTCTCTCTCTCTCTGTTAATAATTGAAGCAGAATGATGGTTATTGTATAATCTTATTAAATTACTTATTTATCCAATTAGTTCTTTAGTAGCAACATAAAAGCCATTGAATGTAGCGAAATAATAATTAAAATTAAAAAGAAAAGCAAGAAAGGACAATTAAATGAAATATTAAAATATGCTTACAGATACTTACTATGTTGCAGCCGTAGGAAAACAACAAAAATCAATTAAATATGAAAATGAAATTAAATAAATTATAAAACAAATATGTATCATTTATTTGTTGTTTAAATGGCATTAAAGGTACGGTCACACTTGGCAAATATTTGCCGAAAAACACGTAACCACTAAATAAGATACATGTAATTAAACTCGTTTATTTCTTAAAAAAAAAACTTTTCTTATTTAGGCCAAAGCACAACAAATATTTAATTTTAATTTATTTAATGCTGTTTGATCTTGCAAAACCCTTGTAAGAGTAAACAACGTCAAACAAATTTGTGCTAAAACAAATGGTTACACTTTTTTAAGTAAATATTTGCCAAATGTGACAGTAACTTAAGAATGTTTGACAGGAAAATAACCAGTTATTTTGATGGTTTTTTGAAATAAAAGCCTCAATTTAAGGTAAGCGTAAAATATAATCCGATATTTCCCATGTGATTTCATTAATATTAATTTACAATTGTAAATATAAACTGACAATATAAGCTGTGATGTTAGGAGTTGGTGGTGGCGCCCTCTTAAGATGGATTCACCCATTTGTTGCGAACAAAATAATTGTTCATATGAAAAAAAAACTTTGTCCGAACAAATATTTTGTTTGCAGCGAATTGGTGAATCCACTTTTTGAGATGTTTGGAATTAACTCTGTTGAAAATTTGTTTGAAAAGGTGTCAAAACCAGTTGGAATGCTATTGAAAATTGTTTGTATGACAATGTTTTCTCTAAGCAATATTGCGTTAAACATAATTTCCCTTTAATAATAAAGTAATTGTAATACATACTGAAATATCTTTGTAAAAATTTATAAAACTTCAAAATGTTGGAGTTATTAAAAATTTGGTCCACCATTAAGTCTACCAGGCTGTGTGTTAAGAAAAATGCTAGAAACAATTAAAAACGTGTTGAGAAATTTTCTAATGCCAGGCCATTTTAAGCCGCCTAAAGGTTGTACATTAGCTACGTTATGAAATTTTGCCTAACTACGTTAATGTTTTCTCATTCCTTTTTGGTGTCAAAAAATATAAATTTTCTACAACATTCTACAAACCTCCATTTTCAAAGGTTTTAAACAAATTCAAAAAAATTAAGATCTATTCTTTAGGCTATTATTAGATATATAACAATTATATAACAATATAATTGAAGAAGAAAAATATCAATACCTCTCACTGTAACAACGATTTAAACTTTAAAGATTTTGATAAAAACTAAATTTTTATTAACAATTGGCTCCATATGCTATTATTTCATTCACTTGCTTTGTTTTAATAAAATGAATACATAATTTTATTACTTATTCGAATGCAAATATATGCTACAGATTTTGTGGAAATCGAGAAACATTAACTCCTTCAACACCAAGGTCAAAGGTCAAATTATTAAATATTTGTGTTTTTTTTTAATTTAAATTACTGTATTTAAATTAAAAAA
Organism: Bellardia bayeri; assembly: GCA_950370525.1. Taxonomy (NCBI): domain Eukaryota; kingdom Metazoa; phylum Arthropoda; class Insecta; order Diptera; family Calliphoridae; genus Bellardia; species Bellardia bayeri. The sequence goes on along the minus strand of OX493268.1, from coordinate 58,271,755 downwards.
AAACACAAATGTTATGTATTTGTTAGAGGATTTTGCTGAAATCACGGGAAATATTCCGCTAAGTCCGCTTTAAGCTCCCATGTGCAATTTGGCTATTCCTTTCTGCCATCAAAAAAAGGTAAGAGATTTTTTTTTCAAAACTACATTGTCAATCTTTTTAAAATTTGGTTTAAAGTAAATAATTGTTTTTTAGGCTATTATTAAGAATAAACACGAGAATACAAAAAAAGTTACGTGAATAGGTGTAGTTGTGATTTGTAGTTCGAGGATTTTGGGAAATTGTTTTTGGCAATAATTGGCTCAATATGGCATTATTTCATTCTCTTGCTTTGTTTTAATAAAATGAATTCATAATTTTGTTATTTAATACATAGCAAACACATACCAAAGATTTTGCTGAAATCGAGAAACATTAACCCCTTCAACACCAGGGTTGAAAGTAAAAAAAAACTAAATTTTTGCTCATAATTTGCTCAATATGCCATTATTTCCTTCACTTGCTTTGTTTTAATGAAATTAATTTTACAATTTGTCTACTTAATCTATAGAAAACATTTCGTAAAGATTTTTCTGAAATCGAGAAACATTAACCCCTTCAACACCAGGGTTGGAAGTAAAAAAAACTGAATTTTTGCTCATAATTTGCTTAATATGTCCTTATGTCCTTCACTAGCTTTGTTTTAATAAAATTAATTTACAATTTGTCTACTTAATCTATAGAAAACATTTCGTAAAGATTTTTCTGAAATCGAGAAACATTAACCCCTTCAACACCAGGGTTGAAAGTAAAAAAAACTAAATTTTTGCTCATAATTTGCTCAATATGCCCTTACTTCCTTCACTTGCTTTGTTTTAATAAAACTAATTTACAATTTGTCTACTTAATCTATAGAAAACATTTCGTAAAGATTTTGCTGAAATCGAGAAACATTAACCCTTTTAACACCAGGGTTGAAAGTAAAAAAAAAACTAAATTTTTGCTCATAATTTGCTCAATATGCCATTATTTAATTTAGTTGCTTTGTTTTAATAAAATTAATTTATAATTTTATTACTTAATCCATAGAAAACATTTACAAAAGATTTTGCTGAAATCGGGAATTATTAAACTCTGCAACACCAAGTTTAAAATTCATATTTTTTAATATTTGTAAGTTTTGTATTAAAAACTTCCAGAATGTTACGTATTTATTAGCGGATTGTCAAGAAAGTCCAGATAAATATTCCTAGATGTATGAAAATTAAATTTTAGTTACAATTAATCATTTGAGACACATTGGGGCCAACAAATATTATTTAAAAAATAAAATCTGAAAAACATTGTACTTTGTGGTTATTAAACTCCTGATCAGATTTCTTTTAAACTTGCAACATCAATAACTTTCCGAATAGATTTAAAAATATGACTTTTAAGTCTAATTGTGCAGTTAGTCAACTGTGAGGAAAATTTTAAATAATAAATTTTGAAGATTCACAAATATTATAATTTTTACTTTTGTCTTTCAAATATTTAGTAGAAATTTCTTGTGTATCCAACATTTTCTCATCTTTCTGGCGAGCGCGTTCTGCATCGAACAAAGCAAATAGTATTCGGACGGGGCAAGGTCTGTACGATAAGGCGTGTGAGGTAAAACTTTCCAATCACTTCTTTCTAAATAGCTTTTAACAGGTACATATTACAACATGTGATCGAACATTGTCCTGATGGAATATTACGCGTTAATAATAGATAGGCCTCTTTTGTCAACTTTTCATTGTAAATAATGATTCAATCTTCTTGTTTCACACCGTTTTTTTTTTTATAGAAAATCTTGTGTTTAACACATTTTTTGTTATAGAATCTTGTGCGTAACACAGTTTTCTATAGAAAATTTAGTCTACAGTGATTTAGTGACAGTCTATTTGAGAATCTGTCCCAATTCAACAATTTTCTCCTCGTCTATCTACACAATTCTCAACAAAATCTTCCAAAGAAACATTGAAATATGCTTAATCTCTGCATTATTCTTTAAATCCTCAGGAACATTGTTGAAAACGTTGTTGTGTTGCACTTTTATTTTCACTTAAAAATAAAATAAAATCTCCAAACTAATTATAGTTACACTACTGAGGTCGTCCCTAAAGATTTAGTAACAGCCATAAAGCTTAAGTATTTAAAACACTCCTCACACACCGAGCTACACGTAAAAGTCATTTTATTACAATGTAAACGCAGATATTGCTGTAGTTTGAGTTTGAATGTGGCCTCCCTTTTCAGAATGCATGAACAGTTTTTATGCTGCTTGGTTAAAGGGAAGCGATTTGAAAATCTTTTAATTTACAGCAAATACATACAAGATTTTAAAACACTTTCGGTGGTGGACTATTTTCGAGGAAAAGTTTAATCCTAGTTTACTCTACAATTAATCAATAACAAAATCAGCAACATTTTCTCTCTGTATAACTATAGCAACCTATAGTGTTGCTATGTTTCTTAATTGTTTATAAAATATCCTTGATCTATTGTAGGGTATTTTGAAAATATTGTTATGTTTTCTTGTCATACAAATATCATCAAACCATTTTCACCAGCATTAAAACAAACACGTTCCAACAATGTACGAGTAACTCTGCGTTCGTTAGTCCGTCCGGCTGTCTGTCTGTCAGTAAATGACGCACCAAATGAACATACCACTGAAACACATAAATTTTCATTTCATTTTTCTCCATAACCCGCTCTGGGGACGATTAAAGCAAAAAAAAAAAAACGAATATATTTGTTTTATATCCCCCTCGTTACATACACTGATATTTTAAAACAACTACAACTACATGCATCAACAATAACAAATAAAAATGTCTGACGTGTGTATTTCCACCATCATATGTATGTATGTAGATACATTAGGGTAGTTCATTGTTGAATGACATTTTATGCAGATCATTTCAGAAAATAGATTGAAACCTATTTCAAACTAAATTTTGAGCAACATCATTTTAAAATAAAGTAAATTTTCTAAGTAACCACCCTACTGTTCTTATATACATACATATATACATATGTACATGTACGTATATATGTATGTACATATGTATGTTTATAAGATTTACGTTTCTATTTTTTATGTTTTCGAGTAGCTGCTTGCTACTGCTGCATGAACTAAAACCACATTAAAAAATAAAATATTTACGTGTGATTATGACCACAATGAAATTCATTTTTCCTTCTCCTCCACCACTTTTTTTGTGCGAGTGTTGTTTTCTGTTGTTCTTGTTTGTGTTTGCGTTAAAAACTATTTTATTGTTTTACTCGTGGGCTCAATTTTATGAGATGTTGTGAAATGTTTGTTTCAGATTCATTTTCATGTACTCTACGAAAATTTAATGTTTTTCAGCTAAATGTGCCGTATAAAAAGTTGGTTTGATTGTTTTGTTGGAGACTACCTAAATTTCATCCTAAATTTACCAGGGTAATACAAAATTATGTATGATATGATTTATAAACAGTTGGCCCACTGTATAACTAGACTAAAAACTCTGTTTTCCAAATCTACTCTAAACTAGTTTCTACTTCCTCTGTTTTAACTTAAAAGAAAACATTTGAAACAAGAGTTTGATATTAATTTAAATAAATTCAAAAGTTGGCTTGTTTCTTTTTTAATTTTCAAAACCAGAATGTAAATTTTATTATTTATGAAACAAAAGTAGATATTGGTTGTCCAAGTTTAAAAGAAAGTCGTTTAATATCCAACAGGACCCAATGTACAGTGTTTTTCAGATTTAATACTTTTTTTTAAGTATATTTCGGCCTCAAAGTGTCTTTAAGCATTAATTTTGACTAAAATTTAATTGTCATACTTCAAAGAATATTTATCTGGACTTTCTTCCAAAGTCGTTAATTAATAATTAACATTTTGCTGTATTTAATAGAAAATTTAAAAATACTAAAATATTTGAATTTTGAACTTGGTGTTAAAGGGTTTTAGTTGCTAGATTTCAGCAAAATCTATTGCAAATGTTTTCTATGGATTAAATAATCAAATTCTATATTCATTTTATTAAAACCAAGCAATTGAATGAAATAATAGCATATTGAGCAAATTATGAGCAAATATTTTGCTATTTTAATTTTAACCTTGGTGTTGAAGGGATTAATGTTTTTCAATTTGAGCAAAATCTATTGCAAATGTTTTCTATGGATTAAATAATTAAATTCTATATTCATTTTATTAAAACCAAGCAATTGAATGAAATAATAGCATATTGAGCAAATTATGAGCAAATATTTTGCTATTTTAATTTTAACCTTGGTGTTGAAGGGATTAATGTTTTTCAATTTGAGCAAAATCTATTGCAAATGTTTTCTATGGATTAAATAATTAAATTCTATATTCATTTTATTAAAACCAAGCAATTGAATGAAATAATAGCATATTGAGCAAATTATGAGCAAATATTTTGCTATTTTAATTTTAACCTTGGTGTTGAAGGGATTAATGTTTTTCAATTTGAGCAAAATCTATTGCAAATGTTTTCTATGGATTAAATAATTAAATTCTATATTCATTTTATTAAAACCAAGCAATTGAATGAAATAATAGCATATTGAGCAAATTATGAGCAAATATTTTGCTGTTTTAATTTTAACCTTGGTGTTGAAGGGATTAATGTTTTTCAATTTGAGCAAAATCTATTGCAAATGTTTTCTATGGATTAAATAATTAAATTCTATATTCATTTTATTAAAACCAAGCAATTGAATGAAATAATAGCATATTGAGCAAATTATGAGCAAATATTTTGCTATTTTACTTTTAACCTTTGTGTTGAAGGGATTAATGTTTTTCAATTTGAGCAAAATCTATTGCAAATGTTTTCTATGGATTAAATAATCAAATTCTATATTCATTTTATTAAAACGAAGCAATTGAATGAAATAATAGCATATTGAGAAAATTATGAGCAAATATTTAGTTTTTTTTTTTTGAAATCTTTAACCCCCTGGCCCACGATGTCGAACGATAACGTTCGCTTATATAAGACTTAAGACACGGTTGGAAAATAATATAACAATTTAAAATTTTTTTAGACCATAAATAAATGGAAAACATAATATCTACTATATGTAGTAAGGCAAAAGTTCATATCCGAGCTTGTATGAATGTTTGAAAGACTTAGCGAAATATCGGCTTGTACTTTCATTACATTTAACATTTTGCTGTATGTAAATGAAAAATCGAAAAAGTTAAATTAAATTTGTCCTTTGCCCTTGGTGTTGAAGGGGTTAAAGTTACTCGATTTTATAAAAATCTCTATTATATGTTTGCTATGGATTAAAGAATTAAGTTATGTATTCATTTTAGTAAAATTAGACAAATGCTTGCAGTAATAGCATATTGAGCCAATTATGGCCAAATTTTGGTTTTCTCAAAATACTTAAAATTCAATTATAAGTGATATTAAGTTAATTTTTTGTGAATTGCAATCTCTTGTAAATTCTTAACAGGAATTTTTATTTTTTAGAATTTGTTTAAAAAAGTTAAAAAAAAAAAATTTTGAAAAGGTCCTAAAAAAAATTTACTTTTTTAAACCGATAAAGGAGGTAGAAAATATTATCCTAGTTAGTTAGTTAAAAATTCTTATCATAGAATATAAGAACCTTATGAAACTAAAAATTAACTTATATATTAAAAATTTGCGATACGAAAAAAAATTATTCAATTTGAAAAACTCTAGTTTTTAAAATGCAGTACCAACATAAGTTTAAATTGACTTTATCCTAGACTACTTATGGCCGAATTCTCAGTAATTAGTTAACCATTGGTAAACTTTAAATTTAATGAACTTGAGCCTGACTAAAGAAATACCAACAATTTAAGAAATTAACAGTTCAACTAAAAATAATAATTGTTCTAAAAATTGTTATGGGTACCAGCTTCTAATGTTTGTATTTGTACTCAAAAGTGGTACACATAAGCATGTCGACGAAAGTGGACAAAAAACATAATAAACAAATGTATTTAAAGTTTACAAGACAAAAAATCTTGACATGAATACGAACTGAAGAAAAGGAGGCAACATATGAATAGAAATTGAAAAATGATAATTACAGCAAATTTCAAACCACCAGGTAACACTGGTTAAAGGATTGATATTTGTCTGTTGGCTAGCGGGCACCGCAGTGGTGCAGAGGGTTAGAACGCAAAGAATTCTGATGAGAGAATGTGGTTGTTCTCGAAACATGTAAATTCAACCCAGGTTTGAATCCCAGCCAAGAAAAATTATCAAATAAAAAAAAAATTTTTTTTTCAAGTTGTAAAACAATTCCTACCTTCAGTAAAAATAATTTAATGAAAATTAAATTAATGAACTTGAGCCTGACTAAAGAAATACCAAAAAATTTAAGAAATTAACAGTTCCACTAAAATAATAATTGTTCTAAAATACTAACTATTACTTGTTATTCTTATGGCAAACTAAGCATTGCGAATAAAGAATCATTAGTTAAGCCTTTGTCATTAGCTAACTAAAGACTGTGAATTCGGCCATTACAGCCACTAAAGTGACGATTAACTTCACGCTAGATTGCCTGAGATTTGTAAAGTAAGCAATTGACTTCTCTCTGCATTACAATGAACTCTTTTTATTACATTGTACTCTTTGTAAGATAGAGAGAGAAGTCAATTGCTAACTTTATACATCCCTTGTAATCTAGTGTGAATTCAATCGACACTTTAGTATATCTAGGTAATCTAAGGTGTACCTAGTCACTTTACACATTTTTTTGGACTGTACTTAAGAAAGTAGTTATTTTAGCCACCAGAAATAGTGTGAAATGGCCAAACACAAATACATATATAAATTTGGGTCATTAGTAGAAATTACTGTGCAAAAGTGTATAGAAATTTATGGCTAATTTATTAGCCCATACAGAACTGCTGGTAATTAAAAGTTTTCCAAAGTGGTTAAAAACATTTCTTGGGAAATATGAAAAATTAATTTTCTAAACAGTTGAAAGTTAATTTTAGTCTTTGAAAAGGATACTTGTCAAACTTTACAATAAACTAAATATACCTCCCTCATTGTCTTAGTTGAAAGAGATAAAAAGTGGAAATATAATAAGAAAATTAATTTTCTTTTACAAACAGCATCCGCACACACATACTTATATACACACAAACACACGCATACGTAACACACATGCAAACACTTTTGAGTTGCGCGCAAATTATTTGGCAGCACGCCAACCAAAATTCGAATACAAGCTACAAAAAACACCAACAAATTATTTTTGTTGATGCGCGACAATGCTTGGACAATAATAATTAAGCGTGTAAATAAAACAACAACAACAACAACAACAGCAACAAAATTAAAACAACTAAAGAAAATGAAAAGACGAAAAAGCGCATCATGATGAGCAGAGTTGCTAGTGTTTTTTGGGGGGAGGGTTGGCGGGCGGTTCATCTGTTTTGAAGTAGTTGCTGTTTGTTTTTTCTTGAGTAGGCAGCAGCATATTATTTTGTATGATGTTTTTGGCTTCCTAATGAAACGCCTGGTGCTGTTTTTATGCTTTAAGGAATTTATTGTTGTTAAGAAAAACTTAACGATGGAGACGAATTTTGAAATTTTAGCTATAAAATAATAAATTAAAATATTTTTCTTCTACAACTCACCTATGTACATACATATAGAAATATGTGTATATATGTATGGTTTTTAAAGAAGAGGCTATTCAAAACAACAGCCACTTTTCTATACAATCGGGGAATATACATACATACTCGTATATATGAGTGTATGTGTTTCTACTCTTCTCTTTATTTGTCTATAATTTTTCTTTTCTTTATTCTATCATATTTTGAACATGTCTGTTGGGGTTTTTCTGCTGCTGGTTGGTTGGTTTGTTTTTCTACCACAATCATAAATAATCTTATTCACCATCATCTGTGGGCATATCGTCATAATCATGACCATCATATCAGCATCATTAGTACCATTAGAATCATAAGTATCATCAGATCAAGTAATAATAACCCAGCAGCTCGGGGTGCCTGATCCGAGCTAGTTGTGGCCTGTAGAGCCCTCCTCCCTTTTCAGCTATAAATTTGGATATATACATATATATAAAAGAATGACTGGCATTTGATGCCTGTTATTAGCACTTACCAAAAGCTTTAAACCAATTTAGCTCTCAATCAAAAGCTGCAATGAATTGGTATCGAAGACATCAGGTCGATGTAATAGGTAAACGCCGCAAACTTTTAGCTGTTATTTTTCAACATTTCTACATTATAAAGTATTGACCATTGTTAACTTTGACTTTGCCCACCTTTCTTGCAACATATGTATTCAGCGCCAAATGAACTGCTTATCTTTTAAGGCCAAGAACGAATTATTGCAATTTCGGATACCCCTTTCTGAAGTGAAGCGCATTCCGGAAAGAAAGTTCTGCATCAATTGAAACAAGTAGAAATGAGGTCAAATTTCTCAACCTCAAAGTTTTTAACAGGTTTTGCAACGTGTGGTCAAGCATTGTCATGATGGAAAATTACGCTTTGATGCCTGACCACATACTCTGGTCGTTTTTCGGCCAATGTTCGCTTCAGACGCATTGGTTGAATTCGTTACAGGCTCCCAGTGATGGTCTGGCTAGATTTTAGTGGCTCAGAATAGATATGATCCTTTTGGCCCCGCAAACTATAGACCAAGTTAATGAGCTCCATGGATATTTGGCTTAGATATCGATTCGGCTAATTGACCGGTCTTCAGATACGACCTCTTAAGCTTCAGATTATCGTAATGGATCCATTATTCAACACAAGTAATGATTCGGTGCAAAAATTATTTCCTTTTTTTTTGCGTTTAAGCAGCATTTCGAACATGCAATATCGTCTTTCAAGGTCTCTTGGCTTCAATTTGCCTGTTTTTAGATGAATTGTGCTGCTCGAAAACGTTTTGAAATTGCTGCTTGAGTAGTTCCCAAATGTTGCAAATTCGAATAAATCGAATAATTTTAAATTGTTGAATTATTCGTTTTATTCGAACAAAGGAAATGTCGAAAAATTTGGATACCCTAGTCGAATAATTAGTAATCACACTCTAGGCTACTTAGAGACACTAAAGTAACAAATGAATACCTGCTAGATTACCTGTGATAAATAAAGTATACACTTAACTATCAATGGTTTGGCAAACAGCGCATATGTAACAAAATATCCAAAATTATATATAGTACATATAAGTCGGTAAATAATTAAACCTCAGAGAATACTACTTTTTAAAGGGAGGTCACTTATAAAACTTAAGTCACATGTAAAACTGCCGGGTAATGTGAATTGTGGTCTTTTTCATTAATAATATTGCAGTGCAGTTTTGTTAATCATACATTATTTATGGTTGTTTTTTTTTTTTTTGAAATGAAACAGAAATTATTCACTTTCGAACTTAAATAGTCCATTTAATGCCACTACTTGAGTGTATTAATGTTCTTAATACTCGTATGGTTAAAAAATGCATGTGTTGAGCAAAAAAAAAAGTAATAAATTTTCAAAGATCTTTTTACATTACAATTATGAAATGCAGCATATATGCTGCAAGGATTTCATATAAAACAGGTTTTATTGATTGTTAAACATTTGCTCAATAGGTTAATCAGTTTTAGGTGCCTATTATGAGCAAAATTCGATTTTGGACTGTGGTCGAAAATGTTTATTGAACGAATTTTCATTTGGTATTATGGTGCACATTCGATGAAAAAAACGCTATTGTGAAAATCACTCTTTTTGAGTTATTCACAATAGTACATTTCTATCAGCTGGCGCTATATTTGTTTACAAATTCTTAAAGAGAAATAAATTAATTATTATTTTTAGTTGAACTGTTAATTTTTTAAATTCTTGGTATTTCTTTAGTCAGACTCAAGTTCATTAAATTTAATTTTCATTAAATTATTTTTACTGAAGATAGGAATTGTTTTACAACTTGAATTTTTTTTTTAGTTGATAATTTTTCTTGGCTGAGATTCGAACCTGGGTTGAATTTACATGTTTCGAGAACAACCACATTCCTTCAGTAAAAATAATTTAATGAAAATTAAATTTAATGAACTTGAGCCTGACTACAGAAATACCAAGAATTTAAAAAATTAACAGTTCAACTAAAAATAATAATTGTTCTAAAAATAGCTATGGTCACCAGCTTCTAATGTTTGTATTTGTACTCAAAAGTGGTACACATAAGCATGTCGACGAAAGTGGACAAAAAACATAATAAACAAATGTATTCAAAGTTTACAAGACAAAAAATCTTGACATGAATACGAACTGAAGAAAAGGAGACAACATATGAATAGAAATTGAAAAAATGATAATTACAGCAAATTTCGAACCACCAGGTAACACTGGTTAAAGGATTGATGTTTGTTTGTTGGCTAGCGGGCACCGCAGTGGTGCAGAGGGTTAGAACGCAAAGAATTCTGACGAGAAATAAATTAAATTTGAAATGACCACCACGGAATTATGGTTTAATGATACGTCTGATGAATAGAATTGAGCTTCTGTGTAATGCCCTCCCATTTTTTGGCTGCCTGAACTTTAGAGCAAATACATTTTGCCAACAGTGTATCTTCTTCCATGAGAGAAACGAGCTTTTCCAATTGCTGTTTTCTACTTACGACCTGCATGATATTAACAAAAGTAATTTACAAGTAGTATTTGGTTGACCAAAACCAAAAAAACAAACAAATTCTTACATTTTAGATACATTTTTCACAGTTTTATATAGCGTCGACAGCAAATTTGTGTTCGAAAAAAAAATTCGCTGAACAACAAAATTTTCGACAGCGAACCAACTCATAATACAAATTTTATATTCGATAGTGTATTTTAGCCAGCGAATATCGATTGTCGAATGCAGCTCATAATAGGGGCCTTACTCTGGTTTTATTTTAGTAAAATAGTTTCAGATTATTATAAATTCAAATCTAGAGAAATATATGCATTTTGAAAACCTCTATCCTAAATACAATTTTCAGTAGGTCAAAGGTAAAATTTTTGTAATATTTTAAGTTTAATAACAAAACGGCGGTTATTTTTAAGCTGATTCGAATATTTCTATAAAAACTGTGTCTTATTTGAAGTCACTACTTTTCAGTAAACTTTTGTTGCGACTTAGTTCCCTGTCATTATTCTTCCAGGAATTGGTAACGAAGAAATCAGGTCGACGTAATAGAAAAATATATATGTCCCCCAATTGAACAAAAACACGGATTTTTATTAATAAATTTTTTTAGTGTCTTCTATAATCTTTTCTTAAATATTAATAAATACGCATCAATTGGTGTTACAAAACTATTCAAAAACTTAAAATGAAATTGGAAAAATAATATTAATTTAAGGAAATTTTGATTCTTGTAAGAAATTTACGTTTATATGTGTGTGTGTAAAATCAGACAGAATTTTGTCTTTTTAACAAATTTCTGCTATAATACACAAATATTGTTTATTCTCAAATTGTTGGTATTTATTTTATTTGGAACCGAAACCCCCCCTTGAGTTAAATATTATTTTCATTCAGTTTTCCATTAACTGAATTAAACAGCAACAGCAGCAAAATATTTTCATAAACATTATAAAATATTAACAAACAAAAAAAAAAAAAAAAAAAATTAAAAGAAATTAAAACAAACGCTACAAGTCAAACAAAACAAACCAGAGAATAGAAAGGAATTATGCCCAGCATATGTTAATTAAATTAATAATTTAATTTAATTTTCAGCAATAATAATGCTGAAAATCAAAAATATTAACAAAAAAAAAAAAAAAAAAAAAAGGAAAGGAAGGCGGCATGAAAAGTCTTATGAAAAAGCAAAATCTTGGCATAGTTTCTAATGACTGCTTTTTTTTTTTTATAAACAAACACAAAACCCAGAGTCTTTGGCGGGAATCTAACCCGCAACTCTCTGACTGATAGTCCGGCATACTATCGCCTAGTCTATCGGGGCACCCAAAAATACTATCTGAATTATTTGGCAGCAGTTTATGAATTGTGTCGATTATTAATTTCTAAAAATTAAAATATCGTTGAACATGATTGAAAGGTAGTAATTTTTGGTTTGGAATGGGCGATAACTTAAAAATTTAATACAAATCAATTAGATTATAGTCATTATCAGTAACTAGTTATTTGAGTGATGTCAGAGTATTAACTTAAGGTACGGTCACACTTGGCAAATATTTTCCGACAAAGACGTCACCACTAAATAACATATATTTGAACTCGTTTATTTATTGAAAAAAATTTCGTTTATTTAGGACAGAACACAACAAATAACGGGTCCGCCATCTAACGTGTTTTTTTTTCTGTCTACTAGTGTTACCAAACGTCTGTTACCAAATGTCTGATTTGACAGATAATTAGTTTTATTCTTCCGCTGAACGAATATTGTTCAGGAGTTGACCATCCAATGCGTTTTCGCTTCGCTAAGTGGGCTTGCGAACGACTTACAGAAGATGCCGATTTTGCCAAAAAAAAAATCATCTTTTCAGATGAAGCTTATTTTGATCTTGGCGGGTACGTAAACAAACAAAATTGTCGCATTTGTGGCACAGAAAACCTGCACGCATACATTGAAAAGCCGTTGCACCCAAAACGAGTCACTGTTTGGTGCGGATTTTGGTTGGTCCAGAGGCATACTTGGGCCATTTTTCTTCGAAAATGAGCGAGGAGTGGCCGTTACAGTCAATGGCGATCGTTATCGGGCCATGTTGAACAAATTTTTGTTCACAAAAATTGTAGAGGAGAATATTGGCAACATTTGATCGCATTATCAGCCGCAGAGCTGGGGCCAAATTACCGCATTCGATATCGAGTAAAATTGATCGTAATTTTCTTATTTGAGATTAGGGCATTCGTTATCGAGCAAGAAATTTAGTACATTTTATCATAATTTCGATATCGAAATCATTTTTGATACGATAGCTCATTCGATCACGAATGCGGTAATTTGGAATGTCGTTTGGCCACCTCGGAGCTGCGATTTGACACCGTTGGACTATTATTTGTGGGGTGCCGTCAAAGATAAGTGTTACGCCGACAAGCCAGAGACAATTGACGCTTTAAAGGACAATATTCGTGAAGCCACTGGTGAAATAAAGCTGCACACAATCGATAATGTGCTTAAAAGTTGGACCGATCGTGTAGGCTACTGCATGGCCAGCCGAGGCAGCCATTTGAATGAAATTATTTGCCATTATTAACCGGAGGGATTGTACTTTCAAATAAAAAAAATTTTTATAGCATTTGAAAAAAAAAATTTTTTTGGCGGACCCTTTATTTATTTGATAATGTTTGATCTTGCAAAACTCTTGTAAGAGTAAACAATGTCAAACAAATTTCTGCTAAAACAAGTGGTTACGTTTGTTTGAGTAAATATAGTCAAATTACTTATGGCCCAATTCATGGCGTAAGTGTTCTGTATAGCAATAAAGTTTCATTATATTGGCATTTTAACCCATTACTTTTCAGTAATTATGGAAGTAGTCAGTGTATTGCTTTTAGAAAGTACTTTTCACTAACGTTTAATTACTTAGCTGATTGCAATTTATATATTTTTGGGTCATTTCACACGTTAATGCTGTTTTTCTGGCTAAAAAGTCAATTTGTTACTTTATACATCCCAGGTAAACTACTGTGAATCCAGTTGTCTCTTTAATGACTCTAAGTAAGCAGTTTTTATCTTTAGTAATTTTGTCATTTTATTATAACTTTATTTTAAACAACAAAGTTTTATTTTGCTTTGAAAATGTAGAACTTTATGACAATGAAGAGTCATATGCAGGTAATTTTGCTTTACTCCTTAAGTTCACAGAAGCTTATGTTGAATGTGTTCCATCAGTTTCAACGTTGGAGAGATGTTGAATGGTGACTTTGACATGGATGGAAGACAAAGATTGCCCAGGCCAGTCAAACAAGTTTGAAAACCAAGAATTGGGAAGATCAAACTTAACAATAGCTTGCAAAATCATTCAGCAAAATCGACAGCACAACCAAATATCCATGGCGCTAATGTAATGCTCTGTATTTGGTGGGACTAAAAGGGTTCTATCTATTATGAGCTGTTGAAATCTGGCCAGACCATCACAGGTAACCTGCAATGAATTCAACTGATTCGTTAGAAACGAAAATTGGCCGGAAAACTCTCAGAGATGCGGCCAGATATGAAAGCATCATGACAACATGTTGCCAACTACTGTTTGAATCTATTTAGAAAGAAGTGGGAAATGGGAAGTTTTGCCTCAACCGCCTTATAGTCCAGACCTGGCCCGGTCCGACTTCTATTTGTTTCAATCGATGTAGAACGCTCTGTCTGGGATACACTTCGCTTTAGAACAGTATTAACGAAATTGGCTTGATTCGTTCTGGGCCCAAAAAGATTCGAAAACGATCTTTTGGCGCCGTCAAAGTGCCCAATATGTTGACATGATTAGCTTGCAAAGGCTTTTCAACAATTGCTCTTTGATTTTCATGTTGACTGAATATCTTACACATCCTACATTTTCATAGGGAATTGTGAAATTTATTTATTGGAAAAAAAAAAAGATCTTGTTATGAACTGATATTTACAAAATCCCTTCAATAATCTTTAAGATTTTTAGAAAACTTTTCAGACCTCCCCCAAACAAATCAACAATAATATACAGGGGATCTTTCAGCAATAGCAAAAAAATAAAAAAACGTAAAACCGTAAAATAAAACAATTGAAACCAAACAGAAGAGCAAAGAAAATTATAGAAAATTTTCAACAAGTCAATCAGAAAGGAAATAACACGAAGCAATTGTATAAAAGAATGCTAAAAAATAATGTAATTTAATCACTTAAAGACCAAGCAAGACATGAACAGCAACAGAAACACGAAAATCTTAACAAGAGAACGAAACGAAACACGACGGATTCATTTAACAGCCATAAACATTTTTGTAAGAATGTATGAGTAATAAATATACATGTACACATATCTATGAGATACATACATACATAAAATGAAAACTAGACAACCCAGCAAGTACATTTTTTTATAACGTAATCCCAAGTACTCATGACAGAGTGTGAAAGAAAACAAAAATGTCTGCCTTAAAAACAGCAAAAGGAACTGAAAACTTACTTATACATAAACAATTTACAAGTTTATAGGGTTGTGCAGCAGATCCCAAGAGATATTCCGCTCATTCACTCACACTTGAGTGAAAAAATACGATCATTTTGTAATGCACAACAATTCTATATTTAGACCGATCACATACACTCGCTGTGTGAGTAATCAAATAACTCGTCACTGCTTTAGTATTAGAGAGCGCCTGCGTAATGCAAATAATTGTAGCGCTTAGTTACGTATCGTATACAGCAGCAAGAAAAAGATCTTTTGAAAAGGTAGAAAGCAGAAAAACATCATGGCTGCTTCAAAAAAAAAAAAAAAAATATATATATTTTTCTAGTTTTTCTTGAAAAATGTCTGCCATTTTGTTTTTCCTCTTTACTTTATTCATTATCTTCTTTATTTTTACTATGTGTTTTGGTTAATAAGAAAATTTTCCTAATTTTTGTAACAGCAGCATGAATCAAAAAATTTTGCAAGAAGAAAAATAAAACAATCTACAAAGAAAATGTGTGGCAAAATTTATTACTTGTTCATTAAGCAACACTTTAACTTTAGGACAGAGTGTAAAAAGAGTAAAATCGCTTTAGATTAAAAAAGGCTTTGAAGTTTGAGCAAGCACTAAATCTAAATCAACCTGAACACTGTTTTTCAAGAGCCATTAAGGACAATATTCTAGCAATGACAAAAGGTAGCTCTTCTACGCAAGTAAAAGCTTAACAGCTTAAAGTTAGTCAAGCAGTGGTCATAAGAGTCCTAGAAAAGTGTGCTATTGTTCCAAAAACACAAATCGGAGTTTGAAGAAAGGCTATTAATGAATGCCTAAACAAATGAAAGACCGCATTGTGTATAAACTGTTAAGGAACGTATAAAATGTGCCAGAGATCATAGAATTTTAATAGTAGATGACTGGAAGTGTGTAATCTGGCCATACGAATCCAAATTTATTCGTTTTCAATCCGAAGGCAAACAATATTGCGGGCGCTGAAAAGCCTAATGAATTACAAAGACACCAGTTTAAGGAAACATTGTAGCAAGTTGATGGCACTTCGGACCACTACAGAGAATCGTAAAAATAATAAGCAAACAAGACTAACTGCGTATTTTGCAAACTCATCTTCCCGATTTTGTAGATAAAAACGTCTATCATGTGTATGAAGTTTCATTGACCTTAAAATAGAGTTTAAAATTGGTTTACTTTTCATTTCATTACCAACATTTGCATTAATAGACTATGCACTATGATCAATGCGGTCCAAGCTAAACTAATCATTAAACTAGATTAAAAATAGTGAGCGTCAAAATAAAGTCAACACCACTTATTATCCAAAAAAAATTTAAATTTTATTAATAAATATAATGTTATATTAGTAAATTATATTGCATTTTTCTTGAATTGAATTGAATTCAGAAAAAAAGAAACAAAAACAAAAGCGTTTACATATTTAATAGATTTATTGTTAAAATTGGTTTATTTTTTCTATGCGTCAAAATAAAGTAAACAGTGGCATCATTCTTATGCAAAAAAAAAAAAAAAACCTTTCATTCCATAATTAGGGGCAATTATTTTAATTTTTAAATTTTGGTATTTCTTTAGTCAGGCTCAAGTTTATTAAATTCAATTTTCATTAAATTATTTTTACTGAAGGTAGGAATTGTTTTACAACTTGAAAAAAAAATTTTTTTTTATTTGATAATTTTTCTTGACTGGGATTCGAACCTGAGTTGAATTTACATGTTTCGAGAACACATTCTTTGCGTTCTAACCCTCTGCACCAACTGCGGTGCCTGCTAGCCAACAGACAAACATCAATCCTTTAACCAGTGTTACCAGTGTTAATTTTTCTTTGTTTGAAAATATGGCGGTAAAATACCATTCAAAATAATTGTAAGTTTCCAAATTTATCAATATAAAAATTTAGTGCTTTAAATGCTGTAAATTGCTGAAAATATTACCAAGACTTCTAGAAAACCTGTCAACGCGAGACGATTAAAATATCTTTGCTGCCAAATGGCCCATATGTTAGAGTGTCACAAAGAACAAACAAACCAAACGTTTAAATTTCTCCATATATGGCGTACCAAGAACAAGCCCTTATGTAATATATATGTTACCAAGACGGTAAAACTTGGTGGCAGCGTAGTAATGGGTTGGGGTTGTATGGCGTCATTAGTGTCGCTAATTTAACATTTATAGAATCTACAATCAAAAAGAAAAATTATTACGCGCCCAGAAATTAGAACTAGCGCAGAACTAGATTTCCAACAGGACAATGATCCTAAACATACCTCCAAAATTGTGAAAGACGGGTTGTTCAATCCAAAAACTTTAGAATATTATCCGCAGTCTCCAGACCACATTCCAATTGAGTACCTGTGGGAATATCTGGACGAAAAAAAAATAGTCAAATAAATGTTTCTTGCAGGGATAACAACATGTTTTACATAATTTTAATATATGTACCTGTATACGTTATGCTAGAAATACAACTGGTAACGAACGACGAATTTTTGGTAGCAAATATTCGTCTCTAAAAATAAAACACATTTGTTTAAGTTACTTCTTTGGGTTAATTTCTTAGGTTCTATGAACCTCTACCCAATTAGGCGATTCGACATAGACTGATTTATTGAATAAAATTACTTAAAATCAAATTTGCAGTATCAAAACAATAGCTGACCAACAAAATTTTGCATAAATTAGCCAATCAAAGAAAGCAATGCAATAATATTTAAAGCTGATCAAATATTTGTCACAAATAACCGAAGCATTGATCAAATGAAATTATGAAATATAATCGAAATTTAATCCAATATAATTTAAAACAAATTTACCAAAAATTGCAACCAAGCATATTATCATTAGCATGGGCATTCATGTCGGCCATCAAAATAACATGGGTATTCATAGCGTTGCTAACGTGTAGATGAAAATACAAACAATAACGGCGTCGGTTGAATTTGTCATATGCGGTGAACTCTGAAATAGAGAAATAGAAATCTATTTCTTACGCCAGCAAACAACAAACAAATAGTCCAGAGTGACCATGTTTCGTTTTAGTTTTTAATGTTTTAGTAAATAATGTCAATTTTTTCTTTAAATTATTGTTTAATTTTTTACTTTATATAATTTAAAATAGATATAGAAAATTGTTATATGCATTTTTTTTTTAAATATGGTCACACTACCTATCAGCTGTTATACGAAAACAAAAACATTAAATTATTAAAAATTATTATTTATTTACGTCGTTATTGTGCTTCATGCGATGAATTTACATAGTGAATTGTCACCAACTAGCTCTTCGTGTGGGTGAAATTCGTGGTTCGTCTCAGTTGTGTTCCTAGCATTATTTTGAAGCAACAAATTTTAAAAAGTCGTTAAAATTTAATTATTTTTTTGTGTTCCTTATTTTTTTAGTTTTTGTTAAGGAGTTATATTTTGCTAAGTTACTTATGAATTATGCAATATATTTCGTTTTAAATTTGTACAATCGCCCATGGTCTGAAAAACGCAAAACGCTTACAATTGGCGATCTGACTTATTTGATTGAAACTGCACTTTAAACACAAAATGAAATGATGCACAATTTAAATTTAATCACCCCTATCGTGAATAAAAATCCACATGAAATTTGTTCCCATTTCACATTTTCCTATTAAAATTCAATGTTAAAAAAATAAAAGGGAACAAATTTCAGGTGGAATTTTTATTCACGATAGGGGTGAATATGTTTTCTTTTTATTTAAGCTAAAGCTTGTAACATTTTTCCACGATTTTAATTAAAAATATGCAATTTAAAAATTTTCTTTGATTTTGTTAATTGTCTGTTTCAATTGTTTACTTTTGAACTAGCGATTTACCAGCTAATATAGAAAGTAAGAACGCTGTCGGCATTTTAATTTGAAAATTATTTATTTGTTTACGTTATTCTATGACAAAACATCTGTTTTTATTGTTCGAACATATGTAGCTTCGAAAAATGGCAAAACGTTAGCAAATCGTAGCGATTTAAGAACAGGTCAAAATGTGTTTGCGTTTTTAAAACTGTATGCGATTTGAAAACACTGCGTCTTTCAGAACATGGCCGAATGTATAATGAAACATTTTTTGAAACAATATTAGGTGTTTATTTTATATTGGTGCTCACTGTATATCATAAATACTTTTAATTTCAATGAAAATGTTTAGTTTCTTCATTTAGCTTTTCTTTAACATTAATAAATGAGTAAAAGTAATTTGTGTTACATAAATATTTAAACATATGTATATGTATGCGAACGGATTTTATGTGAACAGATGCTTCTTATTGCATTAAAATCGTCCCAAAATGAATTCATACTTTCAATCATCTGCTTTATTATTTAATGGCCAAATGTTTCGATGAAATCTATAAAAATTTATATAGAAAAATAAAAACTAAAAATAATAAAACTGACGTAGACAGCAAGCAGCCCGTCTGTGTTTGGTTGCCAACCTCAGACGCCAAGCGGCCAGAATATATGTATAAAAATCTTTGTATGTTTTTAGCTCTATGTGTGTTTAATTTTCTTTTTTTTATTAATAAACAAAACAAAAATGTTGTTTGATATTTATTTTAGTTTTTCCCTCTTTGATTTTTTTCATAGGCAAAAACATATCCGTTTATTAATAAATTGTAGGGAAAGAAAAGGATAATTTTGGATCGAATGATGACGTTGAAGATGTTAAGAGTTTTTGTCTAGTAATAAAATTTCAAAATGTTTGTGTTTTATTTTTGAAACAATTTGTATTTTATACAGAATGTTTCTTTTATTTTCTTTTAATTTCGAAATAAGCGGTTTATTTTCGTAATTGATGATTGTGTTGTGTTGTCGGTAAGACTGCAAAAAAAAGAAAAGAAAGAAATCTGTTTTTAATTTTAAAAATTCAAATTTAAATTTAGTTTATAGACAACCACTTTTTCCTCAAAACAAAAATAAAAATTAAAAATAAATAATTTATTTTCAGCTTTCTTTTTATAAAAATATAAATTTATTGATTTTTATTTTTATAACAAATAAACAAACAATTAAATAAAATAAAACAATTGCTGTTGTTTATGTTTATGTTTATGTTTCTATTTTAAGTTTTGAACTTGTAGCAATTAATAAAATAAAAATTATTTTAGGATTTATTTTTTACTTTCACGTGTTTTCTTTCATTCTAGACAGCTGTTGCTGTTCAAATTTTCGGATTTCCCTGCTTGATTTTATGAAATTTCAATTGGTTTTGTTTGGTTTTTTATTTGAGACATTTGCCACTTGAAAAGAATTTCCTTTCTGGAAGTGAACATCCCATATTTGTAATTTGAGTTAGGAAAGCAACTGGTTCGTTGTTGTTTTTTTTTTGTAGCTGCAGATAATTAAGTAATTTATGAATAGTAATATTCCTTAAATATGTTTTATTTTTATAATCAAATTATATTCACCCCTATCGTGAATAAAAATTCCACATGAAATTTGTTCCCTTTTCACATTTTTCCTAATAAAATTCAATGTTAAAAAAAATAAAAGGGAACAAATTTCATGTGGAATTTTTATTCACGATAGGGGTGATTATTTTGTGTTTAACAAAGTTATCTTTAGAAAATCTTGTGTTTAATACAATGTCTTAATTTGCGCAAATTTATTGGTGAAATTAAAAACAAAATTTTAATTCCTTTTTTAAAAATAAAATTTTTGCCGGCAGACAATTGAAAAAATTTTGTTTCAAATGACTATTTTTTAAACAAATGTATTAAATCAAAATTAAATTCTAAATAAAATAAGCTAAATTTCTCATAAATTGATTGACAAATTTTAAAAATATGCTACATACTTTTTTTAAAATTTTGCTTAGAATTGTCTTTAATTAAGCAAAATTCTGTTAATCTTTTTAACAAAAACTTATAAATAATTCTAACATCAAATTGCTTATAAAACGTTTAAAAATTCCACTGAGCATAAAATAAAATTAAAATATAAACACGTCTACTTTTAAAATTGTTAAAAGTGGGCGTGGCAAAATTTAAAATTAAGAATCTTGATTTCAATTATTCATTGGCTGAGATTTTTAATGTAAAAAAGTGGCTAAATTTTAAATAAAATCAAACAATTGTCAGCAACATTTTAATCATCATTTCAATCATAATTATACTACTCTGTTAAATACAAGGGCGGTTCGGAAACTTCTTAGCCTAGAACAGAAAGCGCGGTAAATAAACAGAAAAAAGTTAAGTGTTTTTGAAACTTCAAAGATTTTGAAATATCTGTGATTTGTTTTAAAATTAATTCCCAGTTTCATTGAGCGTAAAATACTTGTATACTTTTTACAGTCCGACCGAAACCGGTGTTTGCAGGTTGAAATTGAACCGAATATAATATTCGTCTAAAAAATAGATATTCGGCGTAAACTGAAACACCCCGAAACTTTCAAAATAAACTATTAATTTTATAGCATGTTTAGATCATTCTAAGGTGCATAATTGCTCACGCCATAAATCTTGTTTTTTGGGAAAAATAGTTTTAAAGAAACAGATTTCAGCTTCTTTGTAAATATTTTACAATGAAATGTAAATTTGTGTATTTGATTAATTATATTAAAAGCGTTTAAAATGCTAAAAATCTATGTTCTTCCTTTATTAAATTTTCGGTTTCGATACTTGGTCAAATTATGGCCGAATACCGAATATTGGTATTAGGCCTATAATAGTTTGATTTAATTACAAAATTTTCATTAACAGACATTTCGCTATGACCAGTAATATGAAAAACGTTGTGGAAATGCAAAACAGATCATTATACTAGGCATTACTTGGCAGACCCCTTTCAATTGCCCTTCTCAAGTAGGCCTTCTAACAGGCATCTAACCAGTAGCGTGTAGGCAAGACATTGATTGACAATGACATGCCGTATAAAATTGAAATGATTTTGCAATGCGTCTAGAAGTTCTTGTGACTGCAAAATAAGGCCTTCTAAGAAGGCCTCTTTACAGCATCTTTTTTCCGCTGGGAACTTTTCCCAATTCACATACACATGTGTGAAAAATTCTATGTTTAAATGTTAAAGAAGAAATTATTTTCAAATGAAATGTGTTTCTAATCTATTTCGTAGGACACGTGAGTTATTTTTGTAAAATAAATACAAATGAAATTATGTACAAAAATTAAAGCTAGCTGATTATTTATAACAATAATTGTCTAACAATTTATTTACAAAGGGAAATAGAACTCGACAGTTTTTTTTTCTCTATGTATAGGTTTAAGGTTAAAGGAAATATAAGTAAAAGTATTTGTCATTGAATATAATTATAGATTTATTTACAAAAAAAAATAGAGTAAAATAAATGGGGGCATGTATTCAAGAGGTTCAAGTTTAAGGCTCATTATTTGCTAAAGAATTTAATTGAATGCATTGCTTTACATTAGAAAGCAGTGGTTGGCAAGTCTAGCTAAAAGGTAACAAATTTCTCAAACAAAATAATGACAATATTTTGCATGAAGCTAAAAAGTTTTTACACTGATTAAATCAAAGCAAACAATAACCAAACCATTCATAATTAAGCAGTTTTCTTTATCTACCAGCCAACCACTGTTTTAAAATCTCTTCAAGAAATTCCTTAGAAAGTCTAATCTCATTGCTTTCACAGATGTAAACTCAAAGTAAGGAAAAATTAATGAAAAATAAACCTTTATTTTCCACTTATAAACTGACATAATTAAACTGGGAGCAAAAGTGGGGGAAAACACAAAAACAGACAAACAGCATTCGTCGGATTTATACACACACGCCATGTTAATCTCGGTTTACTAATTGTTTCCGTTCCATTTAACCGGTATGTGTGAGTTAAACAACAACGCACAGGACCATACAAGCAGCAGCAGCAGCAGCAACACTAATAATAATATAAAACAGGACTAAAGACAATGATAATGTTACAAACTAAAGGTGTTTTTTTTTTGTTACATCACAAACTTAATGAAGTGAAGATGTATGAATTAAAATGAAACACATATTTTTTCACATACTTACACACATACATAAATAAGTACTTAGTAAAATATACATACATACATACATACACAGCCTTAATATAAATTTCTTTTAGAAAGCCTACTTAAATGTATTTTATGTTTGTATGCTCGATTTAAGTCGAAAAAATAAAAGTGTAATTATGAAAAATAAAATAAAAAATCATAATAAAATTTTAAATACACCCCAGTTCCGGGCTAAAAGACAGATACTTATGTACCTACATGCCTACAGCACCAAAAATGCCCTGCAGTTTTAATGGCAACAATTGACAATTTTTAACTAGATAGTTACTTTCCTAATACAAAGTAAAGGGAAGGCAAGTTATAATCTAACTAAACCAAGGATTGAAAGTAAATAATGTAAAATAGGACCAAAAGGGCAACATTTATAGATATTCTGAAATTGTGGAACTATTGGGTCTATAAGTTAAAAATGCGGGATTCATAACAGTAGACGTATCTTTGGAAATAGGTTTTTGTCTTTAGTAACTTTTATGTAATTTTGAACGGTAATTTCTGTCATTTCTTCTCACTTAGTTATTGCACATTAAATAGTGTAAACAAGAAAGTTTTTTTTCCTTCGAAATGTCGAATGTTGTGCCAACAAAGCGTTGGAAGCTTTGCTTTGGCTCTCCAAAGCTTATGTACATATGTTGAATATGTTCCATCGGTTTCAAAGTATGATATATGTTTTTTGTGAACCAGAAGTGAAGACTTTGACACGGAAGACAAAGATCTCCCAGGTCCTCCAAACATGAAAAGACCATGAAAATTGAAGTCAAACTCAAATAGAATCATTCACACAAACAGCAATTCAAATACGTTTCATTTCATTTCAGGATTCATTTAAAAGCAAGGAAATTGGAAACCATGAGCACTTCAGAGAGACCTTGTTTATTGGAAACTAATATTGGTCAATAAACGTCCAGAATATTCCGCAAGACATTTTGTCACATCACAACAGAGTATCCGAAATGGCCTTGATTCGTTTTTTGGCCTCAAAAGATGAACAGTTCTTTTGGCGCTGAATTCATATGTATATCGATTTATTCTCAATCTGTGATAACTTCTACTTTGAATGTAAAATCGATTTTGATTTTAGAAATATGAGTGATCACAGATTGGGGCCTTTTTCTCATTTAAATACATATTTATAAAGATATTAAGGTTTTATTGAGCTGTTGAGGTATTAGTTGGACCGCTATCGCTAAAGTATACTTAAATAATTTTGTTGTTGTTGCTTGGTGTTTTTCTAACAGACACACTACCACACGTGTCCCATTAAAAACTAAAACATACACACACGCATCAATAATAAAATCTTAATAACAGAAACCGAAGGCGACTGACTACTCCCTAAAGTAGCAATGAAAGCAAAAAAAGAAATAGAATAATAAGATGAAAAAATTAGGAAAGCATTTCACAAAAAGATTTTTCTTTAAAAAAAAAAAAAAAATTAGAAGACTAAAGTGGGCATTTAAGAATGTTGTTTCTATAGATGTTGTAGTAGGAACTCTTGCTGTAGTTGTTTGTTATTTTACATACAGTCAGAGTCGAAATTTTGTACACAGCAAACAATTATATCTGGGAAGAATAATATCTTTAAAAGAAGTCTATTATTTAAAATTTATTTATAAAGCGTGATTCATTTCGAAGTTTTCTACTTTTTATACCCTACACCAGCATAGTGGGGAGGGTATATTGGATTTGTGCTGATGTTTGTAACGCCCAGAAATATTTGTCCTACACCCAACTTAAAGTATATCGATCGACTCAGAATCATGTTCTAAGTCGATTTAACGATGTCCGTCCGTCTGGTACAGGTCGCAATTTTGAAGATATTTCGATAAAATTTGCTACGTGATATTTTTTCGGCCAAAGGATGGATGAGATTGGAACTGGTAGAAATCGGTCCATTATTTGACTTGGCTCCCATACAAATGTCCTCCCAAAATTGGGGCTTACCGATTATAAATATTTGAATTATGCAAGTATCCAAACAAATTTCATCACAAATGAGTGGTAAATGAAGCCAAATCACATCTACAAATTTTGTGCAGATCGGTCCATAATTACTCGTAGCTCCCATATAAGGCCCACTTCCGAAAATCACTTTAAAGAGCATAACTCTTTCAAAAATGTCGGTATCCAAATAATATAGAACCCAGATATATTTCATATGTATGCACTTAATACGGTACAATTTTATTATGATCGGTCCATAATTAGTTGTAGCTCCCATATAAGGCCCACTTTCGAAATTCACTTTAACGATCATATAAAATTTGACACAAATAAGTTTCTTATATACAGAAATAATGACACCTAATTTTGTAATGGTCGGTCCATAATTAGTCGAAACTCCCATATAATTCAATTTAAGCTCCATAAATCTTTTAAAAGTATTTATATCGAGATAAAGTTTAACATACGTAATATTTATATTCATAGACATCATGACACTAAATTTTTGGATGATCGGTCCACAATAGGTTATATCTCGCCCATTTCTGAAAAACTGTTTTATACATATACTAGGGTAGGGTATTATATGGTCGGGCTTGGCCGACTATACTTTCTTATTTGTTTAAAGAAAAAAAAAAAAACAGAAAATTCAAATTTAATTCTTTGACATTTATTTTTGGAAGATTATGTCTATCAAATATTGGCCGTTTCTACGTAGCAGGTGGTCTGTCCGTTGAGTCAAATTTTCAATGACTCGTTCGAGCATTTCGACTGGTAACTGGCAAATGACACGCGTGATGTTTTATCCCAATTCCGCCTGAATCGAAGCGGTTTTGGCCGCATAAACTTTAGACTTTACATATCCCCAATGGTGGCCAATCGACCGGCCCAAAACGTGAAATTATGTGTTCATTGAAGTGTTCTCTCAATAAATCCATTGTTTGATGCAATGTATGGAAAGTGCCGCCATCTTGCTAAAACCAAATGTCATCGAGATCACGCGATTCAATTTCAGGCATTAAATAGTCGGTTATCATGGCACGAGTTGCTGCGAACGGCGCCGAATTGACTGTTCACGGTCTTCGTGTACATTCTTAGCTACGGCCGCTTTATTTTCTTTACAGCGTGCTGGACGTGGTCTATTCGATCGAATATTATCCAGTAATGAATGCTGGGTCTCAAAATGGGTGATGGTGTTGCGAATAGTACACTCTGTAGGCCGATTATGTTGACCATAAGTTGAGCGAAGTGCACGAAACAAATTGCTCACAGAACGTGAATTTGCGTAATATAGTTGAACGATTTGTAAACGTTGTTCAGGCGTAAGTCTTTTCATTATGGAATGCCAAACAATACTAAACAAAAATAACATGGCAGCATGACACGACTCACACGTGATCTGGCAAAAAAGGCTATTGAAAGAAGTATCTCTACTTGAATCACCCTATATATTATTTTTTCAGATAGGCATAACTTTTATTAAACAATTATCTTTTTCTCCTCATACTGAAAGATATGTTATAAGTTTTATCTAAAAAAAAGAGAAAATGCTCTTAAAAATGGAGTCAATATTTACTATACAGGACGTTAAAATATGGGTAGAATAAAATAAGTACCGTTAATAATTATAAATTAAATTAGTAATAATTATGTAAGTACAGAGTTAGGAAATTATTTAAGAAACCGAATGGCATGTGACAAAGTGGAAGAGTGACCAGAGGTAAGAGATTTAATAGTGTTGCATCGAAGCAACGGAAAATCTCTAGCAGATATTGCTAAAATTGTGAACAAAAGCTGGTCAGCTATTCAAAAAGTTATTGAAAGAAATAAAGCTCGAGGAAACATAAAAACTCCAAAATATACTCTCCAATTGATAATGTGAAGCGCAAAATAGTCAGAGAAGTCAAGAAAACTCGAAAGTCTAGCGCAGTCAAAATAGACATTTCTAAGACTGAAGACATTTCTAAGACACGCGGAGATCCAGTAATCGCATCGACAATTTAAAGACGGCTGAATAACCTTGGACTTCATGAAAGAATGCCTAGAAAAAAACCGTATATTTCTGCAGTACTAAACGTAAAGACTTTGCAAAAGCTTACTTAACTTCTCCTTCATTTTTCTGGAATAATGTAATACTATTTAGCGATTAGAGTAAATTTGAGATTTTTGGATCAAAATCAAAAGGAAAGGTCTGGAGAACAGGAAATAGTGAGCTGCAGAAGAACAGCACCTTAGTGCTTGAAATCCATGAAATCAATTTTAGTTTTAAAAAAAATTTAAAGTAAGACAACTTTAAGCCTTAAATACAATTTTAAGTTGTTTCAAAATTATACATTTCTTATTATGATAAAAATATTTTGCTTCATAGATAAAAAAAGCAAGCTGTATACTAAATTTTGACTCTGACTGTAAATTCATTTTTATAATTTTGTGTATTTTTTGTTTGTTCTTTTGTTTAATAACTCATGCTGTGTTTTTTGTTGTTCCATTTAAGCTTTAGAGAAGAGAAGAATACCCATAAAAATTAGAGATTTTTGTTTTTGATGTTATTTAATGAAAGCAGAAAAAAACACAAAATGGCGTTTGAATTCTGTTTTGTTTTTTTTTTTTTGTAAATTTATTTTTTACATAAATCGTAAAATATACTCGTGTTTGTTTCCAGGTATTTGGTTGTATAATTACAAATTAAGATGGCCTCATTCGCGTAGAATGTACAAAAAGCTGTAATTGTTCCCCTACTAAAATAAAAGTTTTAAAGTTTTGTCATAAATAAATTTCATATTGTTGCTTTCGGAGAAATACGAATAAAGCAAACCTTTATCACCCTCTAAAGCAAATTGTTTTAGAATAGTTTTCGTTTATAAATTTTTAAAGGAAACTTTATTCGGCACAATTTTTTGGGCAAGCAGATATCTTTATATTAATATAGGGTGTTTTTTTGTTTTTAGATGTATAGAACTTTGAGTTGGCAACATTTTGTTTTTAACTGGCGGCCATTTTGTCAGCTGTTAAGAGATTTATGTTTATTTTGGTTTGGAATTTCAACATGAATAGACTGAACAACGCTTCCAAATTGTGCAACTTTATTTTGAAAATCATGGTTCTGTTTGAAATACGTATCGAGGTAATGAAGTAATTTTACAAGCAAATTTAATTAAATAAAATATGTGGCTATTATCTGAAAGATCTTTAAAGCAATTATTTTCCAATAAACTTTAGCTATTAATTATATAGGGTGTTTTTCTTAGATGTATGGAACTTTGAAATTGAATAAACCAAAGATGATTTTATAAATTGACATTAAATTTACTTTATTTGAAAGAAATTCTTCTGGAATTATAATTTAAATATGGCTTCTGGGAATTTTCGATGACCTTTTTAACATTTGGTCAATCATTTCGGACTTTTTATGGTTTCCACAAGACGGCTTAACATGTCACACAGATCGCGTCACAATTGATTTATTGTAGGAAACGTTTGGTTACCACATAGTTTTACGGTTCGGACACGTGAATTGGCTCCCAAGATCGTACAATTTAACGCTGCTTAACTATTTTCCATGGGAATATGTGAAGTTGCTAGTCTACGCCGCATTGTGGCTCCGGATTTAATTTCATCGGCCAAAAGACTCATTTTTTGTTGTCATTAATTTCCAAAATTGTAATTAGGTAAAAATATTGGCAATTTAAGGCGTGGTATGCTGTTAAAAACAAATATTTTACGTTATTTTGGAAAAAAATTTAATTTTTTGTAAATTTGATCAGAAGTAAATTATCATTACTCGCAAACTATCATCGATAATGGGTTGACATTTGTTTATAATATTGGCTTGATAGTAGTTTTTTAAAAAACTCTATACCATATCACCGTACCCTTCATACCTGGAGTGTTATTTAATGTTTTCAAATTGAAATTTCAGCGGAATAGAACTTTTGAAGATCAAAAGGGATTAAAAAATTTTTACTACCAGCAGAAAGCTGCTAGAAAGTCATATTTAAATTATTATGCCAAAGATTATCTTTCGAATAAAGTAAATTTCATGTCATCTTTATTTTATTATATTTCAAAGTTACATACATTTAAAAAAAAACACCCTTTATAATTAATAGCTAAAGTTTAATGGAAAATCATTGCTTTAAGGATCTTTCAAATAATAGCTACATTTATTTAATTTAATTTACTTGTAAAATTACTTTTTGGTATGAAACCAATTTTCACTGTTTTTTATTTCCTTACAAACGGGGTCATCCTAATATACATTCATACATACTTTGGTATTTATGAATGTTTTCAACAGAATCTCACAAGGTGCTTATTCCACATGTGTTGTTGCTACATATTGTTTGTATGTATATATTTAAAAAATTCCTGAATGAAAATTATATTCTTTGAATATGTAACAAAAAAGAAAGAAAACACTTTAACAAAAAATAAATTGTTTAATAAAAAGATTTTTATTCAATTCCAAACACTTATCCATGTGTTCTGTTACTGATACATGCTCCCAGCCATATGTACAAACACACTTATCACTTACAGGGGTGTAGTGTAGGACAAACATGAGTCTTTCTCATGAGCTACGTAAAGGCATTCTATTCCTCAGGTGCATTAGACTACAAAATACATTTATACCGAAGATTCTCTAAGGACAACCATGCTACTGAAGATTTTCTAAAGCATTATCTTTGCGCCAGGGATATTTGGCTTTGGTGTCGATTCGGCTGTTTGGACTGGCTAAACGAGCTCTTACACTACGGCTTATCGTAATGGATCCATTTTTTTTTATCGCAATTAATGATTCGGTGAAAAAATGATTTTCTTTTATAGTGTTTAAGCTGCATTTCAGATATTTGAAATCGTCTTTCAAGGTCTCTTGGCTTAAATTTTCCTGCTTTTATATGAATTCTGCTGCTCGCAAACATTTTCAAATTGCTGCTTGAGTAGCTGCCAATGACTTTGAAAGCTCTTGTTGAGTTTGATAATCGAATTTTGCATTCAACAAGTTCGTTTGACTTAGCTCCGTGACGTTACAAAGACGGCCCAAAAAGTGACAATTTGCGCCTACACTCAAAAAAAAAAATAAATAAATTGAGTAATCCGTACTTAAATCAATCCATAGCGGTGTCAATAGTAGGGTAAATACGGATTTTCTTATACCAAGTACAAAATACTTGATTCAAGTACGGGTTCATCAAGTCAAAAAATCTTAATTTTAGCTCTCCTTAAGAATGGCTGAGATTGAATTAATCCCTACATAAGCTTGATTCAAGAATTAAAAACAGATTTAAGCACGAATTTGTACTCGATGTAATCCAAAAATGAGACTGATTTAAGTATGTCCGAGTTTGAATTAATCCCTAAATGAGCTTGTTTCAAGAATTTTGAACTAGATTTAAGCTCTAATTCATATTTGATGTAATCCTAAAATCGGATTGATTTAAGAATGCCCGAGATTTAATTAATCCCAAAATGAGCAAAATAATACGAGATAAATACTTCGGATCTCGGTCGGCTAACTACGGCTACAATATTTTGAAGTCAGAACCAAGGCCTCGTCTGGTTATATTTTGTTCGTTCGGAACTCCTATTCTTAGTTGCTTTATTGTGATATTCTTATATATCTTATATTAAAATTCACATAGACCATTTGAGTATTATAATAGTGAATTTTAACGTAGGAAGTAAGTCTTAATTTTCGCTTTAAGAGTTATCTTCTTGATTTAAGAGCAAATTGGACTTAAAGTAAGAATTTCTTACTCAATAAATTATAAAAAATGATTTTGAGAGCTTCTGAGAGAGTAAGTTTAACTTCGCTCATTTCTTCTCTGGGATTGATTTAAGATTTTTGTTCTTAATTTATGTAAAATAAGTCTTAGTTTTCGTATTAAGATTTATCTTCTTGATTTAAGAACAAATTGTACTTAATTTAAGAGTTTTTTACTTAAATCAAGAACACTATTCTTGTTTTAAGAAAATCTGCGCTTGATTTGTCAAATCAATCCCGATTTTTACTTATTTCAAGTATGAACTAGTAAAAACGTACTTGAAAATTTCAGGCTAAAACTGAGAAAAATAAATTTAATTTTAGAATGCCATTTTTCTTTCTGTGTACCTTGCTAGTTTCCTCTACTCTTTTGACATTGGGATGACAATATACTTTGGATGATAATACCTAATATCAGAAACCTCCAAGTTCATTAGGAAGATAGTATTTTAAGCTATGTAAACTTGGCGACAAATTTACCTTATTTCTAATGACTTTTAACGCTCTTTGAAATTCTTACAAAAATCATTTAAAAGTCGAAAGTTTCTTTAAAAAATTGCTGGAAAAGGCAAAAGGGTGGTAGTGAAAGTCCGTACGTGTAGTTAAAGTAAAATGTAATGGAGTAATGCTTCCATGCTTGGCCTTCAAACTTGTAAGGCTGGCCTGAACGATCTTCGACCATCTCTCTCACATTGAAACTGATGGAACACATTTAGCATAAGCTTCGGTGAGCAATTTGTGTGCTTCAGCGGAACGTTTTTTTTTTTTTTTTTTCAAATTAAAATAGTAAATCTAAACTTCCTGCCTTTGTTAGAACTAAATTCGATAGTTTTGAATTTCGAATCTGATAAATAATATCGGAGATTTGTATTACTAACCTTAACGATATTTGTTGAACATACGTCGCAGTGGATTTACGTGATATAGACCTAGCCCGACGATGCTCTTCACACAGGATAGACTAACGGCCCACCAACACATTGTATGATTAGAACATGTACAAGCACTTTGCTAGAGTGCTTATGCAATCTCATCTCTGCTTAATAAATTTTTCACAGCCCAAGAAAACTATCAATGGCTTATTTGCTTCGGCAACATCACCTAGATATTATCTGTTTGCCCGATTTCCACTAGCACAAGCATCAGTCATTTAACCAACAATCTTCTTTCCAAGTACCTTTACGTACAAACAACAGACAGACAGTACATGAACCCCATGAGGACCTCAACCAGTTACCAGTCAGGAGAAGCATTGGGGTTTATTGCTAGCTTCAGATGAAGACTCTGTCACTCAGCTGTCACGAATGAATTCTACCCAGTTTCAGGCTACGTGCAGGTTATGGCAGTGGTGTTGTCATTTGATTCCCCTAGATTGCAATAACATTTAGGTGTAGGAAATTCACCAAGATTACAGGCCTGGATAAAATCTTACATGACCGTAACCAAGGAGTATGCGAGTTTAAGTCGAGGACTTCACAAACCCTCCAGAGACAGTGTTGTGGCTTCTCAGAGTAGCGCAAGTAAACAAGTTCACAAGTAAATTTATAATCGCTATTTGTCATTTATTCTTTACGCCTTATAAGCACTTGAAAATTAAAATTTCCAAAATGCACATCCTGGTTTGGATGTTTTTAAATATCGGGCAGAATTGATTTTTCCTAAAAAGAGAGGCGTAAAACTTCATATGAATAAAACTTTGTCCGAACAAATGGGTGAGCTTTTATCAGCCCAGTTAGAAATGAGCAAAATTTAAAAAAAATTCCATTTTTGATTTTGGTTTAAGTTTTTAGGAATCGCGGGATTCCCTTTGTACTTTTGTAAAATCTTTTATTATTTACATTTTATTATTTAGAATTAAAAATTGCATTTAATTGTGTTATTTAATAAAGATTTTAGTATCATATATTTATGGTAAATACCGGTAACAATTTGTTGCATATTTTTCTTAAACTAAATTGTAATTTCCCTTTATTCAAGATCTTATTCAAGTCTATAACTAAATTGGATTCAAAAATATATTATTTTAAAGTTTCAGCACTAATGGCCATTTTCATATTTCTAAACAAAATGTGACATTACATTATTCTATCAAAAGAGCTTGTCATAGTTGAAGAGGTGACAAAAGGGATGCTCCTAAGAACACAACTGTAGATTACTTGGAAAACATTTGCTTTTTTATAAAACATTTCTGCAGTTTTAAATGTGTTGCTATAAATATGTATGTATGTATGTATGTATGTATGTATGTATGTACATACCTGTAAATCACTTTGAACACGATTTTCAACATGTTTTAAATTAGAAATTTTTCCATGACACATATTTACAGCTGACATTTTGACAAAAGACAAATCGAATAAAATCTCTTGTAGAAATCCCTTTTTACGAGCCATCATTAAACAGTCAAGTAGTTTAATGACATTTTGGTTTATATTTACATGTCATGTCTGTTTCGATGTTTTAGTCAAAAATAATTACATATATACGCACCAACAATTTGAAATGTAATGAACTACAGCGACTTCCTTCCGCTGGCAGTCAAAAACTACACATGCATATAAGTTCCAACAGTGAATTACACACTTTATAAGTGTTTGTAATATACATATAGGGATATTAGGCTGATGCCATGTGGTGTAACACAAATTAAAATAAAAATGTTGCCTTTCATGTAATATCCAATAAAAAGGGTTTGTCATCCCCCAATAGTTTACTCATATTTGATTTTGTTTGAAAAGTAGCTATTTTTAGTTTTATCGACGATACTTTGAGTCAAAAGAAAACAGAATTGCGCTATTAGCACAATTCACAATCTTGTGCAAATGTTATTGCATTATAGCATTTGCAACAAAATACACACCAACAAAATACTCAGCAAGAGCAAAAATATGCTAAACCCGTTTTGCAAATGCAATGATAAAATACCATTTGCCCAAGATTGTGAATTGCGCTAATTAAATGGTGTAAATAATGCTAAATAACAGGGCAAAAACACGTAGAAAATGTTGCATTTTTATTACCTTTTTTTGTTATGTTTGTTTTTAAATGCAACAATGGGAAAGGATGGCACTTAGATGTCTTCATGTTTGATGTGTAAATTCCTAGACTTTCAATGATATTAACAAGTTCAACTTAAATTTATAGCGTTCGATGCCATCCTAATGTTTTTGTGTCGTCAGTTGCAAGACGTCATTATGGAAATGAAAACTATTATTAACCATACTTATACATATTCGTATGTCCACACACAAAAACTCACATTGATTGTTTAAAGGATATTATATACGAGTATATAGGTAAATGTTTAGTGTTCCATTTATAATCGTTTAAGCATAAGTAATTTTTGTTGCTATGATAAGTAAACCAAAGTATTTATATTTTGGGAGAAAAGGGAAACAAACGTGTACATATGTATTTGATTGACTTTAATTTTTCACAATTAACTTTAAGAATTTATTTTATGAGTGCTAATATTTTGTTGTGCGGGAATTGTGTTTAAATAGTAAAAGTGTCCTACTTTGAGCCAATAAAGTGCCAGCCCCAAAGGGTTTGTAAATTTTTAAAATGTTTCAAAAACGGCTCCAAGGAAGAAAAAAAAACGAAAAATTACTCCAAAAGAAATATACACAATACAAAAACACGAAATTTTAAGGCATTTTTTCTACATATTTATTTTCAAGTATAGATGTATTTTTTCATTAGGGTGATTTTACATTTTATAATAAATAAAAAATTACCCCAAACTAGTGGAATGAAAACAGAGCCAAAGAGTACTTCGGGGCAATCTTTGATTCCTTATTTTTTTTTTAATATACTAAAGTTATATAAATGAGAAATGACCCCAAAACTCTTTTACGAAATTTTAGGACTATTTTCCATTATTACTATTTTTGTACTGAGAGATTTTTTTTGCAACAAAATGCATTTCGAACGATTTTTCTGGAAAATAAAAGCTGCCATATGTAAACAAAATTTATTAGTTTTACAAGTGGTTTTATAAAATATTAACGCAATTCACAATGTTTTTGCTCTTGCTATGTTTTTTGTTAGTGTAGAGCAAAAATATGCTAAACCCTTTTTGCAAATGCAATGATGCAATCCCATTTGCACAAGATTTCGAATTGCGCTAATATTTTATAAAACCACTTCACTTTGCGTCCTTTCAATTTTTTTTTCGTGTTTTTTTTTTGGAACGTAACCCCAGCGCAAAGTGAGGTATTGGTGTATTAGATTTTGTTTACATATTGCAGCTTTGATTTTCAAGAAAAATCTTTCGAAATGGATGAATCGTGTTGCAAAAAACTCTGAGTAAAAAAATGTTTCTTATTTATTTTATGTTTCTCCGAAAATTTTTTTTGTGAAATGGGTTAATCCAACTTTAGAGTGATTTTTAAGTGAATTGTGTTTTATGAGAAATCTTAAACAAATAGGTACAATATTCGGCAAAAGTAATTAAAATCTTCTTTTTTGTAAAAGAAAGTCTTTCGTTGTTGAAAAAGCACCACTTTTAAATTGCACGAACCATGAAATCAATGGCACATATTCACTATTAAGTTTCGGTGAGCAATTGGTGTGAAGAAATAAAATTGAACTGAAAACTTTGATAACTTTGGACAACTGTCCGTTATCATTTTTTATTTACAATTGTCAAACCTTAAGGTACGGTCACATTTGGCAAATATTTACTCAAAAAAGCGTAACCACTTGTTTTAGCATAAATTTGTTTGACGTTGTTTACTCTTACAAGAGTTTTGCTGGATCAAACAGCATTAAATAAATTGTGAACTAAATATTTGTTGTGCTTTGGCCTAAATAAAAAAAGTTTTTTTTTTTTTAATAAATAAACGAGTTCAAATATATGTATCTTATTTAGTGGTTACGTCTTTTTCGGCAAATATTTGACAAACGTACCTTTACTGCTTTCAATACAATCAATACAAAACTTAAATGATTACAATTCTTTGTTTTATTTTGTTTTCAAAAGCTGATCTCTCATTGAAAAATCTTTAGTTGCTATATAGTTTGTAACTATTTTTAAGAATATATTTAAAGAATCTGAAATGGTTCTGGTTCTGTTTGTTCTAGAACAAGTGTGGTTGGAACAAGTTCCAAACATGTTGTTATAACTTTGCTTATTTATTACTAAACTGTTCAGAATCAAACTAAAATAAAACCTATATAAAATCCCAAACTTTATTCTGAAAACAAAACATTTCCAATATAATTTATCCATACCTTAATTATTTGGCAATCAGCCCAACAGTGCACTGTGTGTGTTAGTTAGATCTTAAATGAACTGAAATCTTTACAAGTGTATGTATATTAATATCTCGTCTTTTCCAAATCTATAAATTGACATTTTATGTACAAAATAAATAAATATAGATTTTTATGTCTTAAACTACAGCTCATAGCATGTGGTCTATTTTTAATCATTCAGCATAAATACTTAATACACTTGCAACAACTACTGTGTCACTTTAAAATATTTTCATTTGTGTGTTGCTGTGTAAATGTAAAAATAGCCCTGTAGTTCGTGGAACACTGAGACGAATTGTAAAAACAGGAAATTTAAAAAACAAACACTGTCCTGCCAAGGCTTTAATGAGTGTTAATTCGTGTAAAGCGAAGTGTCAATTGAACCCCTAATAGAATACATAGGTACAGTAAAGTGTCAATTGTTCCCTCAGTAGATTACATGGCGACAATTAAGTGTCAAATTGTACCCTAACACACTCGAATTCGCTTTAAACATATAACCATGTATTTTGTACAAACTATTAACACCTATAGCACTAGCGGGCTACTTGCAACAACTAAAAACTTGCTGTTGTTAATGTCATTTACTCGGCCAGCCATTCATTCACTCATTCGCTCATTCTTCGCTCACTTACTTAAACATAATTTATTGTTGTATCCTTTCAACTTTTACTCTAGTACTTGTTGTTGGGGTTCTTCAAAATTTCTTCGTTTACATTTTGGAAAATAAATTTATTACAGGGATTTTAAGAAAATAATGCCACTGCAAAGTTTGGACACATGCATTGCTCAATGCTTAACACCACAGAATACATAAATTTGTATACCCTTCATCTTAATGAGAAGGGTATATATAAGTTTGTCATTCCGTTTGAAATTTCCACAATATAATTTTCCGATCCTTATAGATAGCGGAGTCTATTAAGCCATGTCCGTCTGTCTGTCTGTTTGTGAAATCTTTTTTTGGAAGTCCCCAGATATCTTCGGGATCCAAATTTTCAATAATTCTGTCAGACATGCTTTCGAGAAGTTTGCTATTTAAATTCAGCAAAATCCGTCCATAAATAACCTCTGAAAATTTCATCAAAAAAACTAAGTTTATTAATATTGTTACGAACAAATTCATCAACAGATGGCGTTGACCACACGAAGTGTATTAATATTGTTACGAACAAATTCATCAACAGATGGCGTTCACCACACAAAGTGTATTAATATTGTTACGAACAAATTCATCAACAGATGGCGTGTTTATCGACATAATTGTGCATCCAAAACAAAGGTGAAGGGTATATAAGATTCGGCATAGCCGAATATAGCACTGTTTGTTTGTTTTACTAAATGTCAGTTCAAATGTAATTTCAATACTTCTTGTCTTATGCTGTTTTAAATTCATTATTTAATTTTTGTTTTATGTTCAACAATTTGAAATATACATATATATGTACTCGTATGTAAGTACATAAATATTTTTCCTAAGTCTTAGGGGGAGTCTTTATTCTTTTTTTTTTTTGGTTAGCTTATGTTGAGGCGTCATTAAGTTAGGAGGGAGGTATATCTTTGTTTTTTTTCTTTGTTTTCAGTATTCAGTTTTTGTCATCTGTGGTTTCAACTCTACCATTTAAACTTAAAAAAGATTTTTTTTTGAAAAAGACACATGCTGCAGCAGCAGACTTGTGCAAATAATCCACTTGTACTACAACACAAAACATTGCAGGAGGTCAGGGTTTTTGTTTTATAAAAATAAAATAAAAAAACTTATTTTGTCACATGTTTTATTTTATATTTAGTGCGAAATTATTTGCACTTTATGTATGTACAGTGGGGAGAACAAATAAGTAGATGTTTCATTATATATAAAGAATTTTGAATATGTTTTACTTCATTTATTTCATTTTAGGTTTAATGAAACAAAATAATTTACAATACAAAAAGGAAAATTTTAATTTTCGAGAAGTAAACAATTAAAAAAAAATTCCATGTATGTGTGTGCCTTGTTTATGATCAAAAAAAAACATTAGTTTAATATTAATTGAATTTCTTATGGTAAACATTTTTTGCAAATTATCCAACATAACACAAATCAAATTATAAATATACATATAATTAAGAACATGTCAAGAGCCATTAAGGATAATATTCTGGCAATTACAAAAAGCAGCTATTCTATGCGAGTAATAGCTAAACAGCTTAAAATCATTCTTGAAAGTTTCTGTAAAAAAATTTAGAGAGCTGTAAACTAATACGAAATCAAATAATTGACTCTAATTATATAAAGTGATTATTTTTAATTAAACAAATAATATAAAAATTGAATGAAACTATAATTATTTCTCCTACTATACTTAGAATATATGTACAGTAGGGAGCACAAATGTGTCAATGTTAGTACTTTGTGCACTTGTTATTGCATAAAAATAAAACTAAAAAAAAAGGAAAATAGAAAATGTGATTTGTTATTTATTTTATGTTCAATAATTAACAAAATAATTTATAAATGAAAACTAAAAGTATAAAGTTCTAAGAAAAAAAAAACAAAAACAACCCGCATGCACAGAAAAAAATACTTTAGAGAATGAAAACTCTTTTTACACTTTTTACACTCCACCAATTTTTTAATTAATCAATTTGTAAAGCTCATCCAAATAGGTTTTAGTTAATCGGTATTGTCCCAGCTGTCTTTTCACGATTAACCACAAATTCTCTATCGGATTGAGCTCGGAACTTTTTGCTGGCCACTGCATTCAAAGGATATTCTATTCGCTAAGCCATTCTTTCGCGATTGTCGATGGCCGCATTGGGCTATTATCAACCTGAAAAGTAACTTCATAATGATTTTATTCATTATAAAATAAATCGGGAATAATAGCCAAACATGTCTTCTTTCCTCATTATTCCTTTGATTCTTTGCAGTGGTTAAAGGTGCCGCCATGTAAAGCAACCCCATATAATGGCTTTACTATTATTTATATTATTATTTATATGTGTGAGAAAGAGCGGAAGTTTAATTATAGGATGGTGAGTATGTGCATGTGTGAAAATTAATTCATATACGAGGTCTGATCAAAAAATAACCGTTGTTTTCAATTTTTTCAAAAAGTATTTATTTATTCATCAAGAACTATCTTGTCCCCTTCAAAGTAATTCCTCTCAGATATAATACACTTATGAAAGCGTTTTTTCCAATCCTCGAAACACTTCTAAAACGCGCTTTTTGGTATCGCCAACAGCTTCTGTTTCGATTTTTCTTTTATCTCTTCAATCGTAGCAAACCGCTTTCCTTTCATCGGTGTCTTCAGTTTTGGGCTAAAAACTCACGCACAAGCATCGATGTGTGAGCTGGTGCGTTATCCTGGTGCAAAATCCATGATTGGTTTTTCCACAATTCTGTGCGTTTCTGACAAATTGCTTCGCGCAAACGGCGCATAACTTCAAGGTAATATTCCTTATTGACCGTACGACCTTGTGGAAACAATTCATGATGCACCACGCCATTGCAGTCGCAGAAAACAGTGAGCAAAACCTTCACATTTGACCGAACTTGACGTGTGTTTTTTTGGTCTTGGCTCTTCTGAACGTTTCCATTGGGATGATTGGGCTTTGATTTCAATGTCATAGCTATACACCCATGATTCGTCATCAGTTTTGACTTTTTTGAGGAAATCTGGATCGTCGTTGACGATGTTCAACAGCTCCTGAGCGATGTCCATGCGACGTTGTTTTTGCTCAAAATTTTGCAATTTTGCCACAAAATCATCATCCAAAATCATTTTCGTCACTCCTTCAATGTTTTCATCGGTTGTTGACGTGCTCGGGCGACCAGGACGAGCATCGTCATTGACATCTTCTCGGCCTTCCTTAAACTGGTTATACCACAATTGAACTTGTGTTCTGCTCATAGTAGACTCGCCAAACGCCCCAGTCAACATTTCAAATGTCCTTGCGCATTTAATTACATTTTTTACACAAAACTTAATACAGTTTCTTTGATCCATTTTTTCGAATAGTAACAAATCGAAGAGCACAGCAAAACATGACTAACCATTTTATCTGTTAAAAACAAACTGACAATCCAAAATGGCTGATATTACCAACATATATAATAGACATGTGTACCAACATAACAGAAAAAAAGTGCGAAAATCGAACATACGTAACTCACGAAATTTGAAAATAACGGTTATTTTTTGATCAGACCTGTAGTCTCTTTCACTGAAGTTTCTCCAGCTGAAATTTCTCCTATTGTGGTCTTTACAACTGTAGTCTCTCCAACTGTAGTCTCTTCATCTGTAGTATCTCGAACTTCAGTCTCTCCAACTGTGGTCTCTCCAAATGTAGTCCCTTCAACTGTAGTTTCTTCAACTGTTCATAGTGTCATCTAACTTTATAGTGTCTATTAAGTTCTTAGAACTTTATACTTTTAGTTTTCATTTATAAATTATTTTGTTAATTATTGAACATAAAATAAATAACAAATCACATTTTCTATTTTCCTTTTTTTTAGTTTTATTTTTATGCAATAACAAGTGCACAAAGTACTAACATTGACACATTTGTGCTCCCTACTGTACATATATTCTAAGTATAGTAGGAGAAATAATTATAGTTTCATTCAATTTTTATATTATTTGTTTAATTAAAAATAATCACTTTATATAATTAGAGTCAATTATTTGATTTCGTATTAGTTTACAGCTCTCTAAATTTTTTTACAGAAACTTTCAAGAAAAACGTATATTAAGAAATTTTGAAAGTGAAAAAATGTATAGAAAATAAATAAAATTCGCGAATTAAAAACAAAAATTCAAATTAAATAAAAGTAAATTCAGTACGCTTACGAATGTTAAAACTTTCAAGTTATTTCAATATGCCCCTAAAAAATTTAACAAATTAAAGAAAATCTTCCATAATGCTAGATTTTCAAACATAAATGTTGTCTAAAGTAATATGCCTCTTAACTGGCATTTGTTGGGGTGTTTGTTATATTTAGTTCTTAATCGAGAACCACATACGTTGGCTACTATTAAGCCATATTGTTAATGACAATCGTGTTAATAAATCTTTAGCTTTACTTTAATACGGTAAACACATTAATACTTAAAAAAAAAAAAAACAAAAGCATAAACAATTTTATCAGCCATGTCACAGAATTTAATTCCGTTCGGAAGTGGAATTAATTCCGTTTTTTGCTTCTATAGAAAAAGCAAAACGAAAAATTTTTTCGGAATTGAACCACTTTTAATTTGCAATGTGGAATTGTAATTTTAAGCATTTCTAGGTTTCATTCATAGAAGCAAAACACGGAATTAATTCCACTTTCGAACGGTATTAAATTTTGTGACATGGCTGTATAAACTATTTTTTCCCTTTTCCCATTTTTCCTATTCAAATTCAATGTTAAAAAAAAAATAAAAAGGGAAAAATCTCCCGCGGAATTGTTATTCATGATTGGGCTGTATAATGATCTGCCACGAATTTTATTTTGTGTGAATTTTTTGTTGTATTTCACTAATTTACTATTTACAATTTATCGTAATTTTATGGCGATTTCTTTTCTGGCAAAAATGTTACATATATGTTACACTTTTTACCCATTTCCCATATAAAAAAGGAAAAACGTGTAACATTTGTGCCAGAAAAGAAAACGCCATTAAATTTCACATCATTATTTTGATACTTCTCTATTAATGGTTCCATTACATTCATAACATTTAAAGCCGCTTACCGTAAATGCTCGAATTAAATTCTTAAGTAAGCGAATTTTATTTTACATAATAATACGAATTTTTCTTTTTATAAATAAAATTCGCGAAATAAATTTAAATATAAAGAATTTAAAATAGCATACCTTTATTAATTGTTTTCATGTACAATATAAATATAAAGTTGTTTTACATTCAGCCATAGATTGTTGATAAAAATTTCGTACGTATATTGAGTTTTTTCTTTTTTTGATTTTCTTAATTGTCAAAAATTAAATGAATTATAAGTTTTGTTTTTCCCTAAAATAGTACACGAGGAAACATTTATTTCCCTGCTTTCTAATAAAAATTGTAAAAATTACCAAAATCGTATACATACAAGGTGGCGCAAAAGTAAACTTCCAATCAGGCGATCTTGCTGGCCAGTGCAAATCGCCAAAACGGGAGATTAGGCGCCCGGGAAATACATCCTTCAGCTTATCGGTTGTGGCACGTGCAGTGTGTGCCGTTGCACCGTCCTGTTGGAACCACATGTTTTCAAATCCCAATTCATCAAGTTGCGCAAAATTTATAGCATTTTCTGATAGGAGGATTACATTTGCGCCACCTTGTATATTTTGTTCAATATTTATCACAACAAAATCTTGACGAAGTATTCCTTAAGCAATATAATACAATTTGGAACATATTTAAAATTTAAAAAAAAAACCGGTCAAGTTTTAGGACTCTGCTCCTGGCAGTAACCAACACTTTGAAATAATTTTCGATTTTAATATTTCTTATAACATGTAACCCTTTTCTTTACTTATATTTCTACTTATACTTCTTTCAAACAAAATTCTCATATAACTTAAAAAAATGTAAGTAATTTTTTCGCCAACAAATTAAGATATATTCAAATTTTTAATATAAATGGACATAAAAA
Organism: Bellardia bayeri; assembly: GCA_950370525.1. NCBI lineage: Eukaryota > Metazoa > Arthropoda > Insecta > Diptera > Calliphoridae > Bellardia > Bellardia bayeri. Next base: position 58,228,973 of record OX493268.1, on the reverse strand, counting down.
TTTAATCAGTTTTAATTATTAAACAATTGCTTTTATAAAAAAACTTATAAATTATTTGTTAGTAAGAAAACCTGCAAATATTTGGATCCGCTGTTATTGTAAAGCCAGGGTAGGTAGGTAAAACTTAGGGAATTAAAAAAAATGTAATTGTGATTTAAAATTGCGAATATCTGGTTAACTGTAAAAATAATGTATAGATGTAACTAGATTTGTGTTAGTCACTGTATACCATATATGGTGCAAGACTTTAGATTGTACAAGAAACAGTTAACCTCGTCTACTAATAGCTTGCAAAATCATTGGGAGTTAGTTAAGCATTAAATTAAAAACGTTTGCGAGCAGCACGATTTATTCCAAAGCAGTGAAATTAAGTACCATATGAATTTAGACCTTGAAAGACGATTTTCCATGACCGAAATGCTGTAAAAGACCGAATTATTATTTGCAATGTATCCATTATGATAACGCGAAGTGTAAGAGAAGTTTATATACGATCTGGCCAACCAGTCGAATCGATACCAAAGCCAAATATTCATGGCACTAAGGTAATGATCTGTATTTCATGCCATCAAAAGTATCCTATTTATTATGAGCTGCTGAAATCTGGCCAGACCATGACAGGGAATCAGTAGCGAATGCAACTGATTTGTTTGAAGCGACGACCATTGGCCGAAAGAGAGGCATTAAAGCGTAATATTCTATCATAACCTAGCTCAATCACATATTTTGACATGCCACAAACAGTGTTTGGTAAGTTTTGCCTCACCCGTATTTTAGCCTAGACCTTGACACGACCGACTCTATCTGGGCTAAGCTTCACTTGAGAACAGGGTATCCAAAATTCAATCCAATAATTCGTTCTTGGCCTTAAAAGATAAGCTGTACTCTTTTGGCACGGTATCTATAAGTTGTCAGAAGGTTTGGAGCAAATGTCATATTTAACAATGACCAACACTTTGAATAAATTTATAGTGTACAAATTTTTTAAAATAAAAAAAAAAAAAAAAAATTAACATATCCATGATTACTACAACCATCTACATAATTGCAGCAATCGTGTTATTGATAACTGTAATATATTATGGTTGAGGCAATACTTTAAATAACCTAAATATATATTCTCAAGCTTAAAAGGGGTTTTTTTTTTGGCATGGTTAAAGTATTGCTACACTCTCTTTGATCTTGTGGTCATGACCTCTAGATTGTTACAACAGTTTTTAGCTGATTTTGTTGGAGTTGTCCTTTGCACCGGAGACTGACTGGTTACTTATTGAGTGGTCACTCAAAATCGCTGTATAAAAATACAAATTATAGATTATAGCTTTCAATTTCTTCCATACTTTAGATTTTGGGTGTTTGAGGAAGCATTTTATTGCAACAAACATATATTTGATTGCAGCAGTCATATGAATATTGCATTTAACATATTATGGTTGCGTTAATATTATAAATAACTCTTATATTATCAATATTAAAAGGAGTTTAGCTTATGAACACTAGTTTGTTTCATTTCAGTTTCATCAGATCTTTTTGATCTTTTCCTCAAAATCCCTAACTGAAAATAAAAATTTTTGATTCCAAAAATTGTCAGCTTCATTTCATTGGGAGCTTTCAATTTGTTCCATATTTTAGATTTTGGGTGTCTGAGGAAGCATTTTACTGCCGCAATCATATACTTGATTATTACAACAATATATTTGATTGGAGCATATGACTGCTCTAATTTTAACTAGAACATATTATGATAGCGTCAATATTATAAATAGCTCTTATATTCTCAATATTAAAAGGAGTTTAGCTCATGACCACTAGTTTGTTTCATTCTAGATTCATTAGATCTTTTTGTACTTTGAGCGAAGTCTGTATCTTTTATGTTACTTTTGGTGTAGTTCCTTAAAATTTCTATATGAAAATACAAACTTTTGATTACAATTACATATTGTAAGCTTACTTTCAATTTCTTGTTTCAATTAATCTTAATCAACTAAGTCAAACTGAGATTATCACCGCTTCGAGGTGCTTGACAACCTGTCACAATTTAAATCTTATAAAAAGTGAACTTAGCTGCTTTGCCATCTAAGTTAATAATACTGTAATTTTCTTATAAATTTCCTACTTGATTTAAAAGAATATATATTTGTTATAGTTGTTATTTACATTAGTCTATTATGCTTATTATTTGAATGGAAACAAATGTTTTTGACATGTATTTATTTAAATAATGAAACGCTCTTATAAAAAATAAAAAACTACTGCTAAAAAAATGTACCACAAAATAGTTAATATAAGTTTGAACTTGAAAAATAAAACGAAAGTCTGTAACATAGAACTGTTTTTAAATAAGATAATAATAATAGTATTAACAGTTTTTAAACATGGGTAGCAGTTTAATTGTGTGCACTAGACACTAGACACGTGGCTAGTACCTTCAACCTTTGTGCTAAAAGGGTGTCATTAATATATTTTAAACATTTTGGTGACAGTTTACTCTTTACACTAGTCAAGTGGCTACTACGTTTAAAATAGCTAACAAAAATTCTGCAAGGACATGTTTTTATGATCAATCATTATTCCATAACAACATATTATAATAATAAAATCAATATTTATACAATATTAAATATTAAACATTTTCCACATTTCCCCACTTAGTTCTTAAGATATTTCTGTGTATTTTTTTTTTAACAAAATACTTATATTTATATTTTTATATCAAAAAGGAGAGAGAAAAAAGAAAATCCTCTTTAGAAAATAATTTGTTATTTTCGTATTAAAGTTTTTTTTTTCTTTTATATTTCACTTTCTTTGCAGAAAAAATGTACCTGTCGTTAATTTGAAACTTGAGAAATAATATTATACATTACGTAGCCAGGTTATACTACGATTGATACCTTTTTGTATATTATTGAAAGAACAGTAAAAAAGAAAACAGAAAGATAACAAAATAAAATATAAGTAGGTGAGTATATAGAAATAAAACCTACATACATACATAAATATCGAAACAAATTTCTAAAAAAACCTTATTTATTAGCGGCGTTCAGTGTTCAGTGCAAATGGCATTGTAAAAGTGCAAATGCAAAATATCGTAGCTTTTTATTGCAATCCAACAACAAAATACACACAATTGCATTTGTCAAAACATTGCGTTCATGCAATACTAAAATGGTATAGTTTTTTCGTTACTTGTATTGCGTTTGCAACTCTGACATTTAAACAGCTGGCAGATGTAAACACTAATAAAAGAAATAAAATTAAAACAATGAAGCAAACAACGCCACAGAAGAAAATTAAAAGGGAAAAACCAAACAAAAAGTGGACGCCTGAAGAAGTATATACTAAAACATTCCAAATTGTTTCTTCAGTAACTTATTCTTCTAAAAAATTTTTCTTTGGCACTTTTTCGTGGCATTTTTAAAATACGTTTAGAAATTGTTGTTTATGTAGATCAGCTGTTTTAGTGCATAAATTGCATTAGTATCGCGAATTACGCAATAAATGGAGTGCTCACAATCAATGTCAAAATATTTGCAAGTGCAAACTTTTGGCATACAAAACACATCGAACATCGAATACCACTATTGATTTGTTATTTATTTTGCAAACGCACAGACATATTATTGCAGTATACAGATACACAGACAAAAAATAAAAATGAGTTTCAATTAAAATATTTGTGGAATCAATTAAAAATTTAATTGAAATCGGACCTGTAAACAAAATGATAGTATCAATTAAAAAAAATGTGATATTTAATTGAAAATATCAGAAAAAGTAATTGAATCAATTAAAATTTTAATTGAAAATTATTTTAAAATCAATTAAAAGTTTCATTGAAAAAGAAACATTTTTCTGTGTACATTTACTAAAAAGTTTATAAAAAATTTTCATGCAAACAAAAAAATGTACTAAGAAATTTTTTTTAACAATTTTAACTTTTTGTTCAATTCAAACAATAAATCTATTTCTGTTAACATATTTAATGTAACAACATGTTTAAATCTAAACTAATGAATTGTATTGAAACACGAATAACATTAAACATGTACCATATCTTTTTGCTCCCACTGTATTCCTTTCTCCTCTAAAAACTTACATAATATATGTTTTTTTTTTTGCTTTCTTTTCAACTTGTACTTACTTAATAAATTACACGTGCCACAAATCAATATTATTGTTTGTCAGTGTCGTTCATTCATTTATTCATTCATCCATTCCTATATTTAACAAGATGATATTGATATATTTTCATACTTTTTCAGCCCCAAAATCTGTTAATTTTGTTCGCAAAAAACTGAAATATTCTATTCTCCACAAATATATTTGTGGCGATTTTGTTTTTTGTAAATATTGTTTTTAGCTTAATAAAAATTTATTTCTGTAGCATTAGTTGGCCTAGGGTATGTCAATAACTGAAACCTAAAATTTGTGTGACCGTAAAATTTGTTTAACGTTGTTTACTCTTACAAGAGTTTTGCAAGATCAAACAGCATCAAATAATTTTTTTTTTACTTCTTTATTATATATTTATTAAATCTGCCTTTACTTCATAGGCTTTACAATAAGTATTTAAATCTTACACCTAGACCTTAAAAACTATTTTCGCGCAGTTGAGAAAGCCATAATGGACAATTGGACCCTAAATTAGTAGGGTGGTAGGTCAGCTCTACGAAGTCTTTTTTCCGGTTGAGTTCTAGTAAGCACTCTCGCAAGCGGGTACGGATGCTTTTGCAACTTCAAGATATACACATCTCTCTCGAGCCTTTCTATATTCATCTTTAACCAATGGTTATTCTAAATCTCTATAGATGTTTTCATTCCTTATGTACCATGGTGCTCCCGTTATGGTTCTAAGAATTTTTGATTGGGCCCTCTGCTTAAGATTAATACTGGTACTACTTGCAGTTCCCCATAATTGAATTGCATATGTCTAAATTGGTTTTAAAACCGTCTTATACAGGATGACTTTACAATCAAGGCTTAATTTAGATTGGTCGTTAATTAGCCAGTGCAGATTAGAAGATTTGAGTCTCATATGGACCCTCTTGGCTTCTATGTACCGACGCCAGCTAAGGCGTCTATCCAGATGTATGCCAAGGTATGTGACATGATCAGACTGTAAGATATTCATTCACATTGTTGATTGAAACAGATGGGCAATTTCCTTTCCTAAGCGTAAACGAACACTCCCCTGTGGAACTCCAGCTCTAATTTCGCAGTCACTTGTCACATAATCACTGTATTTAACCCTAAGTCCCGGTTTACATTATGAAATTTTTGTCACTGCGATTCTTGCTTTGTAGGCGAGAGCGGTGAGTCGTATTAAAAGCGGTACACATATGCATGTACTCGTGGGACACGCTTTGTTCCCTCATTCGTCCTTTTTTATTTTCATACCTGTATGTACGTATGTATGTGATAGCTACAAAATATATAAACACATGTACATATACATCCACAAAAAATCTCTGCAACAAAAATCTCACAATGTAGACGCAAATATAATTTTAAAGAAGAATCGCAGCGACAAAAATTTCATAATGTAAATCGGGACTAAATAAGCGATCCGATAAGTAAGACACTCGTAATCTGTGAGTACTAGGAGACAGTAAGCATTTAATTTTATGCATTAGACCTTTATGCCAAACTTTATCAAATGCCTGTGCGACATATAAAAAGATTGCCGAACAATATTGTTTAATCTCAAAAGATTTTCTTATCTCTCCAGTTAAACGGTTAAGTTGCTCTATAGTTCCACGGAAACCAAATTGGTAAACTGGGATAATGTTTTGATTATTCAGAAAGTTTAAAATTTTCTTTTGAAATACTTTCTCAAATAGTTTCAACAAACCGGATAGTAAGCTAATTGGTCTATAAGAGGATGGTTCGGTCAAATCCTATCCTGTCTTTGGTGTCATTACAATTTTTGAAATTTTCCAATCTTTTGGAAAAACTCCAAGTTTTAAGATCGCATTAAATGATACTGTTATCACAACAATAGCTACTTTAGGTAGGTTTTTTTTTTATCATGGATGGTGTTATTTGATCATATCCCGGAGACTTTCTTGGGTTAATATCGTCTTTTAAAGTTTTGTGAATATCTTCAGGACTGAATGTTATAATTCCAGAGTATAATGAAGTAATAGGTGGTTCTTCTAGTTCAAATTGGTTCATGGGGGGTTTGATTGAAATACATTACTTAAAGGCTTTGCGAATATCACGGTCTTATCCTTTAAACTTCGTGCCCAGCTGTCAATAGAATTTCGTAATGGACTTTGACCCTCTACCGGTGTTTTAATATTTTTAGCTGCCTTACAAGGGGAGAAATTTGTGTGCTTAGTATTTGTTAAATTTTTAATAAAATTTAAATTTCTGCGATCTTCTTCTGATAGAAGGGCCCTTCTTAATTTTTTACTTGCAGCAGACAGCCTCTGTTTTGCAGGAGTGGATCTGCTTTGTTGTCATTCTCGTCTAAGTTTCCTCTTTTCGAGAAGAAGCTTCTCAATATCTGAGTAAGAGATATGTACACTTGGTTTTGAGGGATATTGACACTTAGCGTTATCCATGGCCGAAAAAATCAAAGACGTGAAGTCTCTGACATAATTAACGATATTTTCCTTACACTGTACTCGTATGTTGGGATCAGTGTGGATATGACTGCTAATATATTTTTTATATTTCAACCAATTAGTTTTGAATTTTTTTTTACTCTATTAGAATTTTGAATGTTATTTTTCCCGTAATAACTTGATAATTCAGCAAAATCAAATAAAATAAAACTAAATATTTCTTGTGTCTTGTCCTAAATAAGAGAAGTTTTTTTTTTAAATAAATAAACGAGTTCAAATATATTTTATTTAGTGGTTACGTCTTTTTCGGCAAATATTTGCCAAGTGTGACCGTAACTTAAGAAATTTGTTTGGTTATTTTCGAAATTGTTGCTAGATTTTGGATGTTAGTAAAAGGTTTTGTATCAGAATATGTTGCTCTCAGATACATATGTATGTACATATATGGCTGGTTTTAAAAATCTGAAATCAACATAATTATGCTAAACACATTCATTGTAGTATGGTTGCCACAAACATAATACTTAGTGATTGCAATAGTTGTGTGCATAGTAACTGTAACATATTTTGGTTGCAAAAATAACTTAGTTACTTACTTATAAGGATATTCTTAAAAGATCTTTAGCCAAAGTGCTGGCAAATTTGCCAATCTCTTTAGTGAGATAACTATCGAGTGCTCTTAGTTTGTTACACCAAGTTTCATCAGATTTTCAAAGACTTGGGCCGTCCTAATTCTTCGTTAACTGTAACTTTTAACTCCGCTCATTCTGCTTGGACAAGTATCCATGATTCAGCGCCACAAAAAGCATGTTGCTTGATTTTAGTTCGGAGAGGGCTTTAAATTTTAAAAAGAAACTTTGATTTTGAAGTATTGAATTGTTTGGTGTGGATTTCGCATTTTTTCAATGGCGTTTCTTTGAATGGCGAGCGCTGCTGTGCGATGATTACAATTTTTGTCAAGTTAAAAATTAACATCTACTGATTTTAATTTGAATGCCATGATACTATTACTTACTTCCATGACCATTTAAACGATTAATACTTTACTTATCTAAGTACAATTGTGGATAATAAGCTGCTGACCTTCCTATTAGGCTCATTTTATTGGCGAGTGGTGGCCTGTTTGCACACTTAGGCCGCGGATTTGCCTAACTCCCTATGTAGTTCGTGAGAAGTTCAAGACAAATACACTTAAGTTCCTACAAAGAATTAATATAGGTATATTTCGCTTCTTATCTGTTTGTCTGTGTAAAACACATTTAGACAGCAAATACAAAACATAAATTATTGTGTTGCTCCTAATATGTTTATCGGTTTCCTAAGCTGTTCGCTATTGAAAATCAGCTAAATCGGCTGAGTAGAAAAAAAGTTATGAAGCAAACAGTGAGACAACTTTAACGCATGTTTTTATGTTTTTAACGAAAAATGCTTTGTTATAATTGTAACCACAACCTGTGTTGCTAACAAGTTTAAATACATATTTTGATTGGCGACATCATTGACAAAAACGATTTCTTTTCCTTTATTTTTACTATTCTCTTTAGAGATTTGCTCATTTATTGTGTCGGAACATTGTCGTAAAAGTCAAAATATAACAATAGCGCAATTCAAAATATTGTGCAAATGTCATTTTATCATTGCATTTGGAAAAAGGGTTTAGCATATTTTTCTTTTGCTGTCAATGTAGAGCCAAAAAATATGCTAAACCTTTTTGCAAATGCAATGATACAATATCATTTACACAAGATTGTGAATTGCGCTAATAAGTTTTAATTTTTTTCTTAGTTAAATTTCAATAAATGTATCCCGTCGACAAATGTTGCAATTGTTAACAGGATTTCAGCAGTATATATGAAAATGCTTGCTTAAGAAAACATTGTTAAAATTAGTGAATTTTGTGTGATTTTAGTCGTGGTCGGCATAGAGAGAACATGGAATATAAATTATAAACTTTCTAAGTTGTAATCAGACCAGCTATTGCTTGTAATGTTTAAACCAACAGATAAATCCCCTATTATATTCAGTCCCTGGTGTTTATAAGTGCCGACCGCTGTTTTAGATTGACATTCAACACATTCAGTTATTATTTTTTTGGTTAGGAATTGTTCAGATTTAGTCAATAAAATTCCCTATTGTGGTTTTCCATTAACCACACAAGATATCTAAGTTACTAATGGAGTGTTGACTGTTTGTGTTATAATTTTTATGTTAGCTACTAAATTGTGTTTATTATTAATGAAATATAAACCTAATAAAGAAAAAAATTAACACTTCTTAAAGTAATTACTTAATTTATTTATAATTTATAAAAAATAGGCTTTTCTCTGTGTTTGTCTGTGTGTGTGTATACACATATATTTATTTCCTTGCCGTTGTTTGATGGAATGATAATAATAACGAAGGGATAAATAAAAGTTACGCTTACTTACAGCCCACGCAATTTCATTAATTTTGGTTATTTCCTTTTTTAAGCGGGCAGCTTTTTTCTGTTGTTGTTTTATCAGCATTACTCTACAAGAAATCCCACCAGCACACTGGGATACTGCAAAAGAACTAATTAAATAATTAGCTTTTAACAGGTGCGTTTCCTAAGCTGCAAATCAATTATTTACTTAATTATTATTACTTAAGTTACTTAACTTTAATTAAGTTACTTAACTAGCTGCTTAACTGCTTACTTCGTTGCAAATAGTCACGACTTAAAAGAGACCTAGTACTCAACACAACCTGTGCCCTATTCCACAAAACAGCTTATCAACTTTTCACTTCACAATTATGCACTTTTTCGTCAATTTGCCTAACTTTATGTTCCTTAAGGTACGGTCACACTTGGCAAATATTTACTCAAAACAGCGTAAACACTTGTTATTTTTTCTAACAAGAATATTGTAAATAAATTATAAATAAATAAATAATAATAAATTAAAACTAAATATTTGTATTTAAATAAATAAACGAGTGGTTAAGTTTTTTTTGCGTACCTTTAGAACTATAAAATTTGATAAGTGCTAAGTTGAAATTGATAAGTGTTGAAATTTTTATATTCTCTTTGCAATTTCTATTACACATACCTTCTCTTATGCAAAGTAAAATTTGAAAAGTGTATTTTGCACAGAATTTGCAAATAATTATTAATTAAATTTTTGTTAAGCAAATTTTGATAAGTTTGTCAACAATTTGCAGGGTAAACGATCGATTTACAAATTCATATTGTTATAACTAGTGAAGCTTTTAAAATGTAAGGACGTGAGTTTTTCTTCGACGATAGTGAAGACGCGGTTATAACAAGAAATTATAGGCTAGAGACCGATATTATTTTAAATAAAATTAAGGCAAATTAGAGCACAATACACAGCGTACCATAGAGTTGCTGCTATGCATGATGTCGCAAAATCAACAGTTTGCAGGATCATCCTTAGTTTTAACGATGTTATAATAGACGTTTTATTTTAAAACACAATCCGGGGCCCAATCACGTCAGTGGTATTACTGAGAGGTTTTTTTAATGATGGGTGGATTCCGTTGTGTTCGTGTGGTTGCGTGAGTGGTACAATTGTTAAAATTGATGCGCCTATATTCTACGAGGAAGAACATGTGGACCGGCATGGATATCACTTTTTCAATATTTACAGTAATTTCCTAAAAAATACTTATTTATACTTCGTTGTTTTGAAAACCAATACATAAATAAAATATCTTCTTTTATTTAATAAAATGTAACCTGCAATTTCCATTTTTTTGCAGACCATTTTAACAAGTTGTATTTAGCAATGCAAAGGGAAAAGTGATAAAACAGAAAAGCAAAGACGATTAAATGCTTTGTGGAGCACTATGCACACTCACTTTTCAGGAGAGTGCAAGGCCGCTACAAAAATTTTCTTAGAGCAAAATGAGATTGCTAAAAATACTATAGATTAGAAACTCTTATCTGTTTGCAAAAAAAAAAAAATTCAATTTGAGAAGTGTGAAGTGAAAAGTTGATATATTTTTTATGGAATAGGGCCCTGTTAACCACTAAAAAGGCAACCAAACTATATTAATTTTATTATTAGTTGAAAAATTCCCCGGGGAATTTACGGATTAGTTGCAAATATACAATTCTAACCGCTGTCTTGTAAACAAACTACCCTAGTACATTGAAATACTCTGGTGGTATTTAATAAAATAACTTCTTTATATAATGGTGTACCAAATAAAAGTTAAAATCACTTCACCCTAGATTACTTAAAGACACTAAAGTTTCAACTGACTTCTCTATAGATTACCTAGGATGTATAAAGTAACCAATTGACTATCCTTTGAATGACACACATTTAACAAAAACTAAAAATATAAAAATTTCATACCAAGTAATTAAGGATACATTGACTACTTGCAAAACTGTTGGATTTGGGGCGAAGATTTTTCTCAATGAAAAGGCAATTCATGTCTGGACGTGTGTATTTTTAGTCTTTCCGGTATTTGGATTGTTTATATGTACTTATGTACGAGTATGTAGTAATTTAATTAGTAATTTTATGCCCGACATTCTTTACTTTAATTTTATTACATTTTTGCTAACGTTTTCCATTTTTTCCATTACTCGTATATACATACACACATTCATACGCCTGCATACCAACACTATATGCACGAGTATATGTATCTCTTCTTTTTTAAGGTACAAATTTGTTTTCTATTGCCAGCAGTATTGTATGTATTGTGGTCCTTCGAATCGCAGGTTATTGTAGTTGGAGCTAAAAAGTGTCAATTTTAATTAACAATAGACTAATTAAAAATGATGGCTAATAATGGTTTTATTAAATTTACTCGTGAATTGTTAAATGTAGCTGTGTGTGTTACAATACGAGTATGCTGGAGATGGATGGTTATTGTTTGTGAAGTGAATGAAAAAATTATGAAATTAAAAGTTTATGCTGAATTTTAAATTAGTAGCAGGTGTAAATTGTTATATATGTTTTTTAAATTAAGAATCCATTAGCATTTTTAAATGTCCAAAATCTATTAGAAACAGCAGTTATTTATTTCACCATTATTGAGAAATAAAATTCGTAACGTTAAGCGTTTTTTATGTTTTCTTTTTTATATTAAGTATCATTTGTTTTATAATGAAATTAAAAATTGTTGTATTCCCTAATTGAAGTCTACATATATGCTTCCCTATAAATATTCTGTGTATTTATTAGTTTAGTGTGCAAACATTCCAAATCAGTTTACACAAATTTTACTGGAATTCTTGAGTTTTTTTTTCAATATTTTGAAATTTATTTAAGCCGTTTTTATTTAGTCATTTCACCGTCTTTTAGTGAAAGTGAAAGCTTTAGATATTTCCAAGGCTTTTGACAAAGTGCTCTTTTAAAGAAACTAATTGCGTTTAGTTTCTCTATTTAACAAATTCTAAATTTGTCCATTCTACATTCTTTTTCCTAAATTACTTCTTACTCTTGTAACTGATCTTCTTCCATTAATTTGTTATTCATATTCATTCGATTATAACCTTTTGGAGATTGGGACAATGAGCAACACATAAAAGGTGATACACTTAACCAACATCTTCAGACAATCACTGAATGGGTATTGTGCAAATAGAGTCGCCGTAATATTAGCTCAATTCACAATCTTGTGCAAATGGTATTGCAAAAAGGTTTAGCACATACACACTGTGTTCTTTATTTCATTAATAATAAGCACATTTTAGTAGCTATCATCTAAATTATCAGCCATGTCACAGAATTTCATTCCGTTCGGAAGTGGAATTAATTCCGTTTTTTTGCTTCTATAGAAAAAGCAAAACGAAAAATTTTTTCGGAATGAAACCATTTTTAATTTGCAATGTGGAATTTTAATTTTAAGCATTTCTCGGTTTCATTCCGAAAAAATTGTCCGTTTTACTTTTCTATAAAAGAAAAGAAATCGAATTAATTCCATTTCTGAACGGAATTAAATTCTGTGACATGGATGTATAATACAAACAGTCAACACTCCATAACTTAGATATCTTGTGTGGTTAATGGAAAACCACAATAGGGAATTTTATTGACTAAATCTGAAAAATTCCTAACCAAAAAAATAATAACTGAATGTGTTGAATGTCAATCTAAAACAGCGGTCGGCACTTATAAACACCAGGGACTGAATATAATAGGGGATTTATCTGTTCATTTAAACATTACAAGCAATAGCTGGTCTGATTACAACTTAGTAAGTTTAAAATTTATATTCCATATTCTCTCTATGCCGACCACTGACCCACGACACAAAATTCACTAATTTTAACAATGTTTTCTTAAGCAAGCATTTTCACATATACTGCTGAAATCCTGTTAACAATTGCAACATTTGTCGACGGGATACGTTTATTCAGATTTAACTAAGAAAAAAATTAAAACTTATTAGCACAATTCACAATCTTGTGTAAATGATATTGTATCATTGCATTTGCAAAAAGGTTTAGCATATTTTTGCTCTACATTGACAACATACACAGCAAGAGCAAAAATATGCTAAACCCTTTTTCCAAATGCAATGATTAAATGCCATTTGCACAATATTTTGAATTGCGCCATTGCAAGTTAACATGACAGATCGTGTTGCTTCATCTGTTTTTATAGGCGGTGTAAATATTAAGTAATCATAAACTCTTCATGTTCTAAGCATGATAATTTAGTGTGTTCTCAGTTGGACTAAACACATTTTTGAAGGGTCAAAAGAAGCATTCAAGTGGCTCGGTTTTTTTATAACTATGTGAGAAATACTTCACTCCATCTGCATTCTGATGGAATATTCTGATGGAATATAACTGTCATGTATGGACCGAAGCTATATTTTGAAGTTACTCAATCACGTACAGGAGAGATCGAAAGTGCTTACCGGTGACAGTAAGGTATCATACACTCTTGATTCACTGGAGCATGGCCGCAATGTGGATTGTGTTTCACTGTTCTGTCGATACTATAGGTATAATGTGTTCTGTTAAAATTAGAAAATTTATTTATGAAACCCGTATTTTTTTAAGCAATACACGTTCTTCAGCAGGGACTCATCCATTCGTTGTTGACTGGTATGTACAATATATACATTACAGATAAAATTCATTCTTTCCTGAAGACGTTTTCCCAGTCTTTTTCAACATAGTAAAATTCAAATCAAATGTTCACAAATACAAAAACAAAATTTTAAAATTTTCTATTATGACCGTAAATATTTTATTAATTAAATGAATAATTATTATTATTCGTTTATAATACAAGTTTGACGCTATTATATATTTAATAACGTAGTTTAACTCAATTTCATTTGACTGTGATATTAGTTTTACAATGAACAAAAAATAGACTTAGCACTTTTAAATATCTAAAGACATAACCACAAAATAAAATATTTTTGAATTCGTTTATTTATTACAAATAACTTCGTTTATTTAGAACAACACACAACAACTATTTAGTTCTATTTTATTTGATGATGTTTGATCTTGCAAACCACTTGCAAGAGTAAACAACGTCAAAGAAATTTATGCTAAAACAACTGATTACGCTTTTTTCAGTAAATATTTGCCTAGTGTGACCATACCTTAAGTATAACAACGAGAAAAACGAAAAGTAAACTGTGTATTTTTTCTTATTCTAACGTTTTGTATACAAATCTCAATTTTCTTAAAGAGTAGACTTGGCACATTTGGTCACTAATCTAATGACTGTAAAAAATATAGTATAATTTTATAGAGCAAATTATGCAATTAATTTAAATGTCAAGGGCTTCATTTAAAACAACTTAAAACATCTTCTTTGATCTTGAGGTACTCAATTTAATAAAAATAATTTTACGAACTTGGCTTGAAAGTGCACATAACTCATTCTAATGTTACGAAGCGTACCGATCGAACTATGGTCGAAAGTGTGCGACTTCCTTCAGAAACATCAACGTAATTTATATTTGACTAATGGGTCATAGACCAGAAGAAATATTTTACAAAATTAACCCAGAAACAAAATATATATTTAAAACACAGCCTCATTTAAAGGACGTGCTAAAATTTACGCAATACTTTAGTTAAGTTAAAATTTAAAACATATTTTATTCCTTTTAATTGTTACTTTGTATTAAATCATAAATTACAACGGATACAGTTGTGTATAATATAAAACATCAGTTAAATTGTATTCTTGACTTTGCTGACAATTAAACTTTTAGTTGAAAATTTCCACGACCATTTTGCACAAACGTTGATGTGAACTTTGGCCTGTGATTAGCATAGATCTTTGACTTCAATTGGCCCCTTAAAAAAGGTATTGAATTACAAGATCGTGACAGCTAATTCTGATTGCAGAAACGAAAAAGAGTAGAAGACCACAAAATAATTCATACAGTCATTAAATTATCGCTCCAATGTCCACAGTAATGTCAGATTTAGGCAGAAATACTCGTAACTCTGTTTAAGTTGAAGTCATTTTCGAATAACTATGATGAAATGATGTCACGAACCAAACAGTGGCAAGTGAAGATATTTCTAAAACGTCAGCTCTGAAATAGTTTCCTTGTTTGCTTGCCAACAATATACGAGTATTGCTCAAATTATTGCCCTAATTTTTTTATTTACCCTTTGTAAAATTTTGTTAATTATTTGACACAATTTTAAACATAAATTATTCAACGGTGAATAATTTGAAAATTTTAACACTATTATTTCCCTCCTTCATTACTTACAATACATCTGTAGTTATTGTCTGCAGTTAAAGTATGTGAGTATGTGCTTATTATCCTTGTGTGTTTGTTCTCCATATTTAAATATATTATTAAAATGTTACTTAAATTTAATCTGAAACCTATAAATGTCTTTAATTTATTAAAAAAATTCAACAAATTACATTCATATACATATATTAGTATCAATTTAATACTCATATCCATAAAAATGTTCCATTACAATGTGTTTAAGCATTTTCACACATGGCTACACGTGGATTACTTTCATAAAAAGGAAGCAGGAAGGATACTCTTTATAAAGATTTGTGTGGATTTTTGTAAAAATTTCTCATAAGTACAGGCACATAGTATTTACATTAGGGTGGCTGTGAAAATTGCTTTAGATACAAGATATTATCAGTTAAGCTGAAGCTTTTGTCATAAATTGCTACTTTTTCTACTGATTATTCGTTAATAATTATTCGAGTATTATTTAATCGCTACAAAAATCCTATATTATTTAATATTTTCCATTATTATTATTAACTGTTTAATTATTATACATATTTATAGCATTTTTAGTGATTCCAATGTTAAATTTCGTTAGCAATTAATCGATTGATTTTTTATTGCGTTGCAATAAGCGCAAACTATGCCAAAATTTTCTAATTAAGGTAATAAAATGAAATTTTTACTATAAATTAATTATTTTTCTACCGATTATTCGTTTAAACTTATTCGATTAATTTTTTATTCGTTGCAAAATTCGCTAATTATATAAAATTTTTTTATTTAAGAAATTAAATGGATTATTTATTAGAAGTTTGTTATTTTCCTACCATTTATTCGTTTAAAATTATTCGAATCATATTTTATTCGCTACAGAAATGTTTTATTATTTAATATTTTTCATTATGACATTAATTAGTTTCATTATTATACTAATTTGCATAATTTTTATTGATTCTAATAATAAAATTTGTACGATTATTCGTTAACAATTATTCGATTAATTTTTTATTGCGTTGCAAAAAGCGCATATTATGCCAAAATTTTCTAATCTAAGTAATGAAATTAATTTTTTTTTATATAATAATTATTTTTCTACCGATTATTCGTTTAAACTTATTCGATTAATTTGTTTTTCGTTGCAAAATTCGATAGTTATATCAAAATTTTCTTGTTTAAGAAATTAAATGGATTTTTTATTAGAAGTTTGTTATTTTCCTACCATTTATTCGTTTAAAATTATTCGAATAATATTTTATTAGCTGCAAAAAGCTTATTTTTTAAATAATATTTTATTATGATAACAACTTGGATTAAGTTTTTTGGTTCTTAAACTTAATTTTTAACGATTATTCGTTCTCAATTAATCGATTAATTTTTTATTCTCATTTTATACCATCATCTCATTTTTCTATTTAAGAGTTTAAAAGCAGATTTTAAAATAAATCAGTTCCAATTTTTCATAATTAGCACATGACACATGAGAGTTACAGGAAATCTATTTTTGTGAAATCAATTATTACTGCTCCCAAGATTGAAAACCTTATAGGCTGGTGACCCCATTTCGCTAATCAAGTAACCACTACGCTACTATTCTCATGAACTGCAGGGATTTTAAGTGAATCATTTAAAAGAAATATATAAATTCCACTGGGGAATGTCGTAGCTTGGATATTTCTTTAAATTTCGTATGCCTAATCTTTTTATTTCCACTTCAATTTTTTGGTTTCATATAATTACTACCATCCTAATGTACTTTATACACAATTCTATTCTACATAATGACATTAAGCAGAGCTTTAAAGATAAAAAATGCCATCTACTCATACGGGTGGAAACAAATTTATTTTTATTTTATAAAGAAATGAAGTGTATCCATTTAGTGCAAACAAAATAAAAAAATATTTACTTTGGAAATTAATTCACAATTTAGACGCATGCATATTTGGGTGAGAAGGAAAATTTTCTTATTTAAAGAGTTGTGATTAAAATTCATAATTCGTTAGCTTAGGGAACAAACGTAACAAGCCCAGTTTTTATGAAAAATTTGAATACAATTGAGTGAGTAAAAATACTCTGCTTGCTCAAATAACGTTTAGAATTATTAGTTTTTTTTTCAATATTATTAGTGTGATATACAAAAGCGTTAAGTCCATTTTATGTTATACAAAATTTGCAACATGCTTTCTTTGTACATGCCACCAGGTGACCACTATTCACTAGTAACTTCACTAGTATGCTGATCGCAATAATATGCTAATGGTGGGTTATTATTTGTAGTCAGTTCCGAAAATTGCCTGAAATATTTTTAAAATTCCCGGGAAATTTTGGGAATATCTTTTTAAGTTTTCTTCATGGCAATGTAATTAGTAAATGCTGGTGTGATTCCAAGTGTTTAAATGAATCTTATCTAAATTATCACTGGACAGACATCAATAATTACAATATTTGTTGCCCAAAAACTATACGCTCTTGTCATAGATCACCAAATGCCGGACAGCGGCAGAGAATTTGTTCAGTGGCCTCTATTCGTTGCCGTATTAGTGGTCCTGGATTCTGTATTCAGATTTCAATTAAGTTTATTATCCAGTTGTAGTACAAGATATTTGACAATGTTAGCAACACAAGATGGATTCAAATTAAGTTTATAACTTCTTGTGAATATGTAGTACTAGTTCAGATTTAGTCCACATTTCTGGCACCATTGTAATAGTATTTTTAGCGCAGATTGCAAAACTCCTGTGAATATTTTTGGTGTAGCTATCACCGTCACATCGTTCGCATAATCAACAACCAGTTTTCTCTTACCATAGTTCAATCAAAATCATTGTAAACGATAAAGCACTTTTGGTGATCAAAATTGATCTCCTACATTTTGCGGTTTATTGCTGGAGTCCACAACCACACCTGCATTGAAGCAGGAATTCCAAAGCTAATGAAAAACTTCAAAAAATGTTTGAACCAGTAAACCAAGAACACTATTTTCCTGATAAACTATTCCATTCTTAAGCCTATCGCTTATGTTTCACTAAAGAATAACAAACTAACGAAAGAAAACTGTTCAAATTCAAATTTTGGCACACCCTTTATAATCATTATTATAAGTGCAGATGGCGCCATCAGACTCGTATTGAAAATTTATTCCAGCCACTCACCATAACATGTGTTTTATTTCAAATTAAACAAACAAAAAGAGAAGTTTTGCGTTGGTCACTTTTAAGAAACAGAAATTCTTGGGAAAGAAAAATATAAGAAAATATTTGTTTACAGGAGGTCACATACATATAGATTCCAACTTAAAGAAGAATACGAGTATGAACTACAAGTAGTATGTGTATTATTTTTATACCCACCACCAAAAAGAGAGAGTTTTAAGTTTAGCATTACATTTGTAACACATGGAAATATTGGTCGTAGAACCAAAAAGTATATATATTCCGGGTCCATATAAGATGCTAAGACAATCTAGCCACGTCCATCCGTCGGTCTATTGAAGATCCAATAGAGCCACGAAAAAAGACTTAGAACAATGAAATTTTTACCGAACATTTTTGTTCCACCAAAAAATCCATCCCATAGGATCCGAGTTATAGGCCAAAGTTTTTGACAATTCCGATATTTTGCAGATATTTTTTTTTTTGCTATTTTCTTCGTAGCATATGTTATATTTTGCAATACTAATCACACTTTATCCTATGTTATAATTCCCAAACAGTTTATGTGAATTTTAATATAAGAGATATAAGAAAATATCAAAAGAGCGAGGAAGAGTCAAAGTACCGATCAAGTTCATGAATGTAATAATAAAGATTGCGCATTACGTCACAGCTTATTTTTTCCGTATAATTAACATGTAAAATATAACTCTTGTTAACAATTTTTTAAGAAAAACTAATTTTTCGTAAAATAAATCAAAATAAAACATTTAATTATTTACTTTTTTATACATATTAAAATGTATTTAAAAAAGTGAACAATATTTTAGAATTTTATATATTTTGTATTCTCAATTTATTATTTTTGTTTGTTTGCATTTATCAACAACTCTTATTTAAAAAAAGCATTCTCGATCGAATAAAAGTATTTTAGCTTTAATATCAATAATATAATGTTATTAATTTCATATCTCCTTTAATCACCCCTATCGTAAATAAAAATATCATGTGAAATTTGTTCACTTTTCACATTTTTCCTTTTTAAATTCGATGTTAAAAAAATAAAACGGAACAAATTGTACGTGGAATTTTGTATTCACGATAAGGGTGACTATCATCTCCCTTAATGTGTGCAATACAAACTCTATGAGACACTTTTAATCAAGGTGGCAAAATTATGGCCATTGTTTTATTTTATTTTAGTTTTTATATATTAATTTTTATTTAATTTATGTTATTTTTTTAATATTTCCACAATTAAAAACGGCACACTTGAGTTTAAAACTTTTATTTGCATTAAAATTTATATAGAAATTTAGCAAACATAAAAATATTTTTGACTTGTGACGTCACAAGAAGAAATTTTGCTCTCAATTTTACTCTCACAGATTTTGTAAAATATAACGGACTGCGCAATGCGTAATCTTTATTATTTGATTCATGCATCTAGCTATAATTTGCTCCCGAAGAACAAAGCAAAGTTCTTACTTCCTTCTAATACTGTAGCCGAAACCAATTAGCCGAACGAGAGCCGAAGTATTTGTCTCGTCAGATTGTAGATTTAGCCGACGAGAGCTGAAAATTTATCTCGTCTTATTACACTCATAGCTATTGTCATTAGCTGACAGAGAGCCGAAGCATTTATCTCGTCGGATTGTATTCCATCGTTAGTGGCAACACGTCATAGTTATTGTTAATAGTAAAACTGCATGACACTTCAAATTGTAAGTATAATGCAGTGTGAAATGTGTGAAATTTTGCACACTTTATTAATTATTATTATTGAAGGCCAAGTCCTGTTGAAAATGATAATGATCGTTGAATGATTTCTCAAAGCCCCCATACAAATGTGTGTTTCGGATTTATTTCTCTATGTTACATAAATGCATTATCCATACAAAATTCAGCAAAAACAAGTTTCATGCTAAGAAAATCTCAAAACTATGCTTTGTTTGCATTGGTCCATAGTTAAACATATGAAGTCCACTCCCGAAAATCATTCAAAAAGAGCATAAACTTCTTATAAACATTGCTATAAAGTTGAAATTAAAAAAAAAAAAA
Source organism: Bellardia bayeri (assembly GCA_950370525.1). NCBI lineage: Eukaryota > Metazoa > Arthropoda > Insecta > Diptera > Calliphoridae > Bellardia > Bellardia bayeri. The sequence continues at coordinate 58,208,494 of OX493268.1, read as the reverse complement.
ATATATATATACATATAAATTGTCATACCGAATTCCATTGTGATTGGTCCATAATAGGTCATAAGGACTACTTTTTCTCAATAATCTACGTAAATATCTTATAAATATCAATATCGAACTAAAATTTTACAAATATCAATTATACATACTATGTATGCAAAATATATACTCTTAAATTTTGTAAAGGTTAATCGATAATTGGCCATAGCTGCCATATAAAATCCACTTCCGAGAATAACTTGAATATGTATAAAATTCTTCCAAATTCAACCAAAATAATAAGCCTCAAATACAATAGCAACTATTACCCCATAATAGATGAGAGCTCCCATGTGGAGTATCCGAAAAATAACAAAGCTCCTATAAATAAATTGCTGGTATATTAGTGGTGGGTATATAAGAGTCGGCACAGCCGAAATTAAACTCTTACTTGTTTTTTCTACAACTTCGTCATCTGAGTAAGATGAAGAATACTCAAAATGATTCAGAAAAATGCTTGTATTTCTTGTGATGGTATTTATGTATGTACATACATATATATGTTGAATGTCCTTGTAATTTAAAACGCCTGCTACTTTAAATGTGTTTTAGATTTATTTAATAGTTATTGTTGTTGCTTTTTATGTTCCTTAACACACCGTAAAAAATGCATGCACACATAGCATACAGAATTAGTAAATGTTTTTGTTGCGCATGGGCATAGAGTCGTTTGTTTGGTCGTTTGTTGTTTTATATTTTTTAAAACGGCTGCAACAATATTGCACATATGTGCAACATGCATCAACCAGAGTCAATACATTTCTCTCTGTCTGTCTGGCTGGCTGGAAGGCAAGCCTACAAATACTCATTCAAGGAACCATTGAACAACTTTGTCATCATTATATGAACCTTGTTTACTTTAAACACATTTACTGGATGTTTAATGTTTTTTTTTTCTGCTGCACTTTATGGTGTTGCTTGTATAAAAATGTCTTAAGGCGTTTTGTGGCTGCTTTTAGTTGCATGTTTAAGTGGCACATGCGTAAAAGTGCGAAGAAATATTGATGCCAAAAGTCACTGAATACTATTCACTCGTCACACATGCATGAGGGAAAATGTTGTGTTATTTGAGCTATAGTTTTGTTTTGTTTCTTTGTAAAAATCCCCTTTTAAAATAAATAAATAAATGTTAATGCTGAATTTTTAATGGTGTTTTCTATGAAAGCATACATACACACGGTAAGGACGAAAGACAGGAAACAAATTGTAATTATATTAAAGTTTTAACAAAATAATTGGTTGAATTGGTTGCATGTATTGTTTTTGTAGTTTTTATAGAAAGATAGTGTAATACCCAAAGATATCATTCTAACTTCTTTATTTTTACTAAAAAAATATTTGATTGTAAGACTAGTTTTATGTGAAAATTTCGGGAATTTATCTGGTATTCACAAATATCTTAGACGACTTCATAGTCTAACAGATCTAGCCTTCAGAATATACAGTGGCCACAGCTTATTTTATGCAGTGCATTTTTTGTATGTTTTTAGAGCTTTATAAAAATAAAACTAACAGGAACTTAAACAAGAAATTGGTGTCATTTAAAATAAAAAATGTTAAAGTCTAACAAACAAAAAACAATTATTGCAAAAAACATAAAAATGCTATAGGTTTCGAAAACTTGCAATTAAAACTGGCGATTTAATATTTGGTGTGATAGCCTTTATTCTCTACAACAGATTTAATACGATTTGACATAGATGGGATCAGTAATACTCGGTGAAATATTCGACCACTCAGTAACGTTTTTTTTTTTTATATCCTTCACCTTCATGAGAAGGGTATATATAAGTTTGTCATTCCGTTTGTAATTTCCACAATATAATTTTCCGACCCTATAAAGTATATATATTCTGGATCCTTATAGATAGCGGAGTCTAATTAAGCCATGTTCGTCTGTCTGTCAGTCTGTTGAAATCAATTTTCTGAAGTTCCCAGATATCTTCGGGATCCAAATCTTCAATAATTCTGATAGACATGCTTCCGAGAAGTTTGCTTTTTAAAATCAGTAAAATCCGTCCATAAATAACGGAGTTATGAGCAAAAATCCGAGACAACCTCCGAAAATTTCATCAAAAAAACTAAATGTATTAATATTGTTACGAATAATTTCTTAAACCGTATTATAAGTGTGTAAAAAGTGTTCGAAAACTTTAACCCCCTGGCCCACGATGTCGAACGATAACGTTCGCTTAGATAAGACTTAAGACACAATTATTATTATTAGCTGACTTGATACAATTCAAACATAAAATATCTATTGAATTTGGCCAAATAACACATTAGTATAGACTCGTTATATTTTCTTCAAACTACTTGACGCTTTTATTTTGCAATTAAAAAGAATCCAGTTTATTTAAAGGAAATAAACCACCGTTTTTAAAAGGTAAAAACGTAACAATATAATATATATGTATGTATGTATATAATTTAATTATGCATCCACAACAAAGGTGAAGGGCATATAAGATTCGGCATTTGTATTCTGTGTCCATGTTCTGTAACTTAAGTGAAAACTTCTCGCGTCGAAAAGATGTGAGACAAAATATTCCAGCGTTTCTCGAAAAGTGAGAAAAAAATGTATCTGTTACTCATGTCAAAAACTATCAAAAGGGATTACGTAGTTACGTTAGAAATGTCATAATATATAACTCAAAGCCGATGTGAAATTTCAGTGTTTGAAACCGCTAATCACAAATATCGTTGAAGGCGAACAAAACTTAATAAAATTGGGAAATTTTCAACGACGTCGGCAAAAATACAATCGTCGGTTATACAAAATAATATATTAGTACAACCTTTAATGTTTGTTGTTTACGACATAATTTGCAATAAAATAAAAATAGTTATAGTAATGTGTTATTATTTATTGTGATTTTAATGTTTTTTTTTTTTATTTTTAAAATTATATCCCGCCGCGTTTTTATTTGTGGCAGTTCAAAGCGGGAAACTTTCTGTCAAACATTTTTCAGACACACTTTTTCTTTAAACTGACGAGTAATTTTCTTATGTGACAGCGATTACTCGCCAAAAAAGAGTTACAGACACAGGTTTGTGAGAAAAACAGCTGCTTGTTCAATTTATGGCATTTCTGTTTAATTCCACACATTTTAGTCGCAAAGTTTCTCTACACGGGAGCTACAGCAGCTGCTATACAGACCCAAAATGTGAAACTGCCACCATGCGGGGATTTCAAAAATTTTTAAATAAACTTACAAAATTGAATTTTAACGTTCGATAAAAAGTTTACGTTTTAGAGTAGTCAATGTAAAAAAAAAATATTTTTGGATGTTCACGTTTCTACGAGTTCACTGTAAGTTCCTGGGCGAAATTTAGCCTGCACAGTGTTTATCACGACGAACAGTTTAATCGTAACATTGTTTGCCCAGGTCAGCTTCAATTTCTTACGACAGTTATGAAATTGATGTCCTTGGATGTGCCCTTTTTGTTTTTTTTTAAATGTGTCGCTCATCATGCTAATTGAAAGTTTTATTTGGTGCCTTTCTGCCTTTGGACCCGACTATCATGAATGAAGCGCTCAATGATTTTTTGGACTGTGGAAACTTTAATGTTAACCATTTCTGCTGTGAGTGGCAATTTTGGAAATGGTTTTAAACCAATTCTCGTAGTTCTGTCATTTTACGCGGACTCATTTGTATTATTTTAAACTGACAATTCAAAAGAAAATATTGATAGAAGGGGCAAAAAGCAGAACGAAAAACCGACAACGCTGCATGGAGCTATCGGTACCATAGAAACTGACTGCATAAAATAAGCGCGACATGAAAAAGGAGTACATATTCACCCCTATCGTGAATAAAAATTCCACATGAAATTTGTTCCCTTTTATTTTTTAACATTGATTTTTAATAGGAAAAATGTGAAAAGGGAACAAATTTAATGGGGATTTTTATTCACGATAGGGCTGATTTTTTAGTTTTAGTATACATATTAAATATACAAATAAATGTTTTTTGTTTGTTAAGCTATGGTCACACATAGCAAATATTTACTCCAAAAAAGCGTAATCAGTTGTTTTAGCACAAAATATGTTTAACGTTGTTTACTTTTACAAGAGTTTTGCAAGATCAAACAGCATTAAATAAAATAACACTAAATATTTGTTGTGTCTTGTCCTAAATAAACGAAATTTTTTAAATAAATAAACGAGTTTAAACATAGTTTGTTTAATGGTTACGTCTTTTTCGTCAATTATTTGCCATGTGCGACCGTATCTTTAGACTATAACATGTTTTTCTTTTAAATGACACCAATTTATTTTTGAAGTTCCTGTTAATTTTCTTTTAATGGAGCTTTGAAAACAAAAAAATGTACTGCATAAAATAAGCTGTGAGCCACTGTATTTTTTTTTCAAACTTTATCAGTTATTTATAAATCATTATCTGGATTTTTGATAGTCACTGTTGATCTTTGTGAAGGGCAATATTTTACTGCGCTAGGGCAAACTTTAAGATCCTATCTAAATATAATTTTGCCCTCATTTACTATCAAACCACCTTAATAATTTTGTGGCTTTAACACAATTGTTTAAAACAAATTTTTCTTGTGGTCCACCTATTCGGCAATACCAATTCTCCATTATAATTCTATTAAATACCGAGGGTACATAGGCGACTAGGTTTTTTTTTATAATAATATTAATAATAAAAATCTTTAACCATTTATTTTTCTTCCTAAACCACAAATTATTACTTTGCGTTACTTTTTATTCTTAATATATATTTATGAATAATGGAACGTGGTTTTAATCTAAATTTTTTCCATTTTTATGAGCAATATATTTAATAAAAAATTTAATATAAACTCATGATTTATTGTGGTCTTAAAATTAGCTGCTCAGCCGAAGCGACAAACCTTGGATGACCGCTTTCTCTTAAATGGTACTTATTATTAACTATGGCACAAATGCGTAAGTAAATAGTACGGGGCATGAGTATAAGTATTGCAATTGTTATTTTTCCCATTTTAATTAGTCATTATAAAACGCAATAATAAATATTGTAGAAAAAAGCATATTGCTTATAATTTAAACATATTAATTTATCTATACCCCACAAATTCAATCCCCCCAAAAAAGCCACATTCTTAAGTGTTTTAGATTTCCTTGAATTTGTTTTAACTTTTAAGTACTAATTTTCATAACAAAAACAATTACAAAATATTTCTACATAATAAGATTATAATTGTTTTTTTTTAACCATCCATTATTATTCCTCAAACCTTAGCTGATGTTGAGGAAATAGATTAAAATTGTTTAAGGAAAAATAAAGATGGGCTTTGTTAGAAAGTTATTCTTAAATTAATATATACGTTTTGTTTGCTTGAAAGTTTTCTTTATGAAAGAAAATTTATTTTCACAAAATTTAAAAAGGTATATTGAATATAAAAATAAAAACAAAAATACTTGTTATTGAATATAGAAAAACATTTATAAATAAATATTAGGCTCAAGTCGGTTTTAGTGACTTTTTTCAAATCGCTATCAAAATTTTATCACTAATAGAATTTTAAATTCTGATTAAAATAAAATATCCGTAATTTTGTTAAAAAATCCGGGAAAAAGGTCTATATGAGTAAGTAGATAAATTACAATATTTATAAGTCAAGAAATTAAGCTTTAATTTAAGGTATAACATGACCATGTAAGTAATATAAATGCGAAGATATTAAAGAAAGATTATGACATTTCACCATAAAAAATACAATCTGTACTATGCGAAGCCGGTGTTCTATATAACATGGAGAAGAAAATCCTTCCGACCGGCCGTAGGCCGGCAATACAGGAAATTTTTACAATGGGATGGGAAAAAATCCCATCCTGCATACAAAATTTTGAAGAAATGTGTTTTTTTAACACGAGTTTTTTTACAGATGACTGTAAGACACTCGTGATCTGTGAAAAAAAAAATTAAAAAAGATCTAAAAGGGTCAAAATAATTATAATTCTGGTCTATAGTGGTTGTGGCACCAATTGAAATTAAGCTGTTATTTTCTTTACCTCTTCAACAACACCAAAAAACACCTTAACACTTAAATTTATAAAAGCAAAGTTTTTTGTTTTGTTTCAGAAATTAAGCTCAGTTAGCATCATCTTTAGCTTATTATAACTGTAATTGTTGTTGTAGTTGGCATTATCCTTTGTTGTTGTTGCTGCTGCTGTTGCTGTTGTCATGCTAATCAAATCAATTAGTCGTTACACGGAGAATAACGAGTGAGTGTTTATGGATCTGTAAGTTGAGGTGAGTTAGTTCGTGGTACGTAATGACAAGATATAATTTCCTGACAGGAAATATTTCGTTGAAACGTAATCGTATTGGTTTAATAAACGCATACTTGACATTTGAATGGACAATTATTTTGTATTATTTTTTTTTTGAATAGGTGTTTGTTGTTTGCTGTTCTATTAACAGAAAAAAATGTAGGGTAAAAAGTAACAAAAGGTTGTTGAAAAGTTCAAATAATGTACATTAGTGTGAACCTGTTTGTATTGAGGCAACAGAATTGGAAAAACAATTTTAGGATGCCTAAAAAATGTCAACAATCTAAAAGAAATCTATGCTCTCAATAGGAACCATTTGAAAGAAGTATATTTACATGATCTAGACGGAACATGACATTTGACATGACAAGGTCAATGATGCAACTAAAAAAAAAAACAATTTAGAACAAAATGTTCATTTGTCCACGTTTAATAGTTATTTAAACACAATAGAGCCTAAACAACGAGATTTAGAAACCCGAAATAATTATTGCTAAAAAATAGGTTGAACCGCTAAAGAGTTTCTCAACCAGAACTTTAAGTCATATCAGTAGTAAAAGCTTGGAAAATGGTTACAATTTGAAAAATAACTATGAAAATTATAGTTTTGTAAAGTTCGTCGTATTTTTTAATGTACTTCTAAGATCGCTATTACGAATTTGAATGAAAAAATTTCCGCATTTAGGCTGCTGAAAATCCAAGAGCTACGGTTTGGAGGATTGGCCCAAATTTGCAATAATAACAACGAAAATTTAAGAATTTCATGCTAAGAAAATCATAAAAATTAGTCAAATCTAGATTTTAGGTCATTTGAAAAATAGTAGTATTTTTACTACTTTTTTAAGAATGTTCCAAAACCATTTTATTATATTTTAATGATAATGAAATCACAAAAATGAATTTAAAATCTGATTTTAGCTCATTTGAAAAATAGTAGTATTTTACTACTTCTTTAAAAATGTTTCGAAAAATACATTTTAACTGTTTTTTAGGCAAAAGAAATCAAAAAATTAATAAAATACCTAATTTTAGCTCATTTGGAAAATAGTAATATTTTTACTACATTTTTGCAAATGTTTCAAAAATCATTTTAATATATTTTTCTGCAGAGAAAATCATTGATTAGTTAAAACCTGATTAGGGTACTTTTGAAAATTTAATTTGAATATTTAGTACTTGTTTGTAAATGTTCCAAAACTCATTTAAACATATTGTAATGATCTGAAAATCGTTGAAATTAGTATAAAACTTGATTTTAGCTCATTTGAAAAAGAGTATTATTTTTTTTACTACTTTTTTAAAAATCTTTTAAAAATAATTTGTATGGAATTTTATGACAAGAAATTTATAAAAATTATTAAAAACCTTGATTTTAACTTATTTGTAAAATAGTAGTATTTAAAGTACCTTTTGAAAAACGCGTCTAAAAACTTTTTTAACAGTTTTTTAATGTAAAGAAATTATAAATTTTGTAAAAAACCTAATTTTAGTTCATTTGGCAAATAGTAGTATTTTTAGTACTTTTTAAAAAAGGTGCGAAAACTCATTTTAACATATTTTTATGCACAGAAAATTCTTGAAATTAGTTGAAACTTTTTTTTCGCTCAATAGTAGTATTTTTACTACTTTTTTAAAAAAATCGTCTAAAAGTTATTTTTATGGATTTTTATGCATAGAAAATCATTGAAATTAGTATTAAACTAGATTTTAGCTCATTTGAAAATAAAAATATTTTGAAATAAAAGCAATTGACAAAAGTTTTCCCCAATATTTTTTTTTATCCAGAACATTGTTTTCGAACAGGGGCATATTGGAGTAACATTAATGTTTTGATATTTTATTTGTTGACATAACAGCTGTAAAAATCGTTACAATGAATTCAATTACGTTCTAAAATCGCTTTAGATTCATTGAATTCATTCTAGAATAAACGGCTGGTTTTTCCAAACGAAGTCTATTTTCATTTGTCTGGATACGACGTTAAAAATCAATATTGGAGCATTTGGACTTTTGAAAATCTAAAAGCAATTGTTCAGAAGCCTTTATATGCAGAACATGTCACTGGATGAAGCGCTATGTGGTCTGGAGGCGTCATTGTGCTACTTTTTTTCGGATAGTAATGAATTCAGGCCGCCTGGATCATGCGATTTAACATCATTGGATTAATGTTAGTTGCGCTAAAGATGAGTTAAAAGTCTATACTGAGCCAATCGAATCCATTACAATTTTGAAACTTTTGAGAAAATTTAATTGAAAATGTTTACAAAATGAAACGATATTTGTATGCGTGGTCGTGGTGGACATCAGTCAGTCCCACATAATATTTCCAATATAATAAAAATTTTAATGCTCTTCATAGAAATTGGTTGCTTTGAAAAACAACTTTTGGAAAAAGCATTTATTTTATATTTCTCAGTAATACCAGTTCATTTTTATTTGTTTTAAATAACTCAAAACATAAATTCATCTTAAAAAAAAAACAGCAGTACAATGTATAAACCTTTCTCTCGTCCATTAAACTAAAACATTAAATAAACCAGAACGAAAAAGGTCAACAATACAGATTTGAGATACCGCTCCAAATAAATCGGATCTTGAACTTTTAAACAAAATAAAGAAATCCTTTTTACAACCCCCAACACAAACACATATTCTTTAAGGAATCTTTGTATGTACATACTTCTTTGTTATTGTTGTTTGTGAAACATTATAACCAGATACATACATATACAGAAATTTTACCAACAAACTGTTGCTCGTTTTCTATGACGTCTACAAAGATACCAATGGAGCACGAGGCAGCAGAGCAAAGGTGGGGGGGAGAAAGCGTACATGTGCCAGTGTTAGCAGGAGAGATATGTAGGCATGTATAAAGGAGTATGTCATATTTTGTACATTTCCCTTCTGAGGTTAGCAGGCTGAAGAAGTAACCGGGAAACAACACAACAAAACTCATTAAACACACACAGACAAACAAGTATTTTTTTTTGTGATAAAAGAAAAAAGTACCTTTGCGTAGGTGTTCCCAAATGGAAATATAAAGAAAAATACCGAAAAAATCTGATAAATAAGAAACAAATCTCTATTTGGTAGGAGTACTTTAGGGGTAGCGATGACAGAGAATGTTTTAATGTTTCAATTTAGGTGTTGTACATGTGTACTCGCATGTTTAGACCGTAAAAAATATTTGTGTTTTCATTTTAATTTTTTTTTTTGTATCGTTGAGTGACAATAACAAAAATCATATGGTTGTCATTTTTTTTTGTAGCACAACTTTTGTTTTCAATCTTCGGTGTGTTTTTCCAGATAGTAATACACAGCCATAGATGAAACGCCAGCAACAACAATAAATTTATTGAGTTTTTAAACAGATTGAGTGAAATTCAAAAGCGCAAACGTGAGAATGGGTGTACAATACCAAAAAATAAGAAATACGAAAAAACACTTACACACTCACACTAACACTAATTTAGTATCCAAGCATGTGTACTAGGAATAATAGAAATGTACTTAATTATTAACGATTGTATGTAGGTGTTTTGAGTAAGTTTAAGTTCCTTTTTCTATTTGATTCTTTATTGAGTTGCCGTTTTTGGCTGTTGAGAGTAGAGAACCCGAGAGTTTGGTAAAAGATATTTGATTTCATGTGCTGTTTTTCTTTTCGTTTACTTTTGTTTAATGTTACCTCAAAATTGCTCAAATATGAGTTTTGCTATGCTCCTCGTCTTTCTCTCTCTTTTGTATGCAAATTTCAAAAACTCTTTAAAGTTTTGCTATTTTTTTTAAAGAGAGTTTGTTTTGCATATTGCTAATAAGAAGTTAAGTTAAAATGTACATAGGAAATATACAAAGTATTTGGTCAAAGGTTGTCTGCCAGAAAATAGTTTAGTCCCAATTTAGATGAAGCAATTTTTTTTGAAAAGATTGATACAATTTTTTTTCTTAAAATTTCTTCGGTGTTTATACAGCACAATTCTTATTGCTTAAATAGCTCGTATTTTTATTTGGGAGTATACACACTTATGTAATACGAATACGAGGGTAACACCAATTGCCCTGGGGGGTTACTCTCTATTGCGATGCGAAAGCAAATTCGATGCGATAAGCGAACAAATTGATACTCTTACGCATCGAATTTGCTTTTGCATTGCAATAGAGAGTAACCCCCCTGCAAAAGTCTGTGGAGTACGTGGTCCATTGTAGCTAAAATGTAATGACTACATTATGGTCCTATGTAATGCACTCATGGATCATTTCATTTTCAAAGCAGAACTTCGTGTTACACGGCAATTATTCGTGCTTTAACCACCGTAATCGTTGTTGTAAAACATTTGAAGTAGTTACAAGAAGTAGTTTCGGGACTAGTCCCGTGTTATGCAAAGCTGAATTATATGGTCTCGTTCTAGGACATCGTAATGTTACATGGACTAATTTAAGTAGTCTATACACGCATGTATCGCAGTTTTTGCAGTGTGCTAGTACAATCAAGTGTGTACTCGTCTTATCTTCCCCTCACCCCTTAGCTTAAAGAATTTTTTCGTGTAAATTGGGACTTTGTGCTTCTATAATTTAAGCGAGATGGGAGAAATTTCTAAATTCTTTCTTAATATAAAATATTGTATCGGGTTTTTTAACAAGAACTTTATTTTTCAACAGCAGCATATTGAAATAACATGAAAGTCTTGACATATCAGTAGTATAAGCTTAAGCCAACCATTGCAATTCAATTTTACTCTAAACATTTTTTCAAAATATTAAAAATGTATTGTTTTTTTTATTTTCGAAAATTCAGCTAAAAATGCAGTTACGGTGAATGAATCACGCTATAGAGAGATGTTAACAACCAATTTTGTGTCTATTATTGATGATAGTTGTTGATATTCGACTGATATGTGGTTGCAATAGAACGGTGAGCAGTTGGGAAATTTTGAACTTTTCGGACGCCCCGATCATGTGATTTAACACCATTGTATATTTTTTTATGGGGTTTGTTAAAGATATACCCCCTTATTCAAAAACGATTATTAAATTTAACAAACGTTTATTAAGACAGATTTGCATATAAAAATTTGCTTAATAAACGTTTGTTAAATTTAATAATCGTTTTTGAATAAGGAGGATAGTCTGTACACAGTCAATTGAATCGATAGCAGCCTTAAAACTCAAAAAATGAGACGTGAGTATGATTTTGAAAACAAAGTTTTCATTGAAAACCTGTTTACAATTAGAATGATTTTTGTATTTTTCGTATGATTAAGCTAATAAGTATTGTGAAACGTAATCACAGTTTACAACATACAACATCAAAATACTTAGTGTTATGAACGGTAATCGGGGCCTATATATTCTTTAAAAATAAAACATATTTTTCTTTTCATTAATTTTAGAATAAATATCTAAGGATTTTAAATAAACATGTAATATTATGATGGTTTTCTAATCATAATATGGTTTGTCCTTCAATCAATTACAGGACCACAAATTTTCTTTAAAATTATAAAGAAAAAACTCCTTTACATGTATTTTAAATAAAACATCTAGAGGTACGGTCACACTTGGCAAATATTTGCCAAAAAAGGCGTAACCACTTAAGAAAATATTTTTGAACTCGTTTATTTATTTAAAAAGCTTTGTTTATTTAGGACAAGACACAACAAATATTAAGTCTTATTTTATTTGATATATGTGTGATCTGGCAAAACTCTTGTAAGAGTAAACAACGTCAAAAAAATTTGTGCTAAAACAAGTGGCTACGCGTTTTTGAGTAAATATTTGCCAAGTGTACCTTAAGGAGTTTAAATAAACATATAGATTACATTATTCAATCAATTTCAGGACCACAAATTTTCCTACAAATTATAAAGAAAAAACTCCATTACAAAGATTTCAAATAAAACATCTAAGATTATAACGTTTTTTACACCTTCCTATAGACAACACTTCTTATACCGTTATTTGTATGTTGCTGAGCAAAGAGCTGATTTTAAAACCCCAAAGAGTAACTAACGGTATTATTATTGTTTACAAACACCATCAATCATGATACATTAATACACATGTGGCCATGTGTGTGTGTTGTTTGTTCTCTCTAACGGTAACAACTCTCGTTGGGGTAAAGAGAGTAAGTTTTCTGTTTAAACTTTGTATGTACATATGTATGTATATTTGTATGTATAGATGGTTGGACTTTTTGCCGTGTTCAGTATAATTACGATACACGCACTATCGGTTGGTTGTTGACTTACGTCGTCGTCTTAGTTCTAATCGGTACGTCTGTTTTCTCGACTTTATAGTTAATGGTACTGTATGTGGGCTCGTTAGATTTACAACAACAAAAATCTACTCTAGTATACTAGATTGAATATTGTGTGTTGTGTGAATGAGTGTTTGTGGGGCTTGAAAGTAGTGTTTGTGCATTTTGAAAGTATTTGTGCGTTGCTTTTGTATTTCTATATGAGTGTCGGTATTTGCCGCTAAATGTTTTTCCGTATGGTTATTATATTCTCCGTTAGTTCTTGTAGTTAAGCTTCTCGCTTTTGGTTCCTACACCGCAAGGGGTTTGTTCGTACGTTCCTTCGTTTGTTCTTTCGTCTGTTCGTTTAGCATCGGTATAAAAATTGTTCTTCTTCATTTTGTCGTCGTCGTTGTTGTATGTATTTCTTTCTTATGTCTTCTTCGTGTGCGTATGTCAGTGTATTTTCTGTTCAACGATATAACAAAACTGCATCCAAACATTAAATAATACAATAACAATAACGGCAGCAACAACAATGTGAAAAGGAACAAGAAAAATCTGTATATTTTGAGTTAAATTTATAAAAATTTTCGTAACACAACAATACGGTTTCATTCGAGTACTGAACTCTTTTCGAGACGTGACGCGCAAATTTTTTTTATTTGTTTGATAATATACATATGTAGAAAAAAAATAAATAAATAATAATATATACACAGCAGAACAAAAATAATAATAATAATAATAACAACAAAAATTATACCTACAAAAAAATAACAAAAAAAAAAAAATAAATAAAATTATATAAAATAAATAAACTCAGTTATTTTTAATTTTGTTTCTTATTTTTGATTTCGACGCGTGTTTATTTTAAAAATAATCTACAAAACCAAGTTCTTAAACAAAAATAAAACTACTGCATAAAAATACCTGCATATACATAAAATAAAAGCAAATTTTATAAAAATAAAAAATTGTAATCAAACAAAATTTATTTAAAGCAAAATAAAATTTATAAAAGTAATGAAATAAAAATCAAACCAATTTTAGTTTTTTCAACAAAACAAATTCAAGACTTTAAATTTTTGCTGGTCGTTTTTAGTTTGTTTGATTTTATTCAAGTGGAAAATTATATTTACGAAATAAATTTAGCAAAAAAAAAACTATGTGTGTGTAAATAAAAGATAAAAATACTTTTTTTTTTAATACAAATAGATAATTATTAAATGTACAAATAACAAATGAAATAAAAAAATATTAAAAATAAACAAATATGTTTTGAATTTATAAAACGGTTTTGTTAAAGCCAAGCAAACATTAAAAATTTTTTATAAACCAATAGTCAAGTTTAAACAATTTTTTATTAATTAAACATATAGAAACAGAAAACCCGGGAAAATTAAGCGGAGTATAAAAAAATGTTAAAATTGAAGTAATTAGTAATTAAAATTATTTATTTTATTTAAACTCTAAACAAGTTTAGTGAAACAGTTTTTGGAAATTTTTTTAAAAAAATTTAACCGCATTTATTTTTTTTTTAATCAAAACAAAAATAAAATTTTTAAATCAACAATTATTGTCAACATATCACCATTTATATACACACATATTTTGAAATATTTTGACAAAAAACCCACAAATTATTATTGAGATAATAAATAAAATAAGTGTAAGTTTTTACCAAATTTAATGTTCAAAATATTTTTTAGAAAAAAAAAAAAAAAATTTTTAATTAAGTTAAAACAAGTAAGAAAATATAGGCGGTCAAGCCCCACCATATAATGCCCTACATCAAGTATGCGAGTAAAACAGTTTTTCTGAAATTGAAGCACCCATAGTAGCGTGACTTCTGTGCATATACAAATTATTTGCATTAAATTTTAACTCGGTCTCAACACTTTTAAAAGATTTATAAATGTTAAAGTGATTTTCGGAAATGGGTCTTATAGGTGAACTATGACTAATCGTTATAAAATTATGTGTCGAAATTTCTGTATATCTATGTATATAAAATTTATTTGGATAGCAAAATTTTTAAGAGATTTATGGTCGTTAAAGTGATTTTCGAAAGTGGGCCTTATATGGTAGCTATGACTGATTATGGACATTTAATCATAGAATGATTTGTGTATATATGAAACATATTCGTGTTAAATATTAATTGGATGCCAACATTTTCAAAAAGAGTTATGCTTCTTTTATTACGTTTTTTATGAAAGAAAAAAATATATACATATTTTCACATACATATAATTATTTGTCATAGGTACTTGTAAAAGAAGTCTTTCTGAAGAAATATTTAGAAGATAAACAAATTCCCAACAAAATTCCCTGTTCCTCGATCTCAAAAGAACAGCAAAACTTTCAAAAGTTATTAAAATATGATTACTCCATATCGGTAACTTCCGTTCCACTTAGTTGATATTTGCGTTTTCAGACTTAATAATAAAGGAACCAAATTTTCTATCCTCTCTGATTGTCCTAGAAAAATTACAATGCTTCTATTAAACATTGTATTTATACTAAGATAAACATTTGTTCAAAGGAAAGTGAAATAAATACCAATGCCCTTATTCATAAAACTTACAACAAGTTTATATGAGGTTTATAAAGCAAAATTCCATACATATGAAATTTAGGCCCAATTAGCTTATAAAGGGTGATTTTTTAAAAGCTATAGGAAAGTTAAAAAAACACATACAATTCATAAAAATGCATTAAATCTTTATTTAAATCGATAGTACGGTCTATATAATTTAATGTTTGAAGATTATTTCATGCAAATGTTGACCTTGACTGCGCCTCAAATGGTCCATCCGCTTAATCCAATTTTGGCATACTCTTTCCAACATTTCGGCCGGTATCTCACGAATAAATGTTTCAATGTTGTCTTGTCTGTATAGACATGATCTTTAACATAGCCCCAAAAAAATAGTCTAAAGGCGTTAAACCGCACGATCTAGGCGGCCAATTGACCGGTCCCGGTAGATTTGAAATCCGATCACAAACGAAGAATTGTGATAATTTTTAACTTTTCACATACCCGAGATGCCGAGATGGTCTCTGGCACCTACCCTGATAGGCATATAAAGTCATAATTAAAGACTTAAACTCGAAACTTAAGGATGCTGTAGCATAATTAGTTAGAGGGAGTACACACGCTGCGACTTTTAACTGCAATTTTTCTCCTGCGACTCGAGTTTATAGGTGAAATACACTGTACTCTCCACCACGTATTTCATCTATAAACTCGAGTCGCAGAAGAATAGTTGCAGGTAAAAATCGCAACGTGTAAACTCCCTCTTAGCGTATTTGATCATTAAGCATGAGTTGGTATTTGGAGCCCGGGTTAGTTTCCCATCCGCCGCAACTCAAGCAACATCAGTTTCTGATAATTAGTAGTTTTCTATCTATCACAACTAATATTTATTACAACGTCCCCTTCGGTGGTAGCATTAAAACCACCGAAATAAAAATAAGACCCAATTTACACGAAGCAATTCTTTAAGCTAAGCTGATTACCTTTTAGACATCGGGGTGATGGGAATATAAGACGAGTACACACTTGATTGTAATTAGTTTTACTCTTTAATATGTAATAAGAATTGCTTTGAGTAAATTGGAAACAATTAAATAAAGACTATAAAAATAAGCTTTAAATAATAATAACTCACCATCAGAGGCGCTGCAACGCTGTACTAAAAAAAACATAATGCACAATTTCAGAGTTGTGATATAAAGCTTTCTTATACTTTCAACACTTTTACTTGTTTAACATTTCAACCTTTTTCAAAGAAAGTAACGCAATCCTGTATGTTACTTCTCTTTTTAAAAATAAAAGAAAACACTTCCTTTCTGGGCATGCGCAATTTCAATGCAATCGGACTTACCGTTTAGAAATTACAGATTTATTTCCCCTTTTTTCCAAATTCTCCCACTGTGAAGCGTGTTAAAATGCTGCATGCAGTGAAGTGTCAGAATTTAAACATATTACTAGGCTGAGTTGTCTGTCTTACATTGTGTTTAATAACTATCTTTCCACTAAACCGATTTATTGGATTTTCATTAACAAATTGTCCAGAGCAATGACAAACCTTCTCGAAATATAATCGTTTATTTTCGAGACAAACTTAACACCTGAGCTTGATTTCTACAAACAATCATATTGATTGATATGGACTTGGAATATGTTTATGATTATTATTGTTATTATTATGTTTATGATTTTTATTAAGTAAATTATCATAAATTAAACTTAGTGCACAAAATTGTGTTGTCCTTGACTTCTCAAAGGTTATGAAGTGGTCTTTAGCCAAAAAAAAAAAAAAACAAACAAAATATGGACGAGTATCAGTAAAAAAAAACACCTCAAAACTGAAAACAAATTTTGTTGGTGCGTTTCATATAAATTTAATTACGTATAGATTAATTATTTCGTACATACACATTATTAGATAACAATTTTGAGCATTTTGAATCAATCAGTTCGCTCTATGGCCTGATCGCAGACATATAATTTGAAAGTTTGTGTATTAGTACAGGAAATTTAAAAAAGAAAAGAATTCATATTTTTATTAAAACCAGTTCCCTTGCATTTGAAGAGTCAGGCAGCACCAAATCAAGGCTGGTAAAATACTGTAAGAGTACCTTTTGTGGGAGCACCTCGACGTTCGTCTGTATTGGCAGACGAGATCGCAAACCATGGTTTAAAATGTTCCTGGAATGTAGTAGAAACAACAGTTAAACCACCACTGTGCTAATATTACAGGAGAGTATTAGAGGAAGTCGAACAGTGTACCGGCCTATAATGGGGAAGAAGAACATATTATAGGTATTTCAGGTACAAGGCATCTAATGGGCCTAGATAAAAGTAGTGTTGGAGTGATAGTAGGTATGATCATGGATCACTGTCCGGTAAGGTTAGGGACAAATAGATGGGATAACACACAACAGAATAGGCAAAGATGAAGATTAGTTGGAGACCGTGGAACTTCAGTGCCATTAGTATAGAGGGTTAGCTAGTCAATTACACAGTGGACTAAAAGATGTTGGCGTCTGTAAGACAGATAACATCTTCGGGTTCATATAGTGTCCATATAGTAGATAACTTTAAAGCTTTTAAGAGATCAGATCTTCATTTTCTGTAGATGCAGCACAAAACCCTTTACAAATTAAGCTAAACTGTTGGTAAGACAAAAGCAGCAGCTTCTCAAATTAGTATTGAACATCTATTGATATATCCACTTTGACAGAAGATCAATTTGCCCTTGGTTATATATTCCACTAACTTGCTTATATTTGCAGTTGTGACAAAACCATGTCTTATGCCTTAACAGTAGGAAAAGCTTAAGTGCATACAACAAACATTACAGGATAAGCATTTTTGTGTTTGTTTGCAATTTTGGATGCAATGAAAATATATTTGCATTTAAGTTGGAACCATTTTTGTCATAAAATTGTAATGGCAGGTTGTGAAATTTCTAGTTGAGCTGTTTTCGCTGTTAAGGTAGATATAAAAGACAAAACTTCTACGTTAGAAATAATAATCATTACTTTATTTGTATTTGAACAAATGAAAACAACTTTGTTTTTTTATCTGGAAGCCGGTAAAGGACAAAACTGAACTGTTTAGTAGTGTGTGGACAAATAAAAAGTAAAAACTATGTTTTTGATTTGTAGTTCATTTGTAGTAATCTAACAAATAACAAACAGGCAAGCATCATGCCACATAAAATTTAGTCTTCATAGAGTAATCATAGTCAGCACACTCCATAACGATATTTTAGGGTTTTGTGGTCAGGTTTTTAAAATTTGTTGAACTTGATTCTTTAACAGCCCATCAACTGATAAAAAAAATAAGCAAGTAATTCAAATTTTGTGGTACTTCCTAAAAGCATATTCAAATGTTTATATATATTATATATATTGTAAGTTATTGTGGTTCATCTTATAGGTTTTTTTCTTCTTAGTTTTTAAATGTTTAAAACTAATTCGCAAATCTTATAATGTTTAAAGTTGAAATTTTTGAGGTTTTTGGAATTTTGAGTTTTTGTTTTTCATTATACGAGTATGTCGCTGCAATTAGAAATGTTAACCTCAATCATTTTAAATGCGTCATGAAAGCAGACCAGCAAGAGCAAAGGCATTTTTAAAGTGGTTTTTAAATTAATTTTGTTGGCCTCTTTAAATAGGGGCTATTTTTTTTTACCACTAGCTGGAGAACTTATTTGAAAATATCAGTGGTAAATTTCATGTTGTTCATGTATTATGATAAGTCCGACGTTTTTGTACTATATGTACATACATATTTGTATATTGATCAGCAATTGTTTACCAGTTTAACTATTCTGTCCATTTTTCATAACATTTTGGAGTTATTGTGTTTTGATTGTTTTTAAGCGTTTGACGCATTTTTAAGAGTTTCGAGCGCATATGTATAAATTTGGGTAAAATCAAAAGCAGTTCTAAAAAACGGCTTTTGAAATACCTACGCCCCGTTTGTTATACAAATTGTCGAGTTAATTTTTCGTTTTTGAAAATGAATTCACATATTTTCGTGCTTTGGTGTAAATTCAATTCCCATGATTTTCAGCTTTTACTGCCGAGTGCATAAACCTGTCTTAATACTTTTAATAGTTTTTAAGAATGACTCGTTACACGTAACAGGGTCGTTTGTTAAGCAGGAGGGAGGTGGTGTTAAATTTAATATTTATCTTTTAAAATTAATGTTTGTGCTGGAAAGGAATTTTAGTACAACAATATTTAAAATAAACAAAGTCAATGAACAGCAAATGAAACAGTGAAAGAAATGTGAAATGTTTGATAATTTTTGTTTATTATTGTTTTCCTTCATTATGGTTTCAAACAGATATAAAGTTGCAGTAAAGTTCAGGAAATTAGTAAAAACTTTAAATACAAATTGTATTGTGGTTAAATGTCAGCAGAAGCTTATGCGTACATACATACATACATATGTATGTATGTACATACGAGTATGTACATAGGTACATATATTATTTTCGTACTCTCTACATGCTGCTGATTTTATAGTTACAACTGATATTTGACATATGTTTTCTTAAATTATAACACCCAGAGTGTTTCTTTGTCTCTTATGAATACAGTGAAATGTTAGCAAAACAATATAGTGACAATTATCAAAACCTTCACTTGTTGTTTACTACGACATTCAAAACTTAAGTTTTTACTTTTGCTATTTTTATGAACACAACTGTTTTAAATGCAAGATGAGCATTGGCAATTCATACCCATTTTTTCTTTTAATACTTTGGAGATTTAATATTATTATATTTATTTTGCTTCTTTATTTTTTATTCTTATTTTTTTGTTCTTACTCATTTAATTGGTATAATGTTATCAATTTCATAAAGATTACTGTAAATTATAAGAGAGCAGCATAACAAAATAATAATAATGATAAAAGTAAATAAATACTCATACATACTATGCAAATTTGTAAAGGAAAGAAAATACATATATGTATATATATGTATGTATTAATAAACTGTACAAATAGAAAGAACCTAAGAAAGACAGAGACAGAGAGTGAGAGCACCAATGTATACATTATTATTATTGTTATTACTGTTATTGATAAAGAATCGAGGAAGAGAAATGTGAGCGAGAGTCAAAGAGGAATTATTTATAAACAAAATTTAGCATTTCAAAAATATACCTATATGTACCTAGTAGAAAGGAAATTAGAAATTTAAGGGCTTTTATAGAAGAATTTCAATAGATTTCCGGAGACATTAATTGAAATAAAGAATTTTTGTAGACGTAATCATATTTATCTGCATGTCATTATTGGCTGTATAACTTATAGCGGGATTTATAACAGATGGCTTAATTTTTGTCTTTAACAACTTATAGGTATGTCATTTTGAAGAGTACATATGTACATACCTGTCATTTATTCTCATTCAGTTAAATAATATAATAGTGTAAACAACAAAGTTTTGTTTCTGCTTTGAAAATGTCGAATTTTGTACCAATTAAAGCGTCATGTGGCTAGTTTTGCTTTACTTTTTTAATTTGAAAAAAGTGCTGCTGTAGCGTTCTATCGGTTTCAACGCGCGAGAGAGGAGTTCAGAAATGTTAATTTTGACACGAAAGACAAAGATCGCCAAGGCCAACCAAATAAGTTTGAAGACCTAGAATTGCATGAAAATTGTTATCAAACTCAACAAGAGCTTGCAAATTCATTGGAAGCTATTCAATTAACAATTTCAAAAGCAACCGATTCTTCCCCAAATTTGGTACCATATGAATTGAAAATTAGAGATCTGGAATGACGATTTTGCATGTCCGTAAGGCTGCTTAAACGCTATAAAAGTAAATTGTTTTTGGACCGCAACATTACTAGCGACGAAAATTTAATCCATTACGCGATACGTAAGAAGCCGGCCAACTAGCCGAATCCACAGCAAATTCAGTTTTAAAGGGCTTTCGAAATTGGTATTTTTTAAGTTTTTTCTGTCATTATGAGAACGAATATTTAAAAACATGTTCATTAATTATGCAGAATGTCTGTATAGTCGGTTTGTATTTATAGCCATAGTTTATGGGTTTCAAAAAAACTCGAAAGATATTACTGCTATGTCCGTTCGTCTGCCTGTTGAAGGCACAATAAGTTGTAGAGGAAAGGACCTAGGAAGATTAAATTTTACCAAAAAATTCTGTCTTGACCAATAATGTTTTGTATTGAAAGAGGAAAAAACACTCCAACTAAAAATAATTTTAAAACGAAATGACCTTTTGACATAGAAATGGCTGAGCCGGTAAAAAGTTTTGTATAAAAATTTATTAAAAACTTTTTTGATTTTATTGTTGTAACAGCTCATTGAAAATTCTTATCTGGGGAAAAACTCCTGGTTAATGCATCTGTCGCTGAGTTTACAATCTTTGGCCGAATGATATAAAAATAAAAAGAATAAAACTTTCTTCGGACTTACCGCTATTCATAAGTTGTTACCGATAACCTTTAAATACAAAACTGTAGCAAGGTGAAATATAAATTTTAAATTGGGTACAAGCGAATATAAAACATATTTTTCCTACTTTTTTTTTGTATTAAAATCAAAATTTTCTTCAACCGGACTTAACACATTTAGACACTAAGCTAACGCTCTTATTAGTCTTATTACACTCAACTTAAGCAATCATAAAATACTTTTAATCAATTAAGATTGTATAAAAAACAATACATTTTCTGTTATATTTATTGTCAATGATAAAATTTGATTTTGAAATTATATTTAAGTTCAAAGTTCAATAAACCTTTTTGTGTAAATTTAAAAAAAAAAAAATAAAATAAGCGGAAAAGGCAAAGTAAAGGTGTTAATGAATTCCACAGCAGCGACAAAGGCATCTGACAAAATTTCAATTACTACATATTATAAAAAAAAAGCCTTCGGGATTTTGAAAAAACACAAAACAAAATATATTTAACACCCAACAGGTGTTAACAGCAACCAGATTGGTTACATTTTTTTTACATTTACAATTAAAACTTGTAAATATTTAATGAAAGTAACTACAATTATGCATTCACTTAAATATATAATATTTTGAAATTATAATAATTGATAAAGATTATCTCCCAAAAAAAAATAACAAAATATTAAAACTAAACAAACAAATCTAAAACAAACAAAACACAACTTATCAGCTTTAATTATATTACCTGCTTCACTAAATTAATTTATAATAAAACGGCCTTTATTAAATCATAGTTTATTGTTTCATTTCACTTAAAATGTGCAATAAAAAGAAACTACATATTTACAAAGTTTTAGCTAAAATTTTGTATAAAAAAAAAACAAAACAAATAAACGAATAATATTTAATTGTTATGCTTGCTAAATTTTTGTTGTTGTTTATATTTTATGACTGGACTGAACAAAACGTACCCAAAACAGTATGTTTTCAACATCATACAATCCACAACAGTCCGTAACACCACTAAAACTACCACTGATATCAACAATTTTTGTCGTATTTTTCTTATCTTATCATAACTTTAACTTATGAATATGAATCGGAAAAATATATAAAATACATATGTACATATGTACATACATACGCATCTCATAAATACACATTGTATTGTATGGATGTGTATAGGAACTTGTTCCCGCTTGTTTTGTATCTCTGCTGTATGAAAGAATAAAATATTTTTGCGATGTTTGTTTTCTGTTGGTAGTGGTAGCAAACCCAACAGCAGAGCCTATTGATAAAAAAAACCACTGTCTAATTACAGAGAGGGAGACTAAACAAATAATAAGTACAGTGGTTTGGGCAAACGAAAATCTGTTAAAAGTGAAAATTATTTAGAATTAAAAAATTTAATACAGAAATGGAGAATTTGACAACAGTTTAAACTTATTGCGAAAATGAAAAGATTTCAATTTTATAAAATGATTATAAACACTTGAATGAGTGAGTGTATATGCCACTTAAGGTAAAAACGTAAATTATATTAGTTAAGAAAGTGGAAATTAAAAAATTTTATCTTTTTGTTCTTAATTTGAATCCTTCTGACGCCTGCAGTTTTAACACCTTCGTGGTTGGTTATCATAAATTTTATTGATATTAAATATAGGCGGATATATTTTTTATATATTTCTTTACATTTACTCTCGCCCTCGCTCTTTTAGATTGGAATTTTTCAAATATTCTAATCTATTCGAAATTATATTTCTGCAATAAAAAATACACACTTAAAACACTGTATAATAATCGTCAAGTTCATTTATAAAATGATATAATTCCAGCGGCAAAAATTTTCAAGTACTTCCATTTGTAGGCCTTATATAGAAGACCTGTTTACACGTTCTAAAAGATTCGATACTCATTCCAATATGTCTTCTTTCAGAAGGTTTTTAGAAGGCATTTCATACTTATTCAAAATTGCGTTTCAAAAGAATGTCAACAAATTGCTAGGAACACAACTGGGACGAACGACGAATTTTTGGTCGTGAATTTTCGTCTCTAAAAATACAACACATTTGTGTACATAGATACATACATACATATATGAAAATACATACAATAACGGCGTTGTATCAATTCGTCATATGCGGCAAATTCTGATATAGAGTCTATTCGTATTTCTTACGCCGGCGAACGACGAACAAACAATACAGGGTGATCATTTTTCGTTTTAGTTTTTAATGTTTCAGTAAATAATCTTAATTTTTACTTTTATTATTGTTTTTTTTTTTACTTTATTTAATTTGAAATAAATATACAAAATAGTAACCTATAAGAATTGTTTTTAACTGTGTTTTTGTTAATATTTATTATTTTATATGTAGTATGTGTTTTTTTTAAATATGGTGTGACCATATAAAAACATTAAATTATTAAAAATTATTTGAGCACTGCGATAAAATGGATGTAAGTGAAATTTTAATTTAAATGAATAAACAAATTAATACTTACTATACATATATAAATATATGGGATACAATTGGCAGGATGGTAAATTTATTCGGTAAGAATAAATTGAAAAAGTTTTACATACATACATTCATACATACATAGCTGTCAGTTATAACAGCTGTATTTGTTTCATCGTTATTATGATTTATATGACGAATTTACACAGAGAATTGTCATCGTGTTGGGCAAAGTTCGTCGTTCGTCCTAGTTTTGTTCCTAGCAAATCATGATATCAATAGCAAACACGAATGGTTTTGCAATTATTCCAGTATATCGTCACATTATTTTCTCAACATTTCATACGAGTAATAAAAATAAATAAAGAGATCGTCTATAAATTTACTGCCGTATTCATAAAAAATAAAGTAGGTTTGAAGTGTGCTTTTAGACAAAATTTTCTTAAAGTTCATTTGAAGTCTACTTTAATTTTTTCTGAATAAGGCTGTTAGTCTTTTATGAAAGTTTATGGTGTAAAGTAAGACGTTTAGCTTGCAAAGGTTTCTCAACTATTGAAAATATAGCTTTCACAGATCCGTCATTTTCATAGTGAATTTGCAAACGAAATTCAACAATTGTCAAAGCTTATACTACTAATATGTCAATATATTTGTGGTGTAAAGTAAGCGATACTTTATATACGTACATATGTACCTGTGATTTCTTAAATTAATTTAAAACCCTTCTTTTATTTAAAACCCTTTCTTTTTTACTTTACTCAATGAAATTATTAATTTAGCAGACTTTTAATTACGCCTTCTATGAGGCATTACTAGATTACTAGAATTTCAAATTGCTCTTCTCAAGTAGGCCTTCTATCAGTCATCTAGCCAGTAGCGAATAGGCAAGACCTTGACTACCCATGTGACACTGTGTAAAATTGAAACGATTTTGCAATGCGGCTGGAAGTCCTTTGACTGCAATATAAGGCCTTCTGGAAGGCCTCTTTACAGCATATTTTCCTTCTACACAGACGCATAATCAGACATAGCCATATGTATATTTTATGTATGAATGTAAGTACTTAGATACATTGGTGGCCATATAATTATTAAAATATTAATTCATTCAATGAACAAGTTATTTCATGGTGTAACTTTACAAGGTGAGTGCAAATCGACAACAGAAAACAGGCATTTTGTTTGTGTAAAATAATGTACTATTGTCAAAAACACTTGAAAAAGTATTACTTTTGTAAACAAATTCAGTCAGCTGTGCTACTGCACTCACCTTGTATTATTACACCATGAGTTATTTTATGTAACAACGTAATAAATCTGTAAAATTACTTTTGTTTTATAAAACATAAAAATAGTTTGATTTTCTTGTTTTAAATTGGAAAATTAACTGAGTTATTTTATTAATATTATGAATGTCTGAAATATTAAGGCCCCACTGTACTTACGAACATTTATACATTGTACGAATGTACAATATTTACACAAACATAAACGGGAAGTACCAGCGCGAATACTTTTTATTTTTACTTGTATGTATGAACTTAAACAACAGCAACAACAACAAGAACACATAAAATTCTACTTTTAATAACAACAGTTATTATAACAATAACAGCAACAACTATATCAATATTAAAAACAAATATTAAATGGGATATATTACAAAAACAAATTTTCAATACTCTTAAACGCTCACTCTCTGTTGAGAAATAGTGGAATTACTCTTCTTGTTGGAAGGATGTGCACTCACAATTTTAATTTCTTTAATAAATCTTTAATATGGTTAAAATAATTATTAAATAAAAGTTTATGTTTTAATTACAAATAAACAACAACTTACACATTATTACTGTTTACAAATGGGTGGTAGTGCAGTTTTAATATTAAATTGAAAACATTTAAATAAAAATCAAAACATAATTCGTTGCAATAAATAAATTAAAGTAAACATTAATTAATTTACAGAAATTAAAATTTTGAGAAGATTATAATAACGTGTTTTTGTTTTTGTTATTTGTGGAATAAAACAAATTGGAGTGAAATATACGATTGTACCAAATCATTAGATCCCTACATACAGTGGGAACGGCGTAATGTTGCTTGCAATAATAACCTGACGCCTAGCAGATTGAACGTTTGCTATATAATAAAGACATTAAGATCCCGAAAAATGCTGCAAAAAGTATTGATAAGGATGTCAGTTCCTGGGCGGTTAGACGCGCATTAAATGGAATTAGTTTAATAACCAGTGTGAGAAAGAAATACTATTGGCATAGGCCGCATGAGCGCATCCAAAATCACCATCCTTAATGCAAAACATCCATACAGGTTTGCTTCCCACTGTATGTATGTATGTGTGTAAATCATATTTTTGAGTTTGAATAGAAATTGGTTTTTTAAGTGAACATTTGGATTTTAAGTGAAAATTTTGATTTTTTGATTCAATGACATGCCTTTTATGACATTTTGGCAATATGTCAGGTTTATTTCGTTAATCTTCTCACGGATTTTGATTTTCGATTGGCTCTGTACAACATAGTTACAATATCTTACAGGTTTTATTATTCATTGCGGGAGAAGTAATGATATGGAAAGTAGTTTGAAGTTTTTCTAATATTGTTTCCTATATAAGCTAATTGGGCCTAAATTATTTATTTTATTGTAAATTAAAAACGCATTTAATTACAATTTTTTCCCAACGTTTCGTCAATTTTTTGTTGACTTCTTTAGGGGAATATAATATGTGTATAAATTAAATTACATGGAATACATTTTTTATTTTATTATAGAGTATAGAGTACGCTTAAGCTATTACCACGGTTAAAGATCGTTAGTTTGGAGTAGGGTACACAAATGTGTATTGTCTAAAATAATATAATATCACTTTTTTAATAACATTCTCTCTCTCTCTCTCTCACTTAATTAACTTATCTGGAGTATTCAAAATTTGTTAGATTATAATCTCTGGTTCTTTTAAATATAAACATAGTCCAAAATTAATTATTTTGTTTGCAAAATAACTATATTCTATATTTCTATTCATTCATTATCATTATTCAAGTGTAGAAAAATACTTGAGATTTAGCAGGGGCATGAGTAGCAAACCCAGTGAAAGATAACCAACCATTAATTAGTTTAGAAAATAAGATTCTTTGTTGTACGTATTATTTAACTATAGATTAACAAGCATGATGAATAATTTTTTTTAATCAAAAAAAAAATATAAAAGCAAAATTTCAACCAAAAAACTGCGTTTGTAAAAGCAATTGTTTACATTATGTTAAAAATGTCTTAAATAATTGGCAAATATTTATACAAAAATGATTTGTATGACATTTTTATATTATCACTTAGTTGTTTGAAAATTTGTCTTCCTTATTGAGTTATTTCGAACAGAGTTAAATACCACATTTTACAACCATCAACAAATTCCGGCTGTTCAAATCAAAAAAAAAAACAAATGATTGGAACCAAAAACCAGCTAATCAAACTGATTTCCCTTAAAATACTTGCTTTAATACTTAAATCTTAATGACTTACACGTGGATATTTGTAACAAACAAACAAAAAATACAAAAAAGAAAAAAACTTTGTTTTAGGAAAGAACAAAGTTTGCAACTGGTTTTGTGTTTAAGCTTTTATCAAATTGAAAGTTTTACTAAATACAAAAAAAGTTCATTAAACCATTAAATTGAATAACAACAAGGAAGCATTATTACTTTTTGGAATAAGGGACACAATTAATTGAGGAATTCATAATAATAAATCAAATATGTAAATTGAATTTGTTTTAAAACAAATGACGTTTATTTGAGAATTTAATGTTAATAATTTTTGAAATTCTTTTTCTCTTTGCAGACTTTAACTAGAAAAATAAATACAATTTTTTAACCAGAAACATATAAAAAGGTATGTAATAAATGAAAATTGTTTTATGAAATATTAATTTAACAATATTATTATATTGTAGTTTAAGATTTGAAAATTAAGCATAGAAAGCAATAGTGATCTTTCCTAAAAACTCAAAAATCCATGACATGAATTACTGAATAGACCTGGCATATTGCCAAAATGCAATTGAAATTTGTGATAAAAGAATCGAAATTTGTGCCGTGATTGTGGTGGGCATCTGTCCGATATAATTTTTCATTCTATTTCTGTTCTAGTTCTCTTGAAGTTCTGTTCTAGTTCTATTCTAGTTCTGTTCTAGGTATGTTCTAGTTTTGTTCTAGTTCCAATACAATAAAATTTTAAGGATTTCGTTATAAATTCTGCATTGTATTTTGTTTAGAAAATTAAAGTTCTTGCTGAAAAACGCTTTAAATTGTAAGGTTTCACAGGATTTACAATATAATATTCTACAATATGACTTATTAGTGTTCTAAAACTTATCGAATAATTATTTCCATTAATTTATCGTTTTTTCCTTTTACAAATTTTCTTTTTCTTTCTGAAATAGTCTTCTTCTCTTCTCTCTATTCTCTCTCTATCCTAACACTCTAATATTCCTCTTCTTTTCTTTACTCTACATATTTCTATTACTTCTTCTATCAAGGCATCGCAATGGACCATATTGGTCTCTGGGTGAAGGTGTGAGGTGACTCACACCAGCCTTCCTACCTACCTACCTACCTTCTAAAATAGTTTTCTCTATAAAAATTTTTGGATTTTACGACAATATGTTTACATATTGTTCCCAATATCTACAAAACCACAAACACAAATTTCCTTCCAATTATGCTAAACAAGCAAAAACAACAACAACAACAAAAATCTTATTGTCACATTGTTTATTTCCTTTACGTAAATTTTATGTTCAAAGTATAATCAAAACATATCCTTTGGCTATATACATATACACAGAGAAAAATCTATGCTTGAGTGTAATTTCAACGTCAACAAAGAATTATATGCCTACAAACTAGATGAACGAACATACATATTCTTCAAAACTTGCAATGTAGAAAGCTAAATTAACAAATACACTTAGAAACACAGTACTCATGACACTCAGAGATACAGTCCCATACTCGTACATACATTGAAACCAAAAGGCTTCCTTCCGTTTTCAGTTATTATGCGTGAGACTGTGTGCTAGAGATTGTTGTGCTAGACAATTATCGTGTAAAACAAAACACATGTGACTAAGTGGCCAAAAACACAACTGTAACAGTAAGAAAACATCTCGAGGAATTGTGGTAGTTGTACGAGTAGTAGCCCTATTAGTTGTATTTAGTTTGTTATAGTTTCTAACACTTTGAAAAAACGAAGGCTAACTGAAAAGTTCTTTTGGTATGCGCATGGCATAAATAGATGTTACTATATGTAATCGAACTGGTTTAAAATTTGGAAAACTCTTTTCAGTTTACTCTCGTTATTATGTAAGTGCATGGATATTTTTCGGTTTGTGTAGAGCTGCATCTTAAAGGTAGTTTTCAAAGTAGATACAGATGTATGTAGTTCTAAATAAACGTATGTTGCACATGCACAACAAACATTTAGGTGTTTTAATGACACATGGAAACCAAGTCAAGTTACGACCGTAGGCCTAAAAAACTCTTATGGTTTTTCATGTGAATTT
Source organism: Bellardia bayeri (assembly GCA_950370525.1). Taxonomy (NCBI): domain Eukaryota; kingdom Metazoa; phylum Arthropoda; class Insecta; order Diptera; family Calliphoridae; genus Bellardia; species Bellardia bayeri. The sequence continues at coordinate 58,178,936 of OX493268.1, read as the reverse complement.
CACATGATTAAAGGAAATGTTTAAGAAATAACAAATAAACAAATAAACCAAGCAGCATCCTTTAATGTTTATAACAATAAATCAAACCTACATATGTATATTTAGTATACGAGTATGTTAAATAACTGGAATATGTAGTATGTACATATTTTTTTAACCCAATTCAATTATAGTAAAATCTGCGATTGTTCTACAAATTTAATTTCGTTTTTCTAAGAAATTATGCTTCTTGTAAAATTTCAAAACTAAATATAGATTTAGTGTAAACAACAAAAACAAGTACCAGCAATTATGAACTGATTTGTATATAATTTGCAAAGTTAAAACAGGAAATTAATCTACAGTATTTTTCAACATTTAAAATATTTATTGTTTGTTTCGGAAAGAGTAAGGTTTAGCAAATAGAAATTAAAAATAATAATTCTGTTAACTGCTCTGAACTAGAGTAAATAAATTGTTTCGGTGGTTTGTGACACTTAGATTTTTAATACATACGTCTGAAAAATATAATTTCCCAGAAAAATTAGCTGATTGGTTTTGAATGAATTCAGCTAATCTTCAACGAATTCATACACCAGTTGCTCCTTGTAAGGCCTCAAAACCAAATACTTACGGAAAATTCTCCATGTGGTTATTGTGGATAGCCGAATTTGTTCAAAACCTCGAACAATAGACAAATTCAGATTTTTTCAATATTTAGGCTCACGACTGCGATATTTTCACTTGAACGGTTTGGTCGAACTCGCGTTGATATTGGCACATTACGTTGCTAGCCAGTCGACTCAAATTGATACAACAAATTCTTAATAGTGATCTGGTCAGTGAGCTGAATATATGTCGACCGTAAATGTCACGAATTTTACGAAAGAGAATTTTTTATATATTAATGCGATTTTCGAGAAAAATAGAATTCGTTTACATTAAAAGATTTATAAGATTTTGTCGTTTCTTTTTTGAAATTGTATTTGCGTTTACATTGTGCGATTTTCGCTGCAGCTACTTTTTGTGCATGTATACATGGGTCCATATTTTTCTTCACGTTTAAAAGGAACAAAGCGTACATGCATATGTATACCCCTTTTAATACGGCAAAAAGCAAAAATCGCAACGACAAAAATCTCATAATGTAAACGTAAACTAAAAATTTTCAACAATAATGAAAATGTCAAAACTTTTATCTTGTTTATATTGGAATATGTTGGAAAACAAAGTTCTTTGTGAAAAACTCCTTTATTTGTTAAACTTATTTAAGATTTAATATTTAAGGAGTTCACTGAACTACATACATACTTAATATTAGTTCAGTCCATTAAAAAGTTCAAAAACACTAACAACACCCATATTCAACTACACAAACTAGAATTACCTCAAAATTGTTTGAAAACTAAGTCCCAATTTACACGATTTTTACATTATTTAAGCTAAGCCGATTATCTTTTACACATCGCGGTGAGAAGAAGATAAGACGAGTACACACTTGATTGTACTAGCAATTCGTGTTACTCTCTTATTCGTAATACATACAGATGCGGTAAAAAAAATATAGCAGAGAAGACAGAATTCGAGTGTACATATGGATTTTTTTTCAATTTAGTTCCCTAATTATTCCCGTGACATATATTTGAAATATGTCAATCATTTATTCAACGTAAAAAGGATTTGTGTGACTTTTATTGAAAAGATTTACAATTTCAGGTGAAGTATCATAAAAAAAAAAAAATAGCACTATTCATTATAGATTTTAGAAAATTAAACTATATATCAAATAAATAAAATAAAAAACAAATAAAATGAAGCTGATGAAACAAATAACTTATTAATATTTTGTTGCATGACCTTTGTTGTCAATAACGGCCATCGGTTATATTTGAGATACACTTTTCTTTACATCAGCCCAAAGATTCTCTATTGGGTTCAAGTCAAGTGATTGCGCTGGACACTCCATGTCCTCAATATTGTTGTCAATGATCCACTGACGTGCTTTTTTGCTTAAATGTTTTGAGTCGTAGTCTTTTTGGAAGAGAATGGCACTTCGTCCATGGCATAGGGAAGCATATCGACGTAAACATGTTAAATCATTGTTGATTTTATGCAATGTATTGGTCCCACTCCGTAATATGAAAAACATTCCAATGCCATAATGCTAGAACCTCCATGCTTTGCCTCTTAGATGTGAATTGTGGATTGTATTCTGTATTTGGGTGACGTCTAACATATGAACGCAAACCTTTTCCACCAAATAAAATGATTGTGAACTTGTTCGTTCATAAAATATTTCGACATTTACTTTTTACCATTTAGTACAAATATACGATCGATGTGCTAATAGCCGGCACTGTATGTGTATAAATAAAAATACCAGCGATATAAGCAATAAGAATTATACTGGGTGAACATCGTAGAAATTTCAAGGAAAAAATTGTATAAATCTTTTCAATAAAAATTGCTTCGTGTAAATTAGGACCAAGTGATTATCATACAAATTTAAAAAAAAGTACTCGCCACTTTTGCACTTTGATCTAATGGTATATTACTTTTTATAAATCTCAAACTTTAATAACATTTGACAGTAATATACTTACATATGTTTGAAATAACAATCTAATTCCGGCTACACAAACAACAATAATTGTACACATTTGACTTATAAAACTATTTAACCGCACTGTGGTATAAAGGCTTATGTACGCAAACAAAATATGCAAATAAATATAGGCATGTAAATATGTAGTAAAAACAAAGTCGTATAAATAATGTTAAAATTTATTGCTTAAACATTTATATTTGTCATAGGACATACCAGCACAGCACAGGACTGGATAACCTTCACCTTGAAATGAAATTAATGAATACAAATACTTACACACATATGCATTCAGAAATACTATACATCAAGTTTTGTTGGTGTGTAAGTGTTTGTGTTTGCATGCATGTGTATGGGCTTTTATAAGGAAATTTTATAATTTATTCACGACCATTGACTTTTTTACCAAATATTTTTTTAAATACATACAATGTATGTTAGTATTTTTTTTATTTTTTTTCATTTGCTTAGCACTTAGTTAAGTTAGACAAGTTAGTATATACCAAGTCCTTTGTGAAAATGTTTATATTTTACAATAAATCAATAAATAATTAATGTTTTAATCAATTTAAGAATTAAAAAACTTTATAAATATTTCATTTCTAATAAATATTTTCAATTACAAAAAGCACTAACCTTGATTCCAGCTCTACATTCTTTTCGGTTTTAATTTATTTACTATACTTCAAATTTCTTAATTTCCTTAATTATTTTCTTTTAAGGCATATTCATTTCTTGATTTAATAATCAAAACATTTTGTTGGGCTTAAAATAAGTCATATTTTAAAAAAGTCGGTTATATTTCCTAAAATATAACACACATATTTGATTATCTGCTTTATATCACAACATAGTTTTAGGCGCAAAAATTATGCATACATGTAATGATAAAAATACATTAATATAAATTCAACAATTTTCATGCGATTTATTTTTATTTTTATATTTTTAAATAAATATACTTTAATAGAAAAATTATAACAAAATGAAGTCAACGTTGAAAAACATAAATAGATAATGAAAAAAGTATATTTAGATATGTATTAGTTTAAACAAATTATTTTCAATATTTGTTACATTTATCCTGTGGCATATAAATATCTTTATTATGAAGGTAATTGTTATAGTTGAACTGTTAATTCTTGATATATTTATTTAGTTAGGCATGAGTTGATTAAATTTAATTTTCATTAAATTAACTGAAGGTACAAATTGTTTTTACAACATGAAAAAATGTTTATTTAAATTTTTATTGATAATTTTCTTGACGAAAGAATACGAACTTAAGAAAAAGGAGACAACATGTAAAATAAATTGAAAAAGAAAAATTATAATTACAGCAAATTTCAAACCACCAGTACCACTGGTTAAAGATTGATGTTTGACTGTTGGCTAGCAGGCACCGCAGTGGTGCAGAGGTTAGAACGCAAAGAATTCTGATGAGAGAATGTGGTGATTCTCGAAACATGTAAATTCAACCCAGGTTCGATCCCCAGCTCAGCCAAGAAAATTATCAATAAAAAAAAAATTTTTAATAAACATTTTTTCATGTTGTAAAAACAATTCTTACCTTCAGTTAATTTAATAAAAATTAAATTTAATGAACTCATTTTTATTATATTTTAATTAAATTATAACAAAAATATTTTCTGTAATTTTTAAACTATAATTAGATAACTTTTTTTAATTATTTTCTAACAAGGCAAATTAATTTTTTTAATTAATATTAAACAGTTTTTTATTGTGTTTAAAACATGCCATCTTTTATTAAAATCGGTCAAAAATTGTAAGAGTTGTTAAGGTACGGTCACACTTGGCAAATATTTATTCAAAAAAGCGTAACCACTTGTTTTTAGAAGAAATTTGTTTAACGTTGTTTACTCTTACAATAGTTTTGCAAGATGAAACAGCTTCATGTGTCTTGTTCTAGATAATTGGAGTTTTTTTTTTGTAAATAAACGAGTTCAAAAAGATTTTATTTAGTGGTTCCTTCTTTTTCGGCAAATATTAGCCAAGTATGACCGTAGCTTTACATATTTTCTGAAATATAACACACATATTTGAATATTTGCTTTTTTTCATAGAATACATTTAGGCGCCAACTTTAAAAATGATAAAAATATATACATTTTTATAAAGTTTATATTCTATAATTTTCAGGCGATTTTAAACACCAAAATCTTATTAAATACAAAACAAATGTTTATTTTCAAATTTATAAATAAAATGTATATTTGTGGAAATGTATGTATAGAAAAATTAGTAAACAAACTATGTCGAAGTTGGGGGGTTATTGTGTATTTCGATTCGCAAGCAAAAGCTTTCGAAATACAATGTAAAAAGTATACAAATTCTTTTCAAATCGAAATACACAATAAACCGCCTGAAGTATATACATAAATGTATATTAGTTTTCATTTACAACAATCTTATTTTATTTGAAAATTCCTTTTTGGAGAAATAGTTGTCGTCCTTCATGTTTAAACCTTTTTAATAGTAGTTTTTGTTAACAATTGAATGAAATGAAGTTGTTATTGTTAAAAAAAGTTTAGAAATTCATACTAATGTGTATTCATGCATGTAAATAAGTCGGTGTGAATTACGGGAAAAACACATAATGACGTTTGTAGTGTTTAAACGAAGTATGATTTCAGGGTTTTTTTTTTACACCCCTGAAATAGGTTTTTCCTAAAGCGTTAGCATTATGACCACAACAACAGCAGCAGCGACAAGTTACCACAATGACTTGTAATTATGAACATTATTTAATTCTTTTTTTGGGTGTCAGTATTTCTTTTAGATACGACACGACACGCACGAAATCAATAAACATTTGAATTGATTTTCATTTCTATAGGTTTTCACCTATAGTTATTAGTTAGTTGATAATTGTTAATAGATTTGTAATAAAGGCTGTTAATAAAAGGTATGCGATATGAAATTGCAAAAAATGGAAAAAGAAAAACATACCCGAGCTACAGGTTTTATAGGACTTATTTTAAACTAAAATATGTTTTGTCATAAAACATTTTTCTCTTCAAATTCGTCGCATAAAGTTTTTAGTATTTATATAACAAACTATCAAAGCAAAAATCCTTGTTTTTGCTGTGTTTATACGTTGGAAGTTTTATTGCGGATTTGCTTACTTTGGTTTTTGTATTGTCAAGTACGATACTACTCATTTTTACTTTCCTTTGCCCAGTAGCATATCATTGATCAATTGACCGAAGCTAAGGACAAATCAATTTTTTCTTGGCGTAACCTCTTACAAATTACTGTCAAATGAGTCTTCGTCTTTTTTTAATCTTCTTACTTTTCATTAATTTATCAAAAACTATACGTTTTGTTTAACCAATAACTCTTCTTAAGCTGAATTTATATGATCCCAATTGGAATAAGTACAAAACAGAGGCCTAAGTATAATATTTGTTACCTTAAAGCTGGACTAAACAGTTTTGCTATGTAAAAGTACGTTTTAATCATACATAGTAAAGCTTTATGTGACAAATTTTATTGATTTCCGCACAGTATATCCTACCAAACACTTTGAATTTTCATTATTAATTTAATTTTGAACATTTTATAAATTGTATTTCATAGTTTTTTTTTTCTTCTTTGCAAACTTTCTTTTGACGTGGCTCAAACATTCAAATATACAGACATATACATACATATGTATGTATGTATGTATATATGTATATACTGTTAATGACACACGCTATGAAATTAAAACAAGCACTAAGCAACAGGATAAAACAGGAATACTATACAAAAAAATCGTCTTGCGTAGGCAGTCATAAAACAAGCACAAACAACTGGAGAAGGTTGAAAATACGTATATTTTTTAATGGCAATTTAATAAGGAATTCAAGCTGGAAAATACCGCCTACAAATAACAATAGAAACCCGAAATATACATAACTAAATAAAAAAGCAGAAATCATATGAAATCAAAATTATATTTCAAAAAACAAAAATAATAAATGAACATGAGAAAACGAAAAATAATAAAAACTGTCTCCTAAAAACATACTGTGGGCGTCAAAATAAAGTCAACACCAATATTATGAAAAGAAAAACTTAATTATAAGTTTTTAATTTATAAATTTTATATAATTAAGAAACAACAACAAAAGCCTATACAAATTTAATTGATTTATTGTTAAAATATACCAATTCGTACATGTCAAAATAAAGTAAACAGTAACATCATCCTTATGTCATTCCGAAAGTAGTGGCAATTCTTTAAGTTTCATAATTTATTACTAACTTGCTGGTTACACGATCAAGTTTGACCTTTCAATTTTCATTACACTCACACTTTTTCACTAGTAAAAAAAATAAAACCAAAACTTGATCGAGCAACTGCATGGTAATAGAGATTTAGTTGTAGGGTTGTTAGATATTAAATCAACAAAAAAAAGGACAGATATCAAATCGAAGTAAAAACAGCATACAAATAAGAAAAAAAGTACACTTTTTATTTAAAAAAAAATAATAAAATTCAGTATATAAAAGAAATAATTGATGTAACTAAGAACTAGGAAATTCAGTATTAACAATAACAAGTCAATGAAGATAATAACAAATAATAAAAACAGAACAAAATAAGAGATCATATATATTTTTGTGTAATAAAAAATAACTTAAAATTAGTCAGGTGTATTAGATTTTATTTTTAAAAAATAAAATAATTTTTTTCTATTCTATATTAAATGTTTTAATACATCTTGTTTTTTGGCAACTTGAAAAAATTATAAATATTTATCGCTTTTTTGGACTTGGTTAACTATTCCATTTTTACCATCTTCTAAAGTTGCTTCTTTTATACACTAAGCAAAATATTTGCTATCAAATAAGAAATTGTTCCTTAAAAAAATAAAAAAAGTACAAAAAGCAGTACAGAGGCTGAAAAAGTACATTTGCGTACTTCTTTAGGTCTTATGCAGACAGAAGTACAATTAGTAAAAAAAAAGTACGCATACTTATAAATGCAGTACGTCTGACAAGCCCATTTAGTTGTAACATTAAGTAGTAAGAAATTTAATAACTACACTTACAATATTATTACAGTAACGGAATGTAGTTTATTCAGGAAGTATTCCGTGCAGTTGTTTTTAACTAAATAAATATTTAAAATTCTAAGAAAATTTATTTATAACTGAATCTAACATTTATTCAAAAAACTAAGTGCACATTAATACGGATTTTCAGTTGCATTTGATATTGACAGTTGTTTACGTTAAAGTATTTTGTATGTAAAATTAAATGAAACTGTAATTTAAAATAACTGAAAATTTACTTAAAAACCGATCTACTTATTTTTCATATAATTTTAACAAAAAGTTCATTTAATTTTAAACATTATAATTCTCAAACAGTCAATGTGAATTTTAATATATATTAATATAAGTATATGTAGATATTATACGGAAGCTATGAATATGTATAGACCGACCCTTATAAAATTATTTCAAGTTATTTTCAGTTATTTTAGTTAATAACTAGAATTGTGCCCGGTCGTTCATTTTAGTGACCGGTCATTTTCGTTCATTTATCCAATACTGATTCGTTCATTCAATCGTCCACTTTGAACGAATGAATACAATCCTTATTGAAAGTGATTTTCTTCTTGTCTTTTGATAAACAGCAGCTGAACGAAATTGATCCGTACACTATTGAACGAAAATCGTTCAGTTAAATTACCGGCTCATTTCGTTCAATGAAGTGATCCGTTCATTTTAACCCGTTCGTTCATGAACGACACAGCTCTATTAATAACTAAAATACATACAATTTTATTTTAGTTAAGAACTAAAATACATAAAATAACTGAAAATTCTGTTGATTTTACGGAATTTGTGGTTAATTTTTTGATAGTTAAAATACATAAAATAACTGAAAATTTTGTGGATTTTACGGAATTAGGAGTTGAATTTTTGACATTTAAAATTAAATGAACTTAAATGAATAATAGGTAGACCGGTTTTTAACTGAATATTCATTTATTTTATATTACAATTTCAGTTAATTTTACGTACTGAATTTTTTGAGTGTATTAAATAAATGAATTTTCAAGAATTTTTGCCTTTTACACGAGTTTGAAGCATTTTGAAGAGCAATTTTGAAGAAAATTTCAATCGTGTAAATCTAGCTTTACTCTCACATTTTTGTTTTACCTAAAATAGTAGTGTAATGTGGGGGGACACAAAAATTGCGTTTTTTTTTGCGTTGATCTACATATCTATCTTGGTTCTTTACATGGTTTGTTATAGAAAACCTTAATTCACATTGCGTCGTTTCAATTTGCGTCGTGTTTTCTTTAACGTATTGGTATTGGTGCATTTAAAATATAATTCTATTAAATATTTTAGAAAGATTTTTAGTTTATAAAACAAACAAAATATACCATATAGTTTTTTATTTATTTTGAATATTTTGTAGCTTTAATTGCTTTAATTAAGGTCAATTAATTTGAAATGTTTCCTATTTCTTCAAAGATAATTGCGGTCATGTAAAATTTAACTACATACATATTTACAATCCCTATGCCCTTCTCTTAATATAAAGTCCAAAAAATAAAAATTAAAACTTCAAAGCCTACTACATTAATACAAAATCTAAGGAAAATATTTTCTATACGTGTGTAAATTTAGGTCATTACTTTTCATTTCACATTACTCTTCTAATGTCCTGATATTATCCTTATAAATAAATTAAGTGTATGACAGTATTAAATGAAAGTAGGATGAATTGAAGCTATAAAGAAAACAAGAAAAAAAAATAAGTTCATTGAACTTGTTTATTCAACCATAAACCTTGAAATTAAAACAATCTAGAGTTAATTTTTCTTTTCTATAACCATAGACATTTAACATGTTTATAATACAAGTGAGTTGGCACACAAAAAGCTTTTTAACAAAATACACATACATACATATCAGAAGCTCATATAATTATTATCCTTTTAATCATTTATAGGTTAATCATACCTTAAATGTAAGAATTATATATTTTTAGACAGGCAGGTGTCAATCTAGAAACCAATCTAAACATTTTAAATCCCACCTTTAAATTAAGAAATTTTAAACAAGAACTTTATTTATAAAAAAAAAACTAATTTAATTGAATACTTATTTCTTTCTTTACAGTATCAACAATAATTTTACAACTTGGAAATTATATAAATATGATTTTTATATTAATGGCCAGTTAATAAAAATCTCTGTACCGTCCACAACACAACATTTACCTGCAACCAGCAAAACAAACGGAAAACGTAACATTTACCACCAGTATAAATGGTGCTTTTTAAAAAAAGTCCCCTACCCACAAACAAACATACACACATCACTAAAAAAAAACCAAACTAACTAATTAATCTAGTTGTGTTGAAAATATGCTACAAAAGGATCTGAATTTTTCAAAAACACATTTACTTAACAATTAATAAAACAATAAACGCTAGCAATTGCCAGGACAAATCGAAACAATAGCTAAATCTAGCAGAAAGATAATTTCAACAACAAAAAGTACCAAAAGACATTTTTGGTGTATTTAAGTATAAAATAATTACAATCAATCATATTTGTATAACAAACAAATTTTAAGAAATATTTGTTTGAAAAAATTGCTTCACAAAATTGTATAAGCTAAAAATATAAGCAACATGGGTCGAAAGAAAATTCAAATATCACGCATCACAGATGAACGAAACCGACAGGTAAGTGAAAAATTTTATTAAATTAATATTAAATAGTCTGTAGTAGATATATTAGCTATAATTTAAATAACTGGTATATAAGCCATCAATTTGTTTACTCAGTTAACAATTTCTTTGTCGATGTTAGGCTGTTGTTAGAACAATATTGTCAGAAGATTTGTTTGCGCACTATATCTACCATCAAATGTAATTTTCACAAAAAATTACCGCCGTTTTTTTTTTTAACTACCACTAAAGATTTTATGTTCATAGCCACTTCTTTTCTGAGCTCACCTTCTATAACATAATTTTGTCTAGAGACATTTATATCGTTACGTGTTCCCCACACAGAAGAACATGAACAAATTTTTTTTTCGTAATTCTGCGATGTTTTGTTCTGGTGAGCACAAACGATAGCTTGTAAAGACAAAGTGATATGAATTAAAAAATCTATTCACTTGCATTGTTCACAAAAAATCCGGCCACACTACAGAAGCGTTTTGGTATTTTTCATTCACATAACCATAACTACGAAATTCTGTCAATAAATCTAATCACTCAGAATAAAGCTAACATTATACTAAAAGAAAGAAAAAAGATTTTAAACATTTTCTGGCTTTTATCAAACGTCACCATTCTTCAGTAAAGGTTGGTATCGAAGAAATCCATCCCTAATTGTCTCCAGATTCGGCGAACTGAATAATATTGGGCAATTTCGAAAAAGTCTGCTGCTCAAGTGGAGCGAAATATTGAACAACAGTTAATAAGATCTAACTAAACAAAAACCCAGATTTTTATAACAGGAAACGAATTTAAGTTTATTATTTTAGCGTTTCTAAAACATTAATAAATGAGTATTAATTTGTGATTCGAAAGTATTGAAAAGCTTTTTTTTTTTGTAGCATGAATTTTAAAACGCTCAAAATACCGAATCTTATGCGAACAATGCAGAATTGCAACTTTCTGGCCTTAATGTTATGGAAAATTCCAATTTCTTTTTCAAGTTCCTGTTATTTTTCTTTTTATGGAGCTTTGAAAACAAAAAAATGCACGGCATAAAATAAGCTGTAAGCCACTGTAGGTGATGAAAATAGATTTTGAAAACGAATCATTTTGATTGTTTCAATTGTTGTTAAAAATTTTAAATTAATACTTCTCCATAAATTTTTAAAACATTTGTGATTTCAAGTTATTTGATATTTGACATCGAGTAATTCGATTGAACTTTAAAAACGCTTTTCAAAAACGAATTGATGTTTTGCAAATCGCGCGAAGTTATACATTCAATCTGTTTTGTTTATTCCATATTAAACTAGTTAATCATGTGGATTCGATTTACAGAACACAAAAATTTATTTTCTTCTAAACGATTTTATTGTCTCCTGCTAAATTAAAAATAAAACATACTTAGCAGGATTCAACACTTAAGCATTAAACACATTCGAGACAGCAGACTACAGACTACAATATGTCAAAAATAAAATACACACGTTTATATGAGAGTGACTATATTGACGACAGCAGGCAACACGACTGCAGGTTGTTGTCCCTGCTGATTTTTTCGTCGCTATCAAATTAAACTAATTTCTATTTTTGTTGGCGACAAAACAAAAACAGTGTTGACCATATAGCAAAATGTGTAAAGCAAATTAAATAAAATAAAAAGCAAAATACACAATTAAAATGTCGTGATCATTTATGCCTCAAGAGTTGTTAAATGTATCAATAATATTACATTAATAATATTAAATTTTATATTAATAAAAAATGAGTGAAGTTTATTAGCATGTCTGGAATCATATACATATGTTTTTCATGTTTCATAAATAAAACGCTACTTTAAACAAAAATAAAAGCCTAAAGTGGCACCACTGAAATATAAATGGATTACTACAACAGCTGTTTATATTTTTATTGTTTTATTTGATTAAAGTTTGTAAGTGTTTTATTTTTTAAGATTTATTATTTATAATGTTTTTATTTACTTTTTTGTTGTATTTTAGTAATAGCTTCTATAAAATAAACAAACTTCTCTTCAGCCATTATGTTATTTAAAAAATTCAAAGAACAAATTTATTTTTTCGGGGATCAGCTGCTGACTATGTAGCTGTCGTTTTCAAAATAACTAAGTAGCTGACTAGAGGGCGGCATAAGTACCCAGCGGCATTCGTGTAGCCTGCTGTCTCGAATGTGTTTAATGCTTTAGCTGAATATAATAGAGTTAAAATTTGTATGACATCCTCCATTATCATGAATCAAGTAATAAAGATTACGCATTACGCAGGTCCGTTATATTTTATTAAAACTGTGAGAGTAAAATTGAGAAAAAAATTCTTTTTGTGACGTCACAAGTTAAAAATATTTTTATGTTTGCTTAACTTCTATATAAACTTTAATGCAAATAAAAGTTTTAAAATTAAGTTTGCCGTTTTTTAATTGTGAAATGAATAACATAAATTTAATTTTTTTTTCGAATTGAAAAAAAAAAACTATGAGCACAATTTTGCCACCTTGATGAAAAAAAATTAAAAGTGTCTCATAGATTTTGTATTGAACACTTTAAGGCAGATGATATAAAAGGAAATATGAAATTAAAAATGGGTAACTAAAACGCTTTTCGTTTTAGATATGTATGTACATCATGTTAGGTATGGCTACTGAATAATTTGTGTGTCAAATTAAAAATCTGGAAGCTGTATTCAAATCTTTTGATTTTCAACGAGTATTTAAAAAATCGAGAATGATTTTTTCAAATAAGAAAACTGAATCAACTCCTAACGGATGAAACAAAATAATACAAACGGAAACAAAAAAAAATAATTAATTTATTATACAAAAATATAATATGTATATAAAATACTAAAATATTGTTCACTTTTTTGATACATTTTAATATGTATAAAAAGGTAAATAATTAAATGTTTCATTTTGAAACAAATAATTGAAGAAAAATGAGTTTCTTTTAAAATATTGTTAACAAAAGTTATTTTTTACATGTTGATTATACGGAAAAAAATAACCTGTGACGTCATGCGCAGAGAGAGGTAATTCTGTTTACATTCTTTGCGCATTTTTTATTATTTGATTTATGCTCCATTATGATACACATACATATGTATGTGTGTATTCCAAATTGATATGTTGTGTTGTCTGTGCATGCAGCTAATGTCATATTAAAAAATTATCCTTCTTTGAAAATTGACTTGACACACGAAAATATTTATTGGCCATTTAAGTCAGTGTTGCCAGAAAATGAATTGAAATATGCTAAAACTTGAAAAATAAGTGCTAAAATGTTCTGCAGAAGAAAAAAGTGCTAAATTTTTTCAATGCAACAATACAATTTTTATTTCAAATGTCACAAATATAAATTATATTTTTTTTTCTAATTCTCTTCATAAACTTGTTTTTAACAGTGTTCATTGACTTACCACACCGAAAGAAATTTAGAAAATAATATTAATAAAAGTTATTTTTTATTTCTCCAAAAGTATTTTTTGGAGTAAAATAGTAAAAAAATTTTCGAGAAAAAAATTGTTTTTTATGAAGCAAATTATGCTAAAAAGCATTTAGCATAATTTTTAAAAATTTCACTTCATTTTCGAGAAACAAAATGCTAAATCTAGCACTGAAAGTGCTAAAATGGCAACACTGATTTAAGTTATTAGTTATTTTTCATAGTCATACTCATTTATATTGCATTAACAGAGCTAATAAAAAAAAACTCTTATTTAATCTACTTACTCTCTCTCTTTTGTTTTTATGTAACATTTATAGGTGACATTCAATAAACGTAAATTTGGTGTTATGAAAAAGGCCTATGAATTGTCAGTGTTATGTGACTGTGAAATTGCCCTGATCATCTTTTCGTCCAGCAACAAATTGTATCAATATGCCAGTACCGATATGGACAAAGTTTTACTCAAATATACAGAATACAATGAACCACATGAATCATTAACTAATAAAAATATAATTGAGGTAAGTTGAACTCGTGCACCAAAACTAAATAAATACATACATACATACATACATATGTATGTATGTACTCGTATATAAATATATAAGTTTTTATATTATTTACCAAGTGGTAGGTAAATAGATTATTATTTATTTATATTTCAGTTTCTGTTTGATTATTTTTATTTTGGTATTTAATTTAATAATTAATTATTCAAATATTTATTGTACACATTAGTTGAGTTATACATACATATGTACGTATGTATATGTACAAATTAGGGATGCCAAACGGTACTGCTTTTTCAAATCCCGGAATTCGAAATTTCATAACTGAATCCCGAGTTTGGGGTTTTTGTTTCATATTAAGACAAATTGTTTTATAAATAATAATAATTTATTTCAAAAAAGTTACTTATGTACATATGTTAAATATAAATATGTTTGAAAACAATAATTTTTCAATTGATTAAAAGTTTATAAACCATTAATAATTTAAAAGCATACTAACATTACGAATACATACATATGTATATTGAAATGTTAGATTGACAAAAATAATATGTCACTTCGCCTTTAATTTCTATCATGGTGCACAAGGTGAGTGCAGGAGAACAGCTGACTTACTTTGTTTACAATTTACTTATGTCAAAAGCAATACTCTTTCAAGTGTTTTTGACAGTAGTACATTATTTTACACAAACCAAGTGCCTGTTGTTTCTGTATTGTGTTGTATTTGTTGCCGATTTGAACTCACCTTGTATAATTACACCATGAATTTCTGTATTAATTTAAAAGCAACAGAATATTATCATCCATCGATAAAGCTTCTTAAAAATATTAAGTTATCTATAGTAAAGATAGCCTTGATTTAATTTTGTTAACAATATATGTATGTATGAAGCTGACGAAAAACATCGTTTGTAGACAAAATTGTAAGCAAATTTATGTATTTTGATTGCATAAACAATCTTTTCTCACCCTTCGAAACAAAAAATTCTTACCCCCTTATTCATAAAAACTTCCAACAGGTTTATAAAGCAAATTTCCATAGAAAATTTGTTTTATAAACCTCTTATAAACCTGTTGTAAGTTTTATGAATAAGGGCATTATTCAATATTTTATTCCATATTATTGCAGACATTATTATATGTGTCGGAGCTTTTACATATTTCTATTGATTTCATTATTTCATTCGTTTTGCAATCAACGTTTTTAATTCATTTTTAAAAGGAAACATTTCTATTTTATTATCAAATTCACTCTTCAATTTTGGATTTTTTTTCAAAAATTTAAAAGTGTTGAGTAAATCATCGTTCATTATACCCTACACCACCATAGTGGGGAGGGTATATTGGATTTGTGCTGATGGTTGTAACGCCCAGAAATATTGGCCCAACACCCACCTTAAAGTGTTGGACCAATATTTCGATAAAATTTGGTACGTGATATTTTTCGACCCTAGCATTGATGGGATTGACACTAGTAGAAATCGGTGCATTATTTAACCTTGCCCCCATACAAATGTACTCCCGAAATTGGGTTTTACCGATCATAAATGTTTGAATTATGAAGTATCCAAACAAATTTCATCACAAATGAGTGGCAAATGAAGCCAAATCAGATCTACAAATTTTGTGCAGATCGGTCCATAATTACTCGTAGCTCCCATATAAGGCCCACTTCCGAAAATCACTTTATAGAGCATAACTCACTCAAAAATGTTGGTATTCAAATAATATTGAACCCAAATATATTTCATGTGTATGCAAATAATACGGTACAATTTTATTATGATCGGTCCATAATTAGTCGTAGCTCCCAAATAAGGCCCACTTTCGAAATTCACTTTAACGATCATAAATTTCTTAAAAATGTTGGTATTCAAATAAAATTTGACACAAATAAGTTTCTTATATACAGAAATAATGACAGCTAATTTTATAATGGTCGATCCATTATTAGGCGAAATACCCATATAAGACCCTCTCCGTAATTCAATTTAAACTCCATAAATCTTTTAAAATAATATCTATATTCATAGACATCATGGCACTAAATTTTTGGATGATCGGTCCATAATATGTTATATCTCCCATATAACGCCCATTTCTGAAAAACTGTTTTATATATGTATATACTGGGTGTAGGGTATTATATGATCGGTCTTGACCGACTATACTTTCTTACTTGTTTTGGTTTGTTTTTAAGGAGAGATTTCAGCAAATCAGTTTTTGATATCTCTTTGAGCATAAACAAAAGGGCAACATCAACAGAGATTCATATCACTGCGAAAACTTTAACCGGATTCAAAAGGACAACTATTTATTTAAGTAAAACAAATTTTTCATCTTTTGAGGCTTTAAGGGTTATGATGATGATGGAAATTTCCATAATATTGTTTTTGCTAAATTTATACTATAGATATACGAGTATACATATTTTTTTTTAACCATTTTTCCTTTAATTTTGAACATGAATTGATTTATTCCACCAATACAGAAAAAATCATGCAAAGAAAATCAAATCAATTAAAGCTTTTTATATAGGAATTTCCAAATTCCAAAAACTGTAGACACATCCCGGGATTTTCAGGATCGGGATTGGCATCCCTAGTACAAATGCAGTATATACAGTGAAAACAACAACAAATAACATTGAACAAGAGATAAAAACTCGACAAAAAAATTATGCAAAATAAATTGAGTGAAAATGAGATAAAGCGAAAAAAATAAAGAAAAAAAGTAAATACATATACACTCGTACAGCAAAAGAAAATAAATAGTGGTACATACATAATATGTACATATTTACTTTTTGTTAAACAAAAAATACAAATACAATAAACACACTTCCTAATAACATCATTTGTAGGGCGGCACGGTGGAACGTATTGAGTTTTAAAGTTAACATTATTATTTGTTACCTACCACCTGAAAATTCTATGCTAACGACAGTGTTAAAATCGTTGTTCAATAATCTGCAAGCGTTGTTCGTTTGTAAGTCGATGATGCATGGTTAAATCATAGACCAAACTGAACATGTTTAAGAGCAACAGGTTACACAAAAACAGCTGAGCTGCCAAAAACAACTGTCTTGCCAAAAAGAAAATTGCTAAAAAAAAAAAAAAATCACCCATTATGAAACGTCTTTTCGGAAACTTAGAGATTTTTTGAAAACAAGTAAGAAAGTATAGTCTACACCAAGTATATGTATGTATGTATAAAACAGTTTTCCAAAAACGAGCAGAGAACGGTTTGTTTGCAGAATTTTATGCTTTCGAATGCAATCACAAAATGTGAGCATGTTGTTGTCAATTCACATCATTTGAGAAAAGCAATACATGACACCATTCAAAAAAATTAAGTATGACGAATAACATGCATTGCATTGCATGTCTTCGTTAATGTCACCTAATATTCTTAAAAGCAACGAATACACTTCGAATGTTTGTAATGCTTACTGAATGAAAAGTTCAAATTCGAATTTTACTTTTTGAGTTTTTTTTTAATGGTATGAAAAACAACGTTATTTACTTTTTCCGAAATTTCTGCGTGCTGCATTATTTGAAACAAAAACATTAATTACTTCAATAAGTCAACGAATACTGAACGAATGGTGCGAATGTTTTTAGTTTTTTAATGTATCATCATTTCATTTCGTTGCTTGATATACAAAGGCATTATAAAAACGAATACGAAAAAGGCAATCAACAAAAACAATGTATGCATTACATGGCAACATCAATAGTTGATGTTGTCCAGTGACTGCATGGCAAAAGCAACGAATGGTGTGAATTATGCAATGAAAGTGAATGCTTTCATTTTATTCTCTGTTACCTATTATGGACCGATCATTCAAAAATTTAGTGCCATGACTTCCGTGAATATAAATATTATATGTGTTAAACTTTATCTCGATATAAATACTTTTAAAAGATTAATGGAGGCTTAAGTGAATTACGTAGAGGGTCTTATATAGGAGTTTCGACTAATTATGGACCGACCATCATTTCTGTATATATGAAACTTATTTGTGTTGAATTTTATTTAGATACCAACATTTTTAATAAAATAATATTGTACCGTATTATTCGCATATAGATACATATATACATATATGAAATATATTTGTGTTCAATATTATTTGCATACCAACATTTTTGAGAGCTATGATCTTTAAAGTGATTTTCGGAGCTACGACTAATTACAGACGGATCATCACAAACTTGTACCATATTACTTTTATTTATAAGAGACATATTTGTGTTCAATATTATTTGGATACCGACATTTTTAAGTGAGTTAAACTCTTTAAAGTGATTTTCGGAAGTGGACCTTATATGCGAACTATGATAAATTATGAACCAATCTGCACAAAATTTGTAGATCTGATTTGGCTTCATTTACCACTAATTTGTGATGAAATTTGTTTGCATACTGGCATAATTCAAAGATTAATGATCGGTAAACCCCAATTTCGGCAGGACATTTTTATGGGAGCCAGGTGAAATAATGGACCGATTTTCACCAGTTTCAATCCCATCCGTTCTTGGTCCGAAAAAGTATTATGCACCAAATTTTATCAAACATCAGTCACTATGGTGACGTAGGGTATAATAATCAGAAAATAACTTAAACCAGTGGCCAAATTAAAGCACTTTTATTCATTTACTGTCTGATCCTGTATTGATTGTATCTTTTCTTACTTTTTTTAAATAAATTTTATTTATTTACAATCAAATAACTTATTCTGTGCGGCCACTAGTGGCTATGAGTGCCGAGCTTTAAACAAATTTAAATTAGGCCCTGATTATCCTTCACAACACTAAAATGTTGTATTGTCTCGACTACAACACAACATGCATTTATTTAAGATTAAGCCGAAAGGTGTTGTGTATCGTAATCGCAGTTTACAACATACAACATCAAAATACTTAAGGTACGGTCAAATATTTGCCGAAAAAGACATAACCACTAAATAACATATGTACATATATTTGAACTCGTTTATTTATTTAAAAAAAAACTTTTCTCATTTAGGCCAAAGCACAACAAATATTTAGTTTTAATTTATTTGATAATGTTTGATCTTGCAATAATCTTGTAAAAGTAAACAACGTGAAACAAATTTGTTCTAAAACAAGTGGTTGTGCTTTTTTAAGTAAATATTTGTCAAATGTGACCGTACCTTTAGTGTTGTGAACAGTAATCGAAGCCTTATTATACCCTACACCACCATAGTGGTGTGCTGATGTTTTTAACGCCCAGAAATATTGTTCCAACACCCACCTTAAAGTATACCGATCGACTCAGAATCACTTTCTGAGTCGATTTAACGATGTCCGTCCGTCTGGCTGGCTGGCTATCCATGTAAAGCTTGTGCGCAGAGTACAGGTCGCAATTTTTAAGATATTTCAATAAAATTTGGTATGTGATATTTTTTCAGCCCAAGGATGGATGTGATTGAAACTGGGGATTTACCGATCATAAATGTTTGAATTATGCAAGTATCCAAACAAATTTCATCACAAATCAGTGGTAAATGAAGCCAAATTACGGATCGGTCCATAATTACTCGTAGCTCCCATATAAGGCCCACTTTCGAAATTCACTTTATCGATCATAAATTTGTTAAAAATGGTGGTATGCAAATAAAATTTGTCACAAATAAGTTTCTTATATACAGAAATAATAATAATGACACCTAATTTTATAATGTTCGCTCCATAATTAGTCAAAACTCCCATATAAGACCTTCTCCGTAATTCACTTTAACATTCATAAATCTTTTAAAAGCATTTATTTCGAGATAAAGTATAACATACATAATATTTATATTCACAGAAATCAGGGCACTAAATTTTTGAATGAACGGTTCATAATAGGTCATATCTCCCATATAACGCCTATTTCTGAAAAACTGTTTTATACATATACTGGATGTAGGGTCGGTCTTGACCGACTATACTTTCTTACTTGATTTTTTTTTCTTTTTGAACAAAAAACTTTTGCTCTTATCAGTAATTACACCCAAACTATTCCAATGCGTTCCACTGTGCACATACTTCCATTTATCTTCTAAACACTAATGTAAATGTGTTGTTGAATAATTTATAAAGTTTTTTTTCCGCAACACTTTAGTTCAACTTTTTTGTTGTTTTTGCTCCAACATAATTGTTACAATGAACTTGAACTTGTGTGTTTAGAACTTTTCATCTGTATGAATTGTTCATCTTCCAAGTTCTGTATTTTGTTATATTGTTATGTATCTTGCTTTTTTTTTATTATATGTATACATATTTATAATGTTAATTTTTATAAAATATGTATGTATGTATTTATGTACAGTCTCACCATTAGTCGCTGAGTAAAGAAAATCTGAAGCGGCTAAAGGAAGATTTACGTGTAAGATATTTCATGGGAGTGAAAATAAAAGTTACAAAATAAAACTAATATAGTTTGACAGTTCTGACAAGCTTTTTCTTATTCGATTTTTTGTTATTTGTTGTTAATAATCATCATTATAAGGTGCCAAAATTTAGTAATAACAAACCAAAAATTAACATTTTATTATTTATTGTATTGATGTTTGTATGTAATATTTCTTATAAGAACTATTATCTTGAATCAAGCAATAAATTGTAAAATTTAATTTTAATACAATTTTTCGTTTTGTTTCGTTTCTTCTTTTTTTTTTTTTGTTTAATTTATAGATTTTATCTTGTCCATTTCAGAAGGAGAACAAAAATGGTGTCATGTCACCCGATTCACCGGAACCAGAAGCCGATTATACATTAACGCCCCGTACCGAAGCCAAATACAATAAAATCGATGAAGAATTTCAATTGATGATGCATCGTACGCAGATGGCTGGTGGCGCGTCTTCAGCACGAAATATGACAAATGCCAATTATACGTTGCCAGTATCGGTACCAGTGGCAGGTGCATACGGTGATAATATGCTACAGACGAGTCCTCAAATGTCCCACACTAATATTAGTCCACGACCATCGAGTTCGGAAACGGATTCAGGTGGGATGTCATTGATAAGTTAGTAGTGTTGAAAACTCGCACACAGCACATTCTTATATCATTCTGTTTATGTTTGTTATGTACCTACCTATTCGTTTTCATTTTATTTTTAATTTTTTCCGTCGTTCATTGTTTCTTTTTTATTCGTTTATTTATTTTATTATTTTTTCCCATTGACACAAATTTATCGGTTTAATTCTTATTGTTTTACCTTAATTAAATATTATTCATGAAGGTAGTTTTCCATACGTTAGAATGAAATCGCGCAAATATAGCGTACAAAGTATAATAAATACTGTAGCCTATGAAATACTTAAATTTAAATACCTCAATATTTTTTATATATTTTGGATATGGCAACTCTGGAAATATACATTTTTATATATTCCTTAATACGGTCTATTAATTGTTTAAACATTTATCAGTGTAAATTTTTGTGTAATAAATGACTGACCGTCAAACTGTTTCAAAAATCGTTCCACTGTAAGTTAAAGGCATTTCACAGCATTTGTAACCGCCAATCCTTGAAATATAATATTTACATTGGTTTAACTGTGTATTTCTTTGCAAACGATTCAGTAGTTTCTACAATATTTAAATTTAAAGTAATCCCGAATATTTAGCTGTTTGTCGAATATTGCAACCTTGGAAGTATAGATTTTTGCAATCAAACTTTTTTAGAAATCGATCCATTAGTCCATAAAATATTTTTATATATTCGTGACTTGGCACGTTCGAAATGTTAATTTTTAAACAGTCCAAAATTTGTTTTAACTTTTAGTGAAAGCTTGAAGGCATTCGATCCAGCGGTTTCTGAAATATTTAAATTTAAAGCAATCCCTCTTATTTTTAGGTTTATCAATTATGGCAACCCTGGAAATATAGATTTTTATTTAACACAGTCTTTTCTCTCTTATCTATTAAAATTTTTACCGAAATCAATACAGTAGTCAAATAATACCTAAACTTTAACAAATTATATATTATTTGTCATTTATTCCTGACTTGGCAACCCTGGAAATGTAAATTTTTTAAATAGTCACATATTTTCTTTAACTATTGGTCAAGTCTTTTGGTAAACAGTCGTGTAGTTTAAGAAGTATTACAATATAAATAAATCCCGTATTTTTTAGTATTTGTCAAACTTGGCAACCCGGGAAATATAGATTTTTATTTGCCACAATATGTCCTGTCTACTTTAGTCAATTCTTTATCGAAATTGTTGCAATGGACTATAAAATATATCAGTTGTAAGAAATTTCTTCAATACTATGAAATTCCGCAATATTTTTCATATATAGGTGGCCTGGCAACTCTGGAAAAATAAATTTTTAAATAGTCCAATATTTACTTTAACTGTTGGTGAAAGTTCGAACACTCTAGGTCTAGTAGTTTAAGAAATATTTCAATTTAAAGAAATCCCGCATTTTTTGGTATTTGTGGAACATGGTAACCCTGGAGACACATACTAATAGCGCCATCTATTGGGCGACATGATTTTGTATTGCAGAATTAAAAATGGCCGAACAATAGATGGCGCTATTTTTAGGCCAGAAAATGGCATTGCCAGCAACGAAAATTTTGCGATTTTATTAGCGGCATTGCCAGCTGCAAATCTTTTTTGTTTAAATGACTTTTTATGTAAAAAACGCCATAACTTTGTTACTACCGGTGGGATTTTAATAAATTTAATATCATTGTTGAGCTTGGAAGTTGTACTTACCGATACCTTTGATAACAATCTATTATTTACAAGTAAAACAAATAATTTTAGCAGTTCTTTACTACAATTTTTTTCAAAGTCTTTTTTTTAAAGATTAGTTTATTAAAAAACGTGTGATATTATAATTGAGAGCAAATTATACAGTTTATCAGTCTGGTTCAATGTTGGATATATGTAGATATATATGTATGTAGTTATTTATAGCTCACAGTTGCTTTCTACATTAATAACAAATACATTTAATAACTAATTTATAAAATTAAAGAGAAGATGATAGCGATATTTTATTAAACTATTATTAAATTATGCGTTAATTCATATTCTCAATAATATTATGGTTAGTATGGTTATTATTTTAATAGTCTAGCTGATAGTAATTTTCTTTCTAAACTATTTTTCTATATGTTTAGTAGCTATACAACTAGTACTGAAATTTTCATGGGTTAGTTTCTAATTTATCCAGCATATTTTCATATTATAATTTTCTCTATCCTTTTCCCACTTCACCATTGCATGATTGTTGTAACAATTTTTTTTTTTAATATTATTATCAATTTCACATTATTAATTTATATTTTTTTTTATATATTTTTCTCTTTTTTTTACAAAAATTTAAAAAAAAAACATCATCAAACAAATTTAAATTTTGGTTAACAACATTCAACATCATCTCTCAAACTCATCATTATTATGTTCATAATCATTATTGGTCATCACTACTACTACAACAACAATAATTATTTATATAATAAATAACGAATTATAATATGTCAACATAACAACAACTATTACATTGGCCATATATATATATATACAAATTATATAGTTTATCCATCTGGTTCAATGTTGGAGATGTCCAATGGTTATCCTCATTCACATTCGCCGCTTGTTGGTTCTCCCAGTCCGGGTCCAAGTCCTGGTATAGGTGGGCGTTTAATTTTTACTTTAAAAAAATAAACAAATACATTTAATAATTAATTTCATTAATTAAAGAGCAGAACATCATAATCTTTAATTAAAACTATTTAACTATTTTACAAATATTAGCAGTAGTTTTTAGTTATAAATAAAATAGTAAAATTTTAACAGCATGTTTTAACCAAAAATTAAAGCTTTTGAAATAAATATTTATTAATTAATTAATAATAGCATAAATTTAAAACAAAAATATAAACATTTGTAAACAAAATTATGACAAATAGGAAAACATTAAAGAATCATTAAACTAAAAATCAGTTCTATACGATAAGTAGGTAATAAACAAATAGAAATTCAAACACTTGGAAAGTTAGTTATTTGAATAAGAAATTCGAAGATGTAAAATCGTTCAAATAATGTTCAAACAGTTGTTGAAGAAGTTAAAATATTTTGCGAATCTCTTTAGTTCCTTTTTCAAGAGAGAACATTTTAAAAATGGTCTTATCAATATCATTAATGTTTATTATAAAGCATTCTAAACGAATTTTAAATTTAACAATAATTCTACAAATTATCATTCAATTTAGAATATATTAACTAAAAATAATCAAATAATATATTCAAACTTGATTTGAATGAAGAACTTTAGCGTCCTTTATTTCGTTTAATATTCTGTGTTGAAAGGATGACTTTCAATCAAGTGAAAACTAACTTTAATAAAACACAAAGTTTTATTGACATTAGCTGCTGTCACATCACATAAGAATTCTTTTCCACGCTACAGAAGCTTTTTTTAAAGCTGTCATCACACTTACGTTTTTCTTTTCAGTAATGCTAAACAATGGAAAATCAAAATAGAAAAAAATCTTGCACAAATTCCCAAAAAATTTGTCATTCAAAAGCACTGTAAATGATGTTAGAAAATGATATAAGCAAGTCGAGTTTAGAGACGAGTTTAGGAACGTGTTTTTAGGAGAGTTTATAGTCGAGTCTAAAATCAAGTCTATTATAGAGTCTATAGTAGCTTATAGTCGAGTTTATGGTCGAGTTTATAGACTAGTTTAGGAACGTGTTTATAGGAGAGTTTGTAGTCAAGTCTAAAATCAAGTCTATTGTAGAGTCAAGTTCATAATTTATAGTAGAGTCTATTATCGAGTCTATAGTTAAGTTTATGGTCGAGTTCAGTGACAAGATTGTAGTCATGTTTATAATCGAGTATTTTTCTTTTTCTTCCAAAAAGCCCTGTAAATGATGTTATTAAGTGATACAAGCAAGTCTATACGAATTGATAGTCGAGTTTAGAGATGAATTTATAGTTGAGTTAATAGACGTGTTTGTAGTCGAGTCTATAATAAAGTCTATTGTAGAGTCTATAAACGAATTTATAGTCAAGTTTATAATTTAGTCTATAAACGAGTCTATAGTTGAGTTTATAGTCGAGTTTATAGTAATGTCTATAGTCTATAGTCGAATCTATGCTGAGTAAAACCTTTCGTTCAATAAAAAAAAAGCTAAAGCTTCCAAAAATCATTGTAAATGATCTTCTTATTAAAATTATACAGGCAAGTCTATAGACGAGTTTTTAGTTGAGTTTTTAGATAAATTTAGAGACTAGTTTATAGTCCAGTTTATAGGCGTCTTTATAGGCGAATTTGTACTCCAGTATATAATCAAGTCAATTGTAGAGTCTATAGTCAAGTTTAGAGACGTGTTTATAGTCAAGTTCATAATATTAGGCGAGTCTATAGTTGAGTTTATAATCGAGTTTATAAACGACTTTATAGTCAAGTCTATAATCAAGTCTATAGTATTCTATCTAGATCTTTAATTCCTCAACTAGAATATCTATGGATGCTGGTATTCAAACCTCTCATTTAATTAGAAAAAACAAATCGTAGTGAAAAATTTAATGGTTGCAACATACAAACCGTGCATTCTTTGTTGTATTTTCAAAGGAAAGTTAAAGTGGAACTGTAGTTTTTGATAAAACCATGTTGGTGATTTAAAAGAAGTAAGCAGTGCAGGTCAATCGAATTGTGCAACGGATGAGGCAATCCATCAAAACAGAAATACGGATGTTTACAAGAGGAAATTACTTTAAAATTCTTATTTTAGATTTACTTAAATATTTATAAATAAGTATCAAATTGTAGTTTAAGAGTATTCAATGAGTAATAAATATAAAAACATTTATGCGATCGGATTTTATGTGAACAATATTATCATTTCTAAACACTTAAGAGTTACTTAATAGTTTGAGAGAAACCCGAATGACAAGTAAAATGACTCAAAGATAAAATTAATGCAGAATTTATTTTAAATAAAGTTTTCACTCAAAAATAATATAATTTATTGCACATTAGGTTTTTTTCATGTAAATTGATTTATTTATCATGTAAACCAAGACAAACCTAAATCAAAATCCAGCACTGTTGAAAGTGAATGAATTACAATTATATTAAAGCGTTCAGAATCGATTACTAAAAGTCCTTTATTTTCGAATTTTAAAGGCTACTTTTGGAGTTGTGACAAGAAATAATAAAATAAACATTTTGTGTAAACGTAGTTGCTAATATTAGGAATAAATTTTGTAAATAATTAACAAACCTATAATATTAAATTGTTTAACATTAGTTTAGCATTTTCAATATAAAAAATTTATAAAATATAGGAAAATAGTGAAACCAGCAAAGCAGTCAAACGAAAACAGACAGACAGCCATTCAGACTAAGAGAAAACTTTAATAATTTATTTTAAAGCATAATAGCATTTTTAATTAAATCTTTATTAAATTTGTTTGTTTTTATATAAACCATAAAAATTGTCAACATACATACATATACATATGTATGATTTTAATTTACAAGCTTCATAATGAAATTTTAAGCATGCTTTAATGACATTTAATTAATATTTAACATTTAAGTTTTGATTGCATATAAACCTGCTCTCTTCTCTCTCCTCATCTTTAAAGAGGTGCTAGAACAAAAAATAATCATAATAACAAATAAAAAAAACTGTTTTTTTTTTTTTTATTAATTTAGCTCATCAATTAAGCCATAAACAACAATCGCCGGGTAGTCAAAATGGTAGAGCTTCCAATTTACGTGTGGTTATACCAACGCCCTCAATTGCTCAAAATATGTCCACAGCAGATGATTTGGCATATGGAGATGTAAGTATATATATACATAAAAACTACACACTACACATAATATAAATTTTGAAATTTTAGCGTCACAATCAAACATCTTTAAATACTCCCGTGATGACATTACAAACGCCCATACCAGCGCTACAGGGTTATCCCTTTGTACCACAAGATTTCTCCATGAGTACCTCCGATGTCATGAGTCTGCCCAATTGGAGTACGCATCAGGGTTTGGTGCACCAGACGGGGTTAGTATTACAAACTTGTGTTAGTGTTTTGTCTCAGCATATATTGTAATTAAAGTGAATATTTTAGAATATCTCATTTGTCGGTATCAAATAGTACACCACCACCTGCCACCTCACCTGTCAATATTAAAGTCAAATCCGAGCCTCAATCTCCGCCACGCGATCTCTCTGGTGGTCATCATCAGCAAAACAGTAATGGCTCTTCTCACACCAACACACAAACTGCGAATGGTAACGGTGGTGGCGGTGGCGGCAATAATCACAACAATTTGAGTTCTAATAATCTAAATAATTCTCTGTCTATAAGCACGCACGGCATGGGTGTTGGTGGCGGTTCTGTGGGTGTTATAGCGGGCACTAGTCCTGGTGGTGCTGGCGGTGGTGGAGGCGGCGGCGGCAGCGGTGCTTCAAATTCTTCCTCGACTTCAAATGGTTCGGCCAATGATCAGGCCACCAATTTAAGTGTTTTAAATCATACCCAGCAACATTTGGTCATGGCTGGCTCAAGACCATCGTCAACGGGCCATTTAACACCGACGCCTGGTATGTATTTCGATTACATGAATATTTTTTTTTTAATTATTTAACAGTTTTTATGAATATTTTTTTTTTTTACTAATATTTGGTTTACAAATTTTTTAACTTGATTTTTATTAATAGTAAAACGAAAGATAATTTTATGCTACGGAAATGTTTGAGGTATTTAAAAGTGGATTCACCTATTCATTCTGAACAAAATGTTTGTTTAGACAAAGTTTTTTTCATATGAAATTTGACGCCTCTCTTTTTAAGAGAGAGAGAGAGAGAAAATAATCATATAAAAAAAATTTGGCCGAACAAATATTTTGTTCGGAACGAATGAGTGAATCCACTTTAAATGTATATTTGTAGAGTTTTGAATGGAATAAAAATTGGAATATTGTGAGCGTCAAAATAAAGTCAACACCACATAGTTTTAAAAGAAAAAATTAATTACAAATTATATTTTCTTTAAGCTATTTTTAAGAAATAATAAATAAATAAAAAATAAAAGAAATTTTGTCCCTAAGCTTGAAGAAAATATAATTTTTAATAAAGAATAAAAGGTCGAACAATTAGTTTAATAATTAGAAAAAATTAATATATGTATGTATTTTAATATAAATAAAAACTACAAAATTATATTACATTTTTATATAGTTATTTAAATCGTGTTGAATTCACAAAAAAAAAGAAACAAATACTAAAGCTTATAGAAATTTAAATGATATATTGCAGAGATCGAAAATAACAGGTCCACTTTGATTTAAATGGTTAATTGGCATCTTTGTATTATATCACTGAGAGAGTGATTTATAAGAGAACATTTTAGGTTTGTGGTTGAGAGAAACAGAAAATAACGGGAAAAATCAAGATGAGTGATTTATAATTAAATTTTTGTCGTAAAGCTCCGGTTGTAACTTTTGTTTTCAAACTTTAAAAATAAATGGCAAAAATTTATTTGATGCAAATCATTGATGCCTGAATATAAAAACTATAAATAATTGTATGTAAAACTTAAAATTTCACAAAAAATCGAAAATTTTACAAAAAAAAAAAATATTTAAAAAAAAATCTTAAATTTAAGAACAAAATAAAAAAAAATACATAATTAAAAAAAAACATAAATTTTACAAAAACTCGTAAAACAAAACAGAAACCACAATTTAGCACAAAAAATTAAACTTTACAAATCATAAATTAAAAAAAAAAGTCAAAATTCATTGAGTCTACAATTGAAATTTAAAAATGTTTGTATAATATGTAAATAAAAGAGAAAAAATGTTAACAATTATTAATCATCCAATTGAAAGTCCCCTTTCACACTCTTCAATTCTGACTCTTCAAGGCAAATATTTTTGGTTGAGTAGGGAAAGAGAATAAAGGGGTGCAAACTTGACGGTACTAGTCAATTTTCTTCGTTCTTTTTGCTTTTTCTTTCATTGTTGATTTGCGTGAAAAAGTACGAAAATTTAATTGGCGTGTGTGAATGAAATGGCAAGTTCAAAAGAGAATTGAACAAAGACTGGTCAGCTAAAACTGAAATGTGTGAAATCAAGGCATTAAAAAACAACAAAAATCTATAAAGGTTATACCAAATCATATAAAAGAAAACCCCTGTTATTCCAAAAGTAGTGGCAATTCCTTTAATTTTAGTTTGTTTGAAAGTATAACGATAAAGTGATATTAAATAATAATTGCAAGTTTTATAATTTATCATTCAAAGAGATTAAGTAATAAAAAATTTACAATCAATTGAGATTCGGCGACAGACTTACATAGAAAATGTAAATCCATGCATGAAATCGGTAAAATCATTGGAAGGTACCATAGTACAATAAAAAATTTATAGACAAGTATAACAAAGACAATAACGTAGAAAATTTGCCTGGTGCAGAAAGACTAAAGCGTCTTAAAAAATTACAGCAAGCTATAGTAAGAAAAGTAAGAGCAAGCCCAAAATCTAGTGCTGTAAAAATAGCTGAAAATGTTACGAACTCTTCTGGAAAACCTGTAAGCGCGATTAAATAAGATTAGAAGATTTTTGAAATCAATGACCTACATGGTAGAGTGCCACGTAAAAAGCTCTTAATATTAAAGAACGACCAAATCAAACGTTTGAATTTAGCAAAAAAAAATAATATATATAAACGAGCCTCATATTGTTTGGAATATTGCTCGTATTCTTTTCACCGATTAAAGTAAGTTTGAGATACATATTTGGACTCAAAACCCTCCAAAAATATGGCGAACCATGAACGAATCCTTTAGTAACAAATATGATACCAAGACGGCGAAACATGGCGGCACATCAGTATAGGTCTATATGTCTATCAGCGGTCCATAATCTTACATTTATAGAATCTACAATGAAAAAGGAAAATTATTTCGATATTTTAAAAAATAATGTGTAGAGAAATTACAACTAGAGCAGAACTGGATTTTTCAACAGGACAATGATCCTAAGAATGACTCCAACATTGTGAAAGAGTGGTTGTTCAATCAATGTCCAAACACTTTAGATCATACTCCGCAGTCCCCATTAAACAGCTGTGGGAATATAGGGGCAAAAAAAAATTAGGCAAAGAAATATTTCTTGCAAGGATAACCTAAATGCAGTAATACAGGATGAATGGAATAAAATTTCATCTGATTTCAGTAAAAAACTCTTCAATTCTATGTCTAGAAGATTGCCAGCTGTGATAAAGGCAAAAAGACTACAAACAAAATATTAAAGACAATGTTTTACATTATTTTAATACAAGTGTTAACTTTATTTTGACGCAAAAAAGCTGGTATTTTTCCGTTAAAATTGAGTTATTTTTTTGTTTCTTATTTTTCTAGTTTTTGTTAATGAGTTATATTTCGCTTAAATTACGCAATATATTTTGTTTTAAATTTGTACTAGTAATATAGATAATAAAACATTTTTTAAACAATATTAGGTGTTTACTTTATATTGACGCTCACAGTAGATATATCAGGCATATGTTTGTCTGTTCTTTGAATCTCATTTAGTAAAACTGCTTCGTTTTGCTTGTCAATACTGCATTAAATTACTTATTTCAGAGCATCAGTTGTTTGAGGTTTGTTCACGTTAAAGTCGTTTTATTGATCATTTTTGGAAAACTATGGGCTTTCACGAGTTTAGCGTTCCATGTTTAAATTTGTCCCTGTTTGTACCAAATAAATGTCAAAAGACAGCTCAAATCTTTACAATTCAGTATTTGACAACCAATTTTCTGCATAACCTTAAACAAATTTAACATAATTTATAATATGGAATTGATTTCAAAACCAAACATTTGTCTAGCATAAAATTATCAATAATATAAAGCTTTTTATTAATGCATGTTTTTAAGTTTGATTATTTTTTTTAAAATTAACCATTGTTTTGTAACACAAAATTTAAAATTAACGTTCAATCTTTTTAAACGCGTTACTCAGGGGAAAATCAATTATCTTAATATATTCTTCTACATTATTACATATAAATATATATGAGTTCTAATTATATAAATAAAACAAAAACAATAACAAATTATTTTCTAGGCCTAGATAAATATGAAGGTTATCCCTATCGGTCACAACTGGGTCAGAATTCTAGATTATGGAATTTTGGTAAATTGGCTACAACTCTAATAAGAAAAATAAACCATAATTAAAAATACCTTAAGAAGAACTTTGTATTGAACATTGAATAATGTAACGAACCAAATACGATTATTATGGCAGTATTAATTTATTTTAAATCATTATTCATTCAATTATATATGTATCTTCATTATACATGGCAGTTTTATTATATATAATTCTTAGTTACATTCATTTTCTATTCATTTCACTATTTTACTTCATGATTTTGTTTATTAAAATTCATTTCTATAAAATTTTGTAAATTTTTTTTGGCCAATTACTACTACTACTTTTACAGATCTTTACTATTATGTACTTCAAATATTTCATAAATTTTTCTCATATTATTTGCATTGTCCTTTTTTGATTTTGGGGAATTTTTATAAAATATCACACACAAAATTGACCCAGTGCACAATGGCCTTTCTGTTTAATACAAATTGTTATGTATGTATTTCAATAATTTTCTATTTAAGTATTTCCTTCATAAGAATTTTAAATAGGTCTGTTCATTTATTTGTTAGTTTTTATTATTTTTTTTTTTACTAAAATTTAATATAAAAAGTAAACAAAATATTGGAAAATAGCAACAGTAGCTATAACAGACAATTGTTCAATTCACAACTGATGTTGTATGTTGTAGATTGTATGATGCAACTATCAGATTGTGAACACAATTTTGAGCAAACTCGTTTGTTGTTTATGCTGTCAAGTCTTTAAAACTTCAAAATTAAAGTATCAATAAATATATAAAATGAATAATACAAGCGAAAATACTAAACAATTTCTGCATTGTATAAAAAATCTCTTTTCCTTATCGCCTGTGCGATGAAGAATGTAGAAATTCAGAAAAACTATGGAATAAGTATGGATTTCTTTCCGTAATGGTCATCTAGAAATCAAAAAGTTTCAAAAAATTAAGATAACCATCGCTCAAATGGTACGATTGCATCTAATTAAATGCAGGCATATCGTGTTCATAATTAAATACGACGATCCTGACGATCAGGCGATGGAACTTAATTTTGATTTGATATGCAGATATGAACTTTTGGCAAAACTTAAATTTTAATACAATTTAAAAAAAACAGATGTATGTTAAAATGTCGTAGGTATTGTACAAAACATTTATGTATGTATATAGAAATTACCTACAACATTTGTACAAATATTGTAAATATGGACGACTTACAACTCCAACGATACTACAACATCTGCATTGAATTGAACAAATATGTAAGTGTGTTTATTCTGTAACAGTTTCCTTTTAAAAATAACTATTTTTAGATGAATACACACAGTACTTTCTCACATTACGTTTGAATGTGTTTCAATCACGTGGTTTCGAAAGAATCCACGACACACAAAAATCGACACACAGAACTGTCATACATTTAATTTTTAATGTTTTGAATAATTTTTAAAAAATATTTTCTCTCTCTCAAAAAGAGAGAATAAATATTTTGTTTAGAACGAATGGGTGAATCCACCCATTTTAGTTATTGTTCCAATCAAAACTTTAAAAGAAGTAATTCCTTATTCAATTTTCAAAATCTAATTAAATTGTATAAATAAATTGAATGAATTTATAGTCTTACTGCCGTATTTATAAAAAATTAAAGTAGACTTCAAGTGTACTGTAAGAAAATTTTGTATGAAAATTTTGTCTTAAAGCACACTTTAAGCCTACTTTATTTTTTATAAATACGGCAGATAGTACATATTGAATTCTTTCCTTTGAGAATTTATTCTTTATGGAACTAATTTCTTATTGAATCATTCCAGTTTTCTTTAAAGTTAACCTAAAAAAAATCAAACACTTGAAAATTTTCTTGATTTTTGACTTAAATGCAAGTGTAATTATGCTTTAAACTTAAAAAATATTGAATTACATGACCCTGGACTCAGGTTTAAGTTACACTTCTTTTTAACTTGAATATTGGGAATTGAACGAAGAAACAAATTTTACGAAGCTCTCTTATTTTCAAAGCTAAATAAGACTAAAGGTACGGTCATATTTGGCAAATATTTATTCAAAAGAGCGTAACCACTTGTTGTAACACAAATTTATTTGACGTTGTTTACTCCTTCAAAAGTTTTGCAAGATCAAACGGCATCAAATAAATTAAAACTAAATATTTGTTGTGTCTTGTCCTAAAAAACAAAGTTTTTTTTTTAAATAAATCAACAAAGTCAAATATATTTTATTTAGTGGTTACGTCTTTTTTGGCAAATATTTGCCAAGTGTGACAGTACCTTAAGACGTTTTAGAAGGTGTATGCGGAACGGCAACAAATATATCAATCCAAAAGCAACAGGAATTTTGTTTTTGTTAAAACATGTGTGTATGTGAAATGTCAAAATCCAAGCGAATTGGAATACATATAAACAAAATTAATTCGATTTGTTTCGTTTACTTTCATTTCACATTTTTTTTTTGAACCAAAACAACAAACAATTTATTTATAATTATTAATTTTACTTTTCCAGACACTTAAATAATTTTATTTTTCCTTATTTTGTTTTTTTATTTTAAGTAACAAATTTTAAACAAACCAAAGTTTGACAGATGGATACATTATTTCACAGCGAATTAATATTCAGCTGATCTGCTGCACACACCTTATTAATACGCCTTGAATAAGATATTGTTTTGACTTTCAATATGCTTTTTAATGAAATTCATGCCAAATAATGAAGACATTTGCCATTCTAAAGAGATAGCACTCAAAACAGGCTGTTTAAAAGTACCAATCGCTTTTACAGACTAGGGTTATATAAATGGACTTTCAAACAACCAATTTTTTGCCGAGACTTCTCGGCCGGAAATATCGTAGACATATTTCATATATTGAATATATTTTCAAAGTTTATTTTTTTCCGAAAGAGATACCACTTAAAACAGGAAATTTAAAAGTACTAACAATTTCTTCAGACTAGGATTCTGAACTTCTTTTCACTACAAAGAAATCTTGTTGAAGTTTAATAATTTTGAATTTGAGCTAACTTTGCGAAATTGATTCCAAATCAAAAATATGCTTGGTACTCATAACCAAAACTCCAAGTGAGTAAGAATAGAAAAAAAATATCAAAAGGAAATGCTTTGGTTTAAATACCTTTCCTTTAGTGTATTTTATTTGTATATTTTTATCTATAGTTTAAACTACATAGTATATTTGTAACAACTTATTAATTAGAAACAAATTCTGTTTATTAAATCTCTATATGTCTTTAAAATTTGTTCAACAAAGTACTACATATCTAACATTTGTATGTTTTTTTTTTTCGATTTTATAACTAACTAACAAACCAATTAACAATCCAATAGCTAAAACAAACTTAAAGCAACCTTAAAGAAACTAAAGTAAACACAACTAAACATATTTGCTAACGGCAACTTAAGCCCCCCTGTCTTGACAATCCATCAATGTTTGTTTTGTGTAGACGTTTTCCCCACACAGAAAAACATGAACAAATTTATGTCCATAAATATAACGACGTTTGGTTCTTGTACGCACAAAACGATGGTTCGTCAAGCCGTGATTGTTACAATTTATTTGCTTTTTTTGCATATTTTTAAATAACCTTTTTTAATTGTTCTTAGCGTATGTATTTATGTTGTTATTAATACTTTTATAAATTAATACTTGCCAATTTACATTTTAATTATGTTTTTCTTACAATAATTGCATCCCCGTTGAAACATCTTGAAACAAAAAATTGCAAAATCATTGCAAAATGTTCAATATAAAAAGAATCTCAAGAGTATTTTTAAAAAACAACTAATTTTTGTGTAATTAGATTTTATTTTTATCAATACAGGTCCTGTGACGCCAAGTAATGTACCCTCGCCCGATATGCGTTTAAACGACATACAAAAAGCGGTTAATCAACAGCAACAACAGCAGCAACATCAGCAGCAGCAGCAACAACAGCAACAACAACAGCAATTAAGTGACTATGATAGTCCCAATCAGGCACATAAACGTCCCAGAATATCGGGCGGCTGGACAACATAGCCAAATGAAAATAGTAATAATAACAAAAATATAGTAGACAATTATCATCCCCATCAGCATCAGTCACAACAGCAACAATTTCATAATAATAATAATAACAACAACAATAACAACAGCAGCAACATTAATAGTAGTACTAGTAGAAATAATAACAACATAAGTTCCAGTAATAGTAACAACATCACAACAACTAGACATCCGTCACAATTTAGTCAATATCAACTACAATTGCCATCAACTACTAATAATAAATCACAGCTACCAAATTCCAATTCAGCAGCAGCAACTGATCAGCAACATGTTGCGGCACATAACTATATGACTGCAACTGGCAATGATGCTACATTCAGTAGCAGCAATAATACGACCTCACGCCACAATATGAAACAATTTATGCAAAACCACCTGAATTTAAATAACACCCACCAAACTTTACAACAACCACAACATACAATAACAACAGAAGGTAAAAATTGTTCAAACTTTTTGACAGTTAACACTGCTGCTGCCACAGCTCTAGCAGGAGTTGCTGGTGCTCTGCCAGCCTCTTTAAGTGCTTCAACGAGTGGTGGTAGTGCTCTTGGTATGGACACCATCTTTATGTATCAGCAACAATTGAAACAATTTTAAAAATCATAATAATTAAGTAATTAAACAGCAAGAAAAGAAACAATTTTAAAAACAAAATATATGCATATGTATGTATGTGCATATCGCACTCTAAATACAAAAGGGTCACAACTCAAAATACTAAAATTTTCAGAAGAGACAAAAAACTGTTCATCTTGCACAAGCAATACACTTAACATAAAAATGATATAACAGTTATAAATTTTAGGGTGCGATATGTATTTACAAAATAAAAAAAAACTCCCAACCATACACACACAACAATAACAAAAATGTCATATAAAGTTTTAAGTTATTTTTTTATTTTCATACATATTTTTACCAGAAAATATTAAATTCTATTCTAAACTGCACTGGCCATCGTTCAGTTTGATTGGGTATAATATAAAATGTCTGCTATTTCTAGCTTTGCAAATTTTTTCTTAATTGTAATTGTTCAATTATTTTTTTTTAATATTTAAAATTAAAATACTGTAATTGTTGAAAAAAAAACGTTTCTTACATTTGATTTCTTAAATTATTAATAATTTCCACACAATTTATTGTTAAAAAAGCTTTGCAAGCAAATTTGTAATTAATAAGACAAATTATGAAATTTATATTTGTTATTATAAAAGTAAATTTGTTAATATTCTTTTCAATATCTGAGCATAGTTCAATAACGTGAATCAGAATTAATTCACTTCAAATTCCTTAATAACACAATTAAAATTATAAAGGAACTACTTTAAATCTAAGAGCTTTGATTGATGTTTTAACTACTTCTTCATAATTAGTACAGTAGACCAATTTTATACCTATACATAGGTGTTCCCTGGAGGAACAAACTTCCGGTTTATATAGCTATCGCTGAGTTGACTGACAATCTTTTTCCGAATGAGACTCTATTCGTTTCGGAGCGAACATGCATAATGTCGCGAGAACATAATGTCGGGAGAACATTATGCATGGTTAGGCTGTAAAACAGGGATGCAAAATAAGATTTTACAAATTGTACTAAATTTCAAGAAAAAGTGTACTTTTTTCAGCCCAATTGTCTAAATTCTTTTCTTTTTTTAAATATTTTTTATTAAAAATTAACTAAAAACGTTATTCATGTAAGTATGTACTTACTTACATACATATGTATATGTAGACACACTTAACAATTAATATTAATGTTTTAATTTCATAACGTATATAAAGACTATTAGTTGTTGAAATCTGACAATAAAAGTATTATTTATAAATACTTCTTGCTAACAAATTCTTACTAATTTCTAAATTGTAGCAGCACGAATTAAATGACCTCAGCAAATCATTTGCTTGGATTAGATTGGAGACAGTTGAAACAAACAGTCTGTTCCTCTCTTTAGTTTTTATTATATTTTGATACGAAAATATCCTTTCCACATTTGCAGATGAATATGGAATGGATAATATTCCTTTAGCAATTCATGAAATATCAGTAAACATTAGTTCATTTTTCATTTCTGATGCCTTCGACCAAAGAGTAATAATGTAGGGAAAATTTTTAAATATTGCTAAATTAGTCATTGGGGTGCTATTGTAATTTTGACTCTCAAATAGTTCTAAAAAAGTATAATTGTACCAACTTTTGCATCCTTGCTCTAAAATTCTCACTTTTAAACTTATATAGAAAGCTTACAGAAATGTGATAAACATCAATTAAACTTAAAACGATCAATTTGAAAATGTGTAATGCAGTTTCATTGAATACCAAACGAACCAGTTAGACAAATGGAAAATTACCCATAATAATTTAGGTAAAACAAGTGAGACAAGAGTTTAAAAAAAATAAAATAAAGGCGAATTAAAAAGTGTATGCAACAGCTTAGCTAATTATTAATTCACTATGAAAAAAATGTATCAATCTGTCAAACTTTGTTTTGTTTACATTTATTATTTAAAATAAAAAAAAAAAACAAACTAAGGAAAAATAAAATTATTTAAGTGTCTGAAAAAGTAAAATTAATAATTATAAATAAATTGTTTGTTGTTTTGGTTCAAAAAAAATGTGAAAGTAAACGAAACAAATCGAATTAATTTTGTTTATATGTATTCCAATTCGCTTGGATTTTGACATTTCGTATACATATTAACAAAAAAAAAAATGGCTGTTGTTTTTGGATTGTTGTATTTATTGCCGTGTCGCATACAACTTAATAATACGCCTTGGATTGAAATACTAACACCTCAAATTCCTTCATTTAGAGTGGTTTGGTTACTAGTTTTTTAAGCAATGATATTTGCTTAACATTATTATCCTCAGGACTAGTTTCACGTAAGGCTGTCTCTTTATAACTGTTCTAGAACCAATGTGAAAAATTAGTTATATGGGTAAATGTATTGTAACTTTTAGAATTACAATATTGTTTGATGGAACAGACTCTAGAAGTGATTAAACATCATTAGATCAAAAGATTTTATTAAGGGATTAAAGTTGTTAGAACAGGTATTGAGTAAACGGTACCAAAAGATTAAGAATTCAATCATTTTTAATTTGCACTATTGTTTCTTATTAAAATTATTACAATACTGAGTTACATGAAATTTTGTTAAATGTTTTTTTTTATAGAAAATTCATCTTTATGAAAACTAATAAAAAAAACAAAAATATTTCATTTGAAGTAATAAAAAGCACATTTTTGAAGTGGTTCATGACTAAGGCAACTAATTTCACTTGGCAAAGGGCTGTCAATTGCTATAATTACTTAAGAAAGTTCTAAAGATTTTCTTAAGTAATATTTACTCATAACAGATTGATTGTTTTTTTAATTGTGGTCGACTTTATCTAAAATTCAAAATAAAAATTTACTACACTAAACAGCTGAGACAAAAAAATGTTAAACAATAGTTTCAGGTTTTAGGTTTTGCACGTTTTCATTTGCAATTGCTTTAATCTCCAACAAAAGAATGTGAAAGGCAAATGAAGCTTAAGAATAATTTTCTGCAATAAATTATCTTCAATTTGGTTATGTTTAAAATTTTCCCAGAATTAAAAATGAGAAAGGATTCTCAAACAAAAGGAAAAAATAAGTTTAATATTAATTTTGGGCAAAAATTCTTTTTATTTGAAATTCCCTTAAAATTATGAAAATATAAATGAAGGAACATATTGGTGAGTGTCTTAAGACAAAAAAAAATACTGTTGACCAGTGTAGTTTTAGTTAGTATTTAATTAAAACCAGGACTATACCTTACAGTGTCATACATGCAACTTAGAAATAAATACAAATACATAAAAAAAATTATAAAAGCCTCATTACTAATATTTAAGTTAACAATTAGAAAAAATACAAACAAATATAAATAAATAAACACCATTATTATTTTATTAAAAGTTTATACAGCAAATGTTGTTAAAAAACAACCCTTTATAAAATAAAAATTTCGTTATAAAAAAGAGCGGCCTAGTTTGCGTTAAGGAAACAAGCTTTAGAGCAAGAAATTTGATTGGGTTGTATTAACTCATTGTTTCAGCTCTATTTTCTCTTTTATTTCTCTATTTGAAAAGTAAGAGAAATCATATGCTTTACTTTACTTTCCTAAACGAGAATCAAGGCCGTCAATCTATATAAAAGAAATAATAAATTTTTTTAAAAAGAAAGTCACATACAATGGAAGGTAAACAAATTAAAATCCTTAAACAATTTAAGAGACAAAAAAAAAAAAAAAAAAAAGATTCAACTTGAGAGATTCTTATATAATGACTTTAACCTTACCATTGTTAATTTAGTTTTAACTAATAATTAAGTTTACTTTTTAACAAACACAAAATATGTTCTTTAAAAGAAACCCATTATTTTGTAGTTAATAATATAAACAAAAGTTAATAAATAATATAAAATACATATAAACCTGTACATATACATAGATATTTTAAAAATAAATATAAATAAGTAAAATTTAAATAAAATACGTAAATTTAAACCAACAAAAAAAAATAGTCATCATCTTAATAATTAAACAAAACAAAATTAAGAAAACTAAATGACATTTTGACAAAAAAAAAATGTTTTAAGAAAAAAAAATAATAATAAAAACCGACCTTTAAAAGTTTTAAAATACATTTACTTAAAAAATAATGTAAAAAATAAGATTCATACAAAAAAACAAAAATAATTATATAAAAATCATAAAATAATTTTGTGCAATTTTTTAAAAGGCAATAATTTATTTTTCTTTTTATTTTATTTCTATTTTTATTAATTATAAGTTTATTTTAATTGTAACCTTATTAGTTTTGTATGAAATCATTTTACTCAATATCAATACTTTCATTATTGATAAAATAAATTAATTTTTTTATATACCTACTATAAATTAAAAATTAATTATCATATTTCTTAAGTTTGTTTTAATGTCTTTAATAAAATTATATTGCTCTAAAGTCATTAATTTTAATATTTTATGTTTTTCTTACATCTCAAGACTTGGTTTTTATTTAAATAATTAGAAATTATTCTAATTCTTAAAAAGAGAAATATTGAATTTTTTTATAATTAAGTACTTTGGGTAGAAATTCAAGTGTCAAAAAAAATACTTTTAGTTAAAATTAGTGTTTGTTATTTTCCTTAAGTTATAAAATAAATTTTAGTTGTCAATTTATTTTTTAATTTTTAGTTTGAGAAAAAAATTTATGATTTTTTAATAAATAATTTTTATTAGAAAAAAAAAAGATTTTTATTTTTATTTTATTTGTTCATTTTCTTTTTAACTTGGAAATTTATTTTTCTTTAAAGTTTGTACATAGTGTAAATATGTATGGGGAAAATATAATGTAAATTATCATCTTACTTTCATTAAAAATATGGTCTACTATATTATATAATATAAAATTGTTATGAGAAAGTTTGTGTTTGAAGTTATTCCAAATTTATGTTTTCTAAAACTTTAAGCAATAATTTACACTTGAAATTGTCAGCCTGGGAACTAGTTCTAGATTAACGTTAATGACCAAATACCCCTGTATACTAGTTATTTATTTTGTAAATCATTTTGAAAAGAAAATCGTTCGAATACGATACTTTTTACAATGTACAGCTAACTCTGTTTTTACACGGTTCTGATATAACACGTTTTGAAAATAAACAAATTTTAATTTTTTTTACACGATTTTATTTCATTTATCACGATTCAAAATCTTTTGGGCTTAAATTTGTTTGGTTAAATTCAATTTTTGCGAAATATGTTCATATCATAAATTTAGCGGAATTTCCTTTTTGTGGATACAAGCAAATTTGCTGGTCATACATTTTTTTTACAATACTTAGGTGTAATTCGGAAACGTTTGCTTTCTAATCGAAATTCACAATAACCCCCGGGGTTCTGCCTTCAGTGTTTTTCATTCGTAGTTGCCAGTCTTGAAATTCATTTTAATACAGGTTCTTGGACTAGTTCTCCCAACAGTGTTTTAAACTTTTGATAATCATTTGAAGTAACTTAATTATACCCTCCACCATCACAAGTGTTGAATGGAGATATATTAAGACAGAGAAATATCGCACCAATGTTCTATGAAGTGCAAAATGTATTACATATATTGAAAAATGGATTGATAATAACGTGGAATTCTATGCTAGTATTTTGCTCCACTTTGCTTTTCAAAAAAATCGTTCTTTATTTTGCACGTTCTTTATTTTGTTAAAAAAATAATTTGTGTAATTTAACAAAAATATTGTTTATTATTAATTTTGTTAACCAAAATTACATTCAAAATTTGTAAAGATATACAAAAAAAAAAAAAAACGTTTAATTAAATTTGTTTAACAAATATTATAGTCGATCATTATCATTGTAAAAATCACTCATTACCCATCGAATAAAACACACACACACATGGTTTCTTGTAAATGACTGCACACAGTAAATATTAAGTAAATCATTCAATTAAATGTTAAATGTTCCTTCCACCTCAAAATAAAAATTTTAAAAAAAAATAATACACAATTAAAATACTATTTTCAGTTAACCCCTTTAAGTTTTAATATGATTTGCATTCAAATTTCCAAATTTCATAATTATTTAAAACAAAATACGGCCACTAAAACGTAAGAACTCAAATATAAACTAAAAAAATTAAGAATTTATTTGGAACAATACAAATTAACACTCTACACCTTTTCAAGTTGAAATTAAGAAATTCCAAATTTATGTTGAGAAATAACAAATTGAAATTCAGAAATCCAAATTAATGGGTGGTATTATTGATTCCGTACTGATAGGAAAACTAAAAGGAAAGAAATATCGATCGATATGTAAAATGTAATTATTAATTCCTGCGGTTTGCTCTGTGTAGAGATGATACCGCAAAAAGGAAAACACCACAGCAACGGAATGAATAATTTCAAATTATGCTTCCGCACAAAAAAATTCTTTCCGCAATCGCGGAACGGAATGAATAATTCAACCCAATATTGCGAAAAAACATATTGAAATTTATAAAAGCAAATTCAATTGAAGAAAAAAAATTGAAATTAAGAAATGTACATTAATATTGAGAATATGCAAATTGAAGTTTGTAAATCGAAATTGATATTGAGAAAATAAAAATTGTAATTGACTAATTAAAATTTGTATGAAATTTTTCAAATATTTTTTTACTTTTAAAATACATAACACGATTTTGAATTACAAATCTAATTTTTTATATCTCAATTTCAATATGTGTTTCTCAATATCAATTTCGATTTCTTAATTACAATTTGAATATGCTCAATATTAAGTTATATTTCTTAATTTCGATTTGTTTTTTTCTCATTATTAATTTGTATTTCTCATTTTAAATTTGCTGTTTCTCAATATTAATTTGCTTTTCTGAATTTCAATTTGTTATTTCTCAACATTAATTTGGATTTATAAATTTCAAATTGTACTTTCTCAATTTCAACTTGAAAGAGTGTATTTCCAATTAATTACAAAAAATAAAAAACTCGAATTTTAAAATGTAAAGTTTTAGCAAAAGAAAATTAAAATTTAATAAACACTATAACGTAGCAGGTCATAAGTACTTGACTACGTTACGTAGTTTATGTTCAAATTAAAAACCTACAAAAATTAACGATTCAATTGAGTTTCTTCGCGATTTAGAGAGCTGTAAACAATTTTATTATGTTTTGTACATATTATTATACTTTATAAATTAATTGTTTTTTTAATGAAAAAAAAAACAAAACAAACTCCACTTTGTAGATGCCTTAAAAACAGTGCCTCTTTTTATATAAATAAAACAAACACAAATTAATAATAATAATAAATGTAAACAGAAACAAATTCCTAAAACAAATCATTAAAAAATTTAAATAAACATAGAAAGGTATAAATAAAAATAAGAAAACTGATGAATTAATAATTTAATGAAATTTCAAAGCAGGTGGTTAAAGTTTTAAGGTTATATTTAAACAACTGAAATCAATAAGCAGGAAACATAACTGGCTTTAAAACTCCCAAGACAACAAACACACAAACAAAAAAATTGGAATGTACAAATTAACAAATAAATTAAAAGCTGTGGAAAACAAAAATCTTTAAAAAAAAAAACATATATTTAAAACAATTCTTAAAGAAAATTTAATGAAGTAAAATACAGGCTGTTATAAACAAAATGGAACTTGAAGAAAGAAAATAAACCTAATTTAATAGATAAAATACTCGTATATACTATATATATACAGACATATATGTATGTATATATTAATTGAAGCAAACAAATTATATGATTGAGAGAAGTTAATAGAAAATGTTTTAAATAGATAAATTAAACGTAAAAGAATGAAGAATGTAGCTATTGATAAATGAATATTTACAATTAATACTCGTTATTATGGGCCATTTAAATATAAAATTGTATTAAACAAAATTGTTAATTTCTTTGCTGGTTTCAGTATGTGAAATTACTTGTCTAAATTGTCATAAAAAAAAAACATTTTAGTTGAAAACACAAAATGTATATATTTCAACAATAATGCTGCAAAGAATTTCCAAATTTAAGAAACTGATCCTACTTTTAATATTATTGAATTTGCAGGAATGACTTGTTATCTGTAGCAGTAAATTTAAGCAGATTAAGAAAACGCTTTACGAATTTATTAATTCGATTGAAGCTAATGCAGAATTTGAAATTTTTATTCCATGAAAACGTTCCCAAC
Organism: Bellardia bayeri; assembly: GCA_950370525.1. NCBI lineage: Eukaryota > Metazoa > Arthropoda > Insecta > Diptera > Calliphoridae > Bellardia > Bellardia bayeri. The sequence goes on along the minus strand of OX493268.1, from coordinate 58,134,661 downwards.
AAAACTAATTCTTTATCTTCATTCAAAGGTTTTTCTTAAAATAGAATTCATTCATTATTGAATAAAACCTTTGAAACCATTAATCCACTGGAATTAATTCATAACAAAAATCATCATAAATTGAAAAAAATAGTTTAAAGCCTACAAATAGGCTTGAAAACAGATTTGAATTAAAGAAAATTATTCAATAAATTTTATTAAGCCGATTTGTAATGAATTCGATTTAAAGAAAAATTTGATTGCTTTAACAAGGAATTAATTCTCTAAAGGATGGATACTCAAAAGAAATGAATTAAATATGTTTTAAGTACTAAGCAGTTAAAGTTATGTATTTATTTGTAAATAGTTATTTAATGGAAATAAAATATTATTTTAGTTTTAAAACTAAATTAAGAATTAATGCTTTTGAACCTTTGATTATTACATAGAATATTTAGAAGTAAACTTCGAATAAAAAAATTTTTAAAAAAATAGAATATTTTAGCAAGATTGCAAACCACCATGACTAGAATTTTCATTTCAGATCAAGCTTTTATGATTTCAAACATTTTCCAAACTCCCTAGATAAATCCTCACCGCGAAATCTAATACCAATATATCAGATCATTGGTAAAAGTAAAAAAATCGCTAGCTTTAAGTTTTGGTAGCTCTAAAATCTGTCTGAAATACTTTCTGAATTGTAATCATTGCATGAAATATTCAAATCTGCCTAAATATTCGGGTTTTTTGTTGTTATTAAATGTTTAATAACAAATCAAATTAACCCTTTGATAAGAACTCTAATTATACAAAAGTTTACAATATTTGAATTATTTATCTAAACCTAAACTTTAGCATAACAAGTACAAGCTACCTATGAAGCCAATTAACCAATTAGATGGAAGAACATCTAGCCAATTCGTTCTGCTCATCGCTAAATATTGAATAGTCGTCAATGTTAGTTTCATCATCTAATTTACATAATCTGCACTGTTTATTTCCAAAATTACCTAAACTTAATAGATGGTATCTAAGTATTCTCAAATCACTCTTTCTGAACGATAACTACTTTTGGGATTTAGGCAAGTTATCCCACTATAGAGAAATTTTCGATTTAAACCAACTGCGAATTCTTTTCATATCAGGATGCCAAAGAAAGCTTCATCTCCATTATTAAAAAAAAATCAGTGCGTTCGTTCCCATCGTGGACCTGGAATCCAGCAACATTAAATTAAAGATGCGTGAATTCTTAATGAACCCGCAGTACGCATTTTACTACAACTTTTCAAGTGGAAATTAAGAAAATCCAAATTCATATTGAGAAATAACAAATTAAAATTCAGAAATCCAAATTGATATTGAGAAATAACAAATTGATATTGAAAAAAAAAATTTAAAGTAAGATATGTAAATTAATATTGAGAAAACACAAATTTAAATTGAGAAATAAAAATCTTTAATAGATTTGTAACTCAAAATCGTGTTATGTATTTTATAATTTGTATTTTCTCAATATTTGATTTCAATTTGTGTTTTTTTCAATATCAATTGGGATTTCTCATTTTCAATTTGTTATTTCTCAATATCAATTTGAAAATTTCTGAATTTCAATTATTTCTCAATATAAATTTTGAATTTCTCAATTTCAACTTAAAAAGAAGTAGTTTTATATATTAAAGAATCCAACTTTATATCTGGATTTATGATCTAGAGATTTATGTTAAGCTCATTCAAATGAAAAAAGCACGTTTAAGAGCTATTTCTACCAATAACAATTATTTAAAGGCACACAATGATATAACCAAACAATTGGTTTAATACAATTAAAACTTTTAATTGAGCCAAACACATAGACATACAAAAATAAAGTAAAAACATAAAAACATTTAAACAAACAAACAATTGTTACCCTGATCCAAATATGAATAAAAAAAAAAATCATGTTACAAAAACCAAATTCCCAAACACATTAATAAATGTTGCCAATCCACACAAATCCTCCCAAAAAAATATTTAAATAGAAATGAATAAATTGTTAAAAATTAGGAAATTTAAAAGACATGTTAAGCAAATAAAAAAATAAATAAAGATATAAAAATAATAAATGTTAAATGTTTGTTACAAATAACCATATTAAAAATATATAAAATAAATGTGTTTAAGTTTGATCAATTAATAAAAACAAAAATAAATATGAATATACATACATATATACATACTCGTGTGTATGTATGTATATAAAAAAAAGAAACAACTTATAATTTCCTTTAATACCAAGAAGTAAGTCTAATCTTAAAAAGAACAGATTTGCCGTAAATCGGTCACGGGGACCAGTATGAATATTGATAAAAATTCAAGTAAAATAACTGTGTTTTTAACTTAAAACAAAGAACAAAATTATTAAATATAAAACCAATTAAATCAATTTTAAATAAAAATCTAAAGAATTTTAAGATATCTAGTATCTAATCTACACTAAATACTGCATAGATAGTTTTAAAATATACATCATGAAATATTTGCAAAAAAAAAAAAAAGAAAACAAAAACAAAATAGTATAAAACATATACATATAAATATATTCTATGTTTACAAAATAAATAAATAAAATATTTGCTAAGACATTTTTAAAACAAAAAAATTTACATGCATATTTTTAAACAAAATATAGAAAAAACAAAACAATATGAAAAAAATGAAATATTTTCACATTTTGCACAAATCATATAAAAAACTTGAAGAAAAAACACTAAAGGTAATCATTTTGTTTAAGATTTATTTGTATAAATTTAAAAAAAATCTTTTTTTATTTGAAAAATATTTTGTGTTACAAAACATACGAGTATGTACATACATACACATACATATGTATGTATTTAAGGTGATTTGCAATAGAAAATTGTATGTCGATAGGTACTTTGAATTCGATTTTGAATTAACCATGGAATTTGAAAACCTTTTTTAAGCTCTTCTAAGCTATTGTTACAAAATTGCTTTAGTCGATTAAATTTTTTTAGTTTCAATATTTATCAATATTTATTATGATAAACAGTACCATAAAACATTAGAAGAGATTTATCGAAACAATATTTTATTTATTTCAAAAATATGCCGCAAGCTCATGTGGCCAAAATTAGCAGTACTACTAAGAATTCAATAATATTAATACAATTATTTAGATATACACTAATACCCCGGTTAGCATCGCTAATTGGGACCGGAAAAACGAGACGCAAACTGAAACGACGCAAACCGAATCACAGTTTTCCATACATTTGTATTAATTTTCATTTAATTCGTTCCGAGACTCATAATTTTATTAAAAAAGAATTGATTTTTCAATAGCAAATACCAATTTTTTATTATTATTTGTGTAATAATAGTTTTTATTAAAGAAAAAAAAATAACAATTCATGAAAAACACATAAAAATATTAAGATTAAAACTTGTAGACAATTTTCGCATACAAATTTGCATTAGACTTCGATGGGAAATCCCCTTGTTCTATTTTTGCTTTGTACATACAAACATTTATTAACGACACAAGTCGAAGCACTAACGATGCAACTTCGAAGCAATGCGACGCAACATCGAAGTCACGGAAATTTTAAAAAGACGCAACTTCGAAACGACGCAAACCGCGGTATTGGTGTATTACAATAATTATTAAATTAGAAGAAAATAAAAAACAAATTAAGATTAAAATAAAAATAATGAAGAGAGTCCCTAATATTTGCACAAAACCAATAAATGAATAAAAATTCCACATGAAATTTGTTCCCTTTTATTTTTTTCACATTGAATTATAATAGGAAAATGTGAAAAAGGAACAAATTTCATGTGGAATTTTTATTCACGATAGGGATGAATGTATAATTGCAGGAAAATGATTGGGCTTAAGTCGGTTTTAGTGACTTTTTTCAAATCACTATCAAAATTTTATCACTAATAGAATTTTAAATTCTGATTAAAAAATAAAATTGGGGCGGTCACGTCTATTTTCGAGCTGGTAGGGCTCCAAAATTTGTAATATATTTAGCTATATCTTGAAAACTACATTTTTTTATTAGACGATATATATCAAATGATAGGTAGGTATTTTAAAGATTTCCAACGATATGTAACCTGACCTATTTATATGGACCACCTATTGATAAATTTCGCAATATTATTTTTCCAATATTTTGAAGCCAAGAAATTAAGCTTTAATTTAAGGTATAACATGACCATGTAGTTAATATAAATCCGAAGATATTAAAGAAAGATTATGACATTTCACCATAAAAAATACAATCTGTACTATGCGAAGCCGGTGTTCTGTATACCATGGAGGAGAAAAATTTTCCGCCCGGCCGTAGGCCGTCAATACAGAGAATCTGGCTATTTATATTAATAAACTGAAATAATTCTTATATAGATATTTTTTTAATTTTTTTAGATATTAAAAAAAATTCGGGTCAAAAAATATTATTTCCGGATTTAACCCATATTTGGTCCATATTTTATAATCATGATATATATCGTTGGAGAGGTATTTTAATAGCTTTTATTTTATGTATTACAAATTATCAGAAATCCAGTAGTTCCCGAGATATAGGGTTATATATTTTCAACTTTACGGGCCCGCCCAATCGAAAATAGGCCTGACCGCCAATAATTTTTTTTTTTGCTGGCATCTCCTAAAAGCCTAAATTTTTTGAGCAAAGTCACTAAAACCGACTTGACCATGATAAAACATACTAAGCACAATTTAAAAAATAAAGTTTTTTATTACAAATAATAGCCCTCCTAATAATTTTGCCTGTTTGAATGTACTATGGTCAGCTCGAAATAGAGAAAAAATAGCAATTCAATATTTATTTATAAATTTGACAAGAAAATGAGTTTGAAATTTGACAAACTGTGTGAAAATGTGCGATCCTCATAGGGAATCATTGAATTCCATAATCTTGATATAGTCACGCAATACGATCAACTCATAACAATTAAGAAGTGTTTAGGTATTATACTAGAACTACCAAAAATAAATTTTTGTAACAGATATGTGGATTTCCATATTTAACTGTCTTAAAAAAAAATAAGATTTTCCTCATATTTAAATATTGGTCAAATTTACACCCTAAAATTAGATTCTGGTATTCGGAAACATGTTCCCGAACACTTAGACCGTAAATATATCGAATTACCCTATTAAAACATCGTCGTACTCTCAAAATATTTATGGCAGATGTGCCCGAGTAAATCTCCAAACAATACAGGAAAAGTGGAAGACAAGTCGAAACAGCAACACGATATTTCACAGGCAATGGCAAGTAACAAGCCACATTATAAAGACCGCATAATGTCAAACAAAAACCCAATGTTTTATATTGTGACATAATCTCCAAAGGACACAATCCAAACTATTCGAAAAAATCATGACTTTACATTTAGAAGGGTTTAATTCCAAAGAATTTACCCTAGACCATTCCACTACATAATCAAGATCCTCCTTAATACAGTTCTGAAACCTTAGCAAATCAGAAATTTGTAAAGTGGCCAAGAGTTGTACATACTATATATCATCAGCGTAAGTATAACAATTTATAAAAGATAATCTCTGAAACAAGTCGTTAATATATAAAGGGCCCAATATTGATCATTGTGGAATTCCTCCATTAAGGTACTTATATCGTGAATTTAACGTCCCGACTTGCACAAATTGCTTACGACCACATAAATAAGAATAAATAAGTCTGCAACCACACGAGCCAAACCCGTATTTATTAAGTAGTTTTCCTACCAAAATATTATGATTAACAGAGTCAAATATCCTCCGAAAACCAAGAAATATCAAAGCACTCACATTTCCTTTACCCAAATTTTTCTAACGGTTTCTTTTATATCAAGTAACACTGCAGTAGTGTTGTACCCTTTCCTAAAACCGGATTGAAAATCATTTATCATTCTTGACGTATCTAAATAAGTCAACATTTGCTGCCTCAAAATAACTTCCAAGATTTTCGAGAAAACTGGAAGAATACTTATTGGTCTATAATCTGAAGTGTTTCTTGGATATTTAATCTTGGGAATCGGTATAACTTTACCAACCTTCCAGATGTCAGCTACTGTAGAGGTTGTTAGAATAAAATTTATGAGATGTGTACTTGATATTTCTGGAAATAGGACAATGACATGGGATCAAATACAGAATCCGTTGACGTTGGCTGAGGCATAGAGGAAAAGTCATTAAAATCATCCAAATTTAGTGGAAGGTCTATCCCATTATCCTCAAGTACTCCTACAGACCTTAACAATTGCTTCTGATTAGAGTTCCTTATTACCGATTTTTATCTATTGCGACAAACACGGAAACGTTGAAAGCTTTCAACTGTTTTATTTATAATATAGACACGATAAGCTGCATTTCTGTCACGTTTTGCACTCTGAATACGAGAATCTTTGAACCAATAATTGACATCATGTCGAACAAAACGGCGCAAGAGAAGAACATTGTCCTTAAAAAGTCTCTTCACAACAGCATTTAAAAAACTAGCCTTTCCATATACGGTTACATCGCAACAAAATGGTGAAAAATCAGTGTAGAAAAACTCGCTCGTATTTTCAACACTCGTTACATTGTAAGAGATTTGTATCATGGAATGATACGAATTAAGCCCAGGAATAAATTGTTGCAATTATTTCCTTAAAATTTCTTCAGTGTTTACACAGTAGACACACATTTGTAAATTTTGACTATGTTTAAAAATAAAATTTAAAAAATAAAACAGTCTTGCATGTGCAGTTTCAAATTCCGGAATTGCGTCGTGTAAATTAGCAAGTTCTAATACATAATGAGCTTTAAAATGATATTATTCTCTACAAAAGTGTTTATAAAATTAACATTAAGAGATGCGAAATGGAATTTAATCAAATTTAAATTAATTAATTTTTGAAAAAAAATTTGTTCATGAATTCTAAAAGAATTTTCCTGACAAGACTCCACAAGATATCTTTAATAGTATAGCTTGAAAAATATTGAACATAATCATAATCATTTAGTTTTTTATTTTAATACCCATGAAGGCTGCAAAGATTTGTATAGCCATGAAGGCACACTGTCGACATTTTTATAGTCACCAACAAAAATATGGATTTTGACATTCCGTTTATAACACATCGAAATGTTTTATGTATATTCCGGTTAATTATAAGTTTCTAAGGCGGTCTAATTTGTGCGTCCTTCTGCTCGTTTATTGTTGGTATGATAGAGCCTAGAAGGAAAGATCAAGGGGATGACATTTTTCTCTTATCTCATATATTGCTTGCAATGTATTTAATCAAATCTAAATTAGTTCGTGTTTGAAAAAAGTTCATAAATTCTAAAATAATTTTATTCTTGATAAGAATCCACAAGTGTGGAGTATAATAGATATTAAGAATGTTTATAATATGAACATTTGTCGGTCTAGTTCGTCAGTACTTCTGTTCGTCTATTGTTATCATGAAAGTGCCTAGCAGTAAGGACCAAGGAGGATGACATTTTCTATTTTAATTCATAGAATTAAAAAAAATTTTCCAGAAGAAGATACACAAAGACGTAGCAAAATATTGAAAATAAAAATTTAAATTTCTTGATAATTTTAGTCAGGCTTGAGTTCATTAAATTTAATTTTCATTAAATTATTTTTACTGAAGTTAGTTGTTGAATTTACATATGTTTCGAGAAATCCCACTTTCTCTCATCAGAATTCATTGCGTTCTAACCACATACACCACTGCGGTGCCGGCCAGTCAACAGACAAACATCAATCCTTTAACCAGTGTTAGTTCTGGTAGTTCGAAGTTTTTGCTGTAATTATCGTTTTTTATTAATTTCTATTCATAGTTGTTTTTTTCCCTTTATCAAAAATTTTTAATAATAAAATTTTTCAAGTTGTAATTCCTAACTTCAGTAAAAATAATTTAATGAAAATTAAATTTAATGAACTCAAGCCTGACTAAAATTATCAAGAAAGTAAAATTAACAGTTCAATTATGAAATAATAATTATTCTATAAAAATTTAAATTTTTAAAAAAAAATACCTTAAGCTTGAACAATTACAAAAAAATTGATAATAATAAGAAAGGTTAAATAAACTATAATAATAAAATGTTTGATATGAAACATTTCAAATTCGATACAATCAAAAATACTGTAGAATAGTTCGTTTGACTGAGAAATTTGGCACAAATAGTTATTGCTTATAAAGCATTGTTCACTTAAAATCCCGTCGCATAAATGTTTTAATATAACTACATATATACATATGTAACAAAAACAGCGTTTGATTACTTTTGGACCACAAATTTATAATCATTTATTAATACATAAGAAAATCCTTATTTTTGTTTTGATAGATCGCATACTTATTCCAAATCGCTAAGATATTTTTATTGTCAAAAAACTACATTACCACTCCGCTTTTACTTTCTTTTGGCTATAGCCCAATATTATTCAATTTTCCAAAGAAGGGGTAAATTAGAGGCGATACAATGTATTACAACTTTTGAATAATGACAGGGTCATAGTTGAAGAGGTGGCAAAAAAGGTGTTCTTCATGAAATTGCTCAAATCGAGTGAAACAAATAGACATTTTTAAATGTTTGCGCTGGCTATAGATATAAGATACGGCACAGCCCAATGTAACACTCTTACTGGTAATATTTTTAATTTGTACTCTTTTATTGGTTCTCTAAATTTTGTAGCGATCAGTCCTAAAAGTTTTGAACATCGGTACATTTTGTACTAACTCAAATTATACGTTTTATAAAATAATATTTTCTTTTCAAGTTTTTGCCTATTTTAACACGATTTTATATTGCAGCTATATATTTCACCTTAAATATCTGTAATTAAGTATTTGAAAATAATAATAAAAGAAAAAGTAATTTTTTCATTAAGTATTTGTTTGTCTAAGATAATAATTGTAAATTTCTCTCATTGTTTTTATGTGTTAAATGCATACAAGTATATTTAAATGTTTGTTGGGATTAAAAGTATATTTGAAAAATATATAAGAATAATAATAATGAAAAACATTAATAATATGCACAATTAATAGTTGTTTTAAACAAAAATATTAAATTAATAATTATTGATAATAAAACTTTAAGATTTTATGTAAGAAAACATTTTAATTGTTGACAGCACTGAATTTAAAAAAAAATAAAGAAATTAAATGATATTTTAATTATAAGTTTTATGTATTCAAAAAAAGATTTGAAGTCAAAAAAAAAACAAACTAAAGCCAATAAAAATAAAATGATTGTATTAAATGAAAAAAAATCAGAGGAAAAGAAACAAAAGTTGTATTATTAAAAGATGATATACAAATGATAATCAATGTTTTCTCGATTTAAATCAGGCTTTTTGAATATTACCCACTATTACTGATATCTGAAGACGTTTTGTATGTAACACTTAGAAATGTTTAGCTAAATCATGTACTAGTACTCTTAAGTTCTTATGAAATTTCACCAAATTCGAAAATTAGCAGAAATGAATTGTCAAACTGATGTTCTTTAATTCGTTTTAAAAACGACAACATTACTAGAATTCGGTTTATAGAATCCTCGATATTTGTAGATAACACGCGCTGCGCACTCTAAATTTGTTACTTTTTTGTTATTAATAAAACTTAACCATTTATTCTAAATACATAATTCATTCTTTATTTGTATATGTATGTATAAACATTTGGACTTACAAAAATTATGTTTAATAAACTTTTGTTTCAAATAATAGTTTACAATAATTTTTCTAAAAACAAAAAATCTCATTTAAAATTTGTTAGGTAAACTATCGAAATGCAACAATTTCTTCATATAAAAAATTTAAGTTTTTTATTTCATTTTTAGTTATGGATTCCATAAATTTACAATTTACATGCCATTGTAAGCTGGGCCGCCGCCACCTTCGGGTACCACCCAGTTAATGTTTTGTTGGGGATCTTTAATATCACAGGTCTTGCAATGAATGCAGTTTTGAGCGTTGATTTGTAATTTCATATTGCCACCCTCCTCGTTGGGTACATACTCATAAACACCGGCGGGACAGAAACGTTGTTCGGGGCCTTCGTACAAAGCGAAATTGTGATCAACTGGCACACGATCGTCTTTCAAAGTTAAATGGGCAGGTTGGTCACCTTCATGATTTGTGCCGGTTAAAGCTACCGAAGACAACAAATCGAATGAGATTTTGTTATCCGGTTTGGGATAAACAATTTGTTGACATTGGCTGGCAGGTTTAAGAGTTTTATTATCGGGTGGACCATGTTTAAGAGTCCAAGGCTCGCGTCCGCCCATGAAAATAGAGAAACCACTTAACAATAGGCCACCGTACATGCCCAAGGGATTGTGGAAACTGGGACGGACATTACGAACGCTTTTCAAATCCTTCCAAATAAAAGAGTTTTGAACTCTGAAAAGGTAAATTTAAATAATTTTTATTTTTTTAAATCAGATTAAGTCTAAAACTCACTTGTCTGAATAAGATTTGGGGGTAAAGCCAGCAGTCTCTTGAGCCTCTCCCATAATAGCTTCATATGCACTCTCGGCAGCCAACATACCTAAGGTGGCATTCGTTATTAAATTAATAAACTTATTTGTTTAATATTTACTACTTACCACTCTTCATGGCATAATGAGAACCTTTGATTCTGGGCACATTTAAGAAACCAGCACTGCAACCTATCAAACAACCACCAGGGAATGTTAGCTTACTGGGCAAACTCTGTAGGCCACCCTCATTAATGGCACGAGCACCATAGGCAATACGTGTAGCTCCCTCAAAGGTGTTTCTCACCTTGGGATGAGTCTTGAAACGTTGGAACTCTTGGAAGGGACTAATCCAGGGATTTTGATAATCCAAACCAACTACAAAACCTACAGCTATTGTAGGTGTAGGTTCATTTAAATGATACAAAAACGAACCACCATAAGTGAACTTATCCAAGGGCCAACCAATAGTGTGTTCAACTAAACCGGGTCTATAATTACGTAACTGTTTAAATTAGCACCTTTGTATATATGTATTACGAGTTGTTTTAACACTTACTGATGATTCTCTGGTTGAATTTCCCAGATTTCCTTTAAACCAATGCCATAAGTCTGTGGCAAACTGCCCTCATTCATATTAAATTGAGTCATAAGCTGCTTGCTTAAATGACCACGACAGCCCTCGGCAAAAATGGTTGTCTTAGCATGCAATTCCATGCCACGGGCAAAGGTGTCCTTGGGTGAACCATCCTTAGCAATACCCACATCATTTGTAGCAATACCCTTAACACTACCGTCTTCATGGAAAAGTACCTCAGAGGCGGCACAACCAGGATAGATTTCAACACCCAAAGCCTCGGCCTGTTCACCCAACCACTTCACCAAATGGCCCAAACGTACAACATAGTTACCATGATTGTCCATAGGCCAGCCCTTGAAAATGGGTATAGGAATACGACCAGTTTGAGTAAGAAACGAAAAGGTATCTTTGAATACGGGAGTATTTAAAGGGGCACCCAATTCCTTCCAGTCTGGTATCAGCTCATCCAAAGAAATGGGATCAATAACCGCACCAGATAGAATATGACCACCAACTTCAGCTGATTTTTCAACAACACAAACACGAATTTCCTTTTCCTGTTCAGCAGCCAATTGTTTGGCTCTAATGGCGGCAGACATACCAGCCGGGCCACCGCCCACAATAACAATATCCACTTCATCTACAAAACGTTCCATATCAACTTCTGCAAATTGTTTGAGTTCAAAATAAAAGTAGGTAGTACAGAAAACTTAAAGTTAAATAAATTAGAAGCAAAATCACCTTTCCATCTTTTGTCTTTTTCTCGGGGACAAACTGTATAATGGGTGGTTATTTTGGGATATTTAGCGGCATCAGAAACGTAACGGGCGGCTAGAGGCCTTATGAGTTTGTTAACTAAAATTAATAAACCATTATTTAATTAATAACTTTGAACGCGATTTATTATTTTAATTTATTTATTATTATGATTTTTTTATGTTTTATCATGAAACCTTGAACATAATGAAAGATTGTTGAATGAGATGAGTGCAATATGAAACTTAGACTTAAGTATTAATTAGCAAGGCAGACAATACAAAAGTGCACTTAACAACGAAAAATATGCTCTTAAATTAAAAAAAAAATATATGCACTTAAAAAAGCTTGTTTTTGTTTGAAATTCAAATTGATAAATAATATAAAAAGCCGTTTATTATAGGATTAAAGGCCTGATTCAGTAAAACTTTTTAAATGTTGGTCTAGAAAATATAAACTGTTATTTAAAAAAAATCTATACAAACGTTTTAATAACATAAAATTAGTTGAAGCTTATTGTATAATTCCATATAAAAATATATAATAATAAATTAAAGTCGGTCAAGCCCCATCATATAACCCTACACCTAGTATATTTTCTGATATGGGAGATATGACATATTGTGGACCAACCATCGTAAAATTTAGTAGCATGACTTCTGTACATATACAAATTATTTCCATTAAATTTTATATCGATATCAACACTTGTAAACGATTTATGCAAATTAAAGTGAGTTTCAGAAGAGGGTCTAATATAGAAGAATATTATGGACCGATCGTTATAAAATAAGATGATATGACTTTTGTATATCTGAAACATATTTGGTCGTTAAAGCAATTTTCAGAAATGGGCCTTATAAAGGAGCTGTGGTCAGCTATGAACCGATTCTCAAAAAAATTTTAAATATGATTAATTTTTATATATGTAAAACTTATTTGTGACCAATATTGTATGGATACCTGTATAAATCAGATATTTTTCACCAAAAAAGTTATATTTTAAGAAGATATTTGTATGGGGGCTAGTAAACCAATTTCAAGAAATTGCAATTATAACTGTCCTTGGATCGAAAGCATATCATGTACCAAATTTTATCAAAATATCTTCAAAATTGCAACCTGTACTTTGGGCATATGGCTTACATGGACAGTCAGCCAAACGGACATCGTTGAAACGACTCAAAAAGTGGATCTTAGTCGATCTGTATACTTTTAGATGGGTGTTGGAATTTATTTATAGTGATAACGGATTGTCATCCTTTTTGAATTTGTACCACTATTAGAGAATTAATATAGTGCCTATTTTGTAATTTCTTATTAAAAATAGATTTTTGATGGGAATTGTACTTCTTTTTCAATTTAGATTTTACAATCTCCGGAGCTTTACTGGAAATAAAATTGTATATTGCGACGAAATAGGCGGATAAATTTGGTAAAAAGGCAATGTTTGCCAAGCAATTTGCAGTTATTTTCTGAAGAGCAACCCCTTTTATCACTCTTTAGATATTTATATTATTTATAATATTTATTTATGATTTTAATTACACTAACTACATAGTAATGCATATTAATATGAAGTTTAAGCAATAACTTGTGTAAATTTACTATTAGTTTAGTTTTATCAATGTGTTGGTAAATAGCAATTATGAAAAACGTAAGGATTAAGTGGTGAAAGTTTTGTTTTTATAATATAATTCAGTGACATATTTCTAACTGATTACTATTATCATAGAGGGAAAAATATAAATATAATTAAGTATTTACTATCAAAAAGTTGTATTATAAATAAACAAAAGAACATTTTAGTAACCAGAATTGTCATTGATATTATAATCTATGTACATACTAGGTATGTACCTATGTATGTAAATTGTTTTCAATTGGTAAAAGAGCGACAATACTTTTATTATCGTTTAAAGAAAGTTTTCTTATGATATACCTATAACAATTTATGCATACAATTTTTAATCTGCAGTATTGATTATACCTAACGTGACCAGAGGATTTTTATCAATGTTTAGGATAAAAAAGCGATATTACGAATCAAATATAATGAAAAAGTAGAAAGAAACTTTAAAAATAAAAGATGTAGGTATATGCGTACATGTATGTATATAAAAAGAGATATCTTTAAAAACCCCTAGCCAAATATTTTAATTTTAATATAGGTATGTACATATATATTTGGTTTGCATATCCTACATTAAATCGCTATAATATCAAAGGACCATATATTTCTTGTTCTACTAACATGCGACTTGCCAACCAGTCAAATTGTAATCAATATAAGACATATGCTCTAATTGAAAATATTAATAAATAAAACTATAACAACAAGCATTATCAAGCAAAAACACAAAAACAAAATCAAAAATCAGCAACTATTAAAAAAGAAAGCAGCTTTTTATTAAAATAACAATTAATCCCTAACATCTGATCTGGCGAGATCAGTTTTCCTAATCGAATGATAACTTATCATTTTGATGGAAAGACAAATACAAGTATGTTATTAAAAATTTTGCGTACCTACAATGATCAATTCAAAGACAGCAAGCAAGCAATGCTATCAATTTTTTATGAACAAATCAAAATTATGTAACAAAAAAAAAAACTACACAATTACAATTTATCATAGATACATATTATAAAAGTAAATAAAAATTCACAAATAAACACTTACCTCTGGCTAATTTTAGCAAAGCCGACATTCTTTTTAAGTTTTGCTAAAAAATTTCAATAAGTTATTAATGTTTCACTTTCTATTTTCTTTTTGCAATGCAACAAACTGTAATGACGATTTTACAACAAAAAACACTTTGTTAATAAAACTTATTGTTGTTCCTAATTAATGCTAAATAAAATAAAAAAAAATCCACAACTGACTTTGGCCGTTCTATTGTGTTTTTAGTAAAATACAGACAGCCAGTGGTGGATGAAGAATGGTGAACACAAGAGAAAAACAATAGCAACAAAATAAAATTGAACTTTAGACTGATGCGTACAGATGTGTGTGTGTGTTTTATTTTCACTTAACTTTAATATTTTATGCTTAATATTTCTTTAAAATTTTCTTCTTTCCCACTACCTTTTAAGTATTTCCAAATACACTCTACAAATTAAGTTTGCCAACACGCTCTTATGATTTTTGTTGCACCAAGTCAGATTTACTAGCTGGCTAGATAACAAAAACAAACGTTGTACAGTTAAGTCAAAATCAGCTGTGTGAAAGTAAAAGTATTGCCAGATAGCTGTGTAGCTTAGGAAAAGTCCAATTTTTCCAAGCCAATTTTATTAATAATAAAAAAAATTTAGTGTTATATTGCAAAAATTTTTTATACATAACAAAATTTGATGGAAAAGTTTTCATTAATACAGTCTCAACACATTCTTCATTAAAATAAAGACTGTTTTAATACCGAATATGTTATGCACACGATAAGTCACCAAACAGCTGTTTGTTTAATTCAACGATAATGTATGACACTTGTTGCTTAAATTGAGTAAAACTTTAATATGGCAATGTTGTAAATGTTATTTTTGTCAGAACTACTCACTCCTAGATGACGCTCAAACCGTATGGAAATACTTTTTTATGGTATTTAAACAGAACTTCGAATTAATTATAACGAATTTTTGAAAACCAACAAAATAATCATTAAAATTTTTATTGTATTTGAAAGAGTAAGGTTAGACAATTATAAATAAAAAAAAATATATATCAAGCAGATGTCCACAGGGCAACTAATACAGGTGACGATTTTTTTAAAAACATTTTTTTTTGTCTAAAGTGTTTTTCTTCTATATGATTACAAATATTAACTGCAATTTTTGTCCAATGGTGAACCCTATGAAGTGACCAGTAGTGTGTCCCGTTATTTTTTATTCCATTATTTCTTAATACTTTCTTCTATTTGTGGTTAATTGCAATTCAATGGTGAACCCTATGAAGTGACCAGTAGTGTGTCCCGTTATTTTTTATTCCATTCTTTCTTAATACTTTCTTCTATTTGTGGTTAATTGCAATTAATAGGCAATTTGAGCCGGACAATAATTTAGAACGTGAAAGTAAATTTATATACAGTTGACCGCAAAACTAAGGACACAGTCACATACATATATTTTGGTTAACTTAAAAAAAAATAGATTTATTTTATAAAAAAAACAACCAATTAAACTATAAAACAAAAAAATATAATGTTTAAATTGAATTGACTTAAAAAAAAGAAAATTATTTGGTTGTATTAGAAAAAATACAGAAAATGTTTGTCTTAGAACTTAAATTTACATTGCAAAAGTAAGGGCACACCTGTAAAATAATTACGAAATTATTTAAAAGAAGCACAAATATTTTGAAAATTTTACCTAACTAATATTTCGTGGGGTAGCCTTTTTTATGTAAGACAGCCTTTAATCTCTTATTCATGGTAGCCACTAAGTTTTTTGTTGTCTCGGCGCTTAGTTTATTCCACTCTTCTAGAAGAACTTGTTTAAGATGGTGTTTGCAGCTAATTTCATGCTTTCGCACATTTCTTTCCAAAATTTCCCATATGAGCTCTATGGGATTTATGTCGGCACTTTGTTGTGGTGTAACTAGTGTGTGTGGGGTGCTATTAAAATCCACATTTTTGCATTATGAGTATAGCGTTGGCTCAACTCATTTTTGACTCACTTTCCTGCAGATTATCATCTGCATCTTCACCGTAGTTTTTGAATTTAAAGAGGCAGAACCATTGGCGGATTGCAAGTATTTTAATTTGCTCAATTCGAACCTGTTCAACATATTAAAATGTTACACAGGTTCTAAGACGTAAAACAACAACCCGTTAAGAGGACTCCTTAATTTACAGAGACTTACCGCACTCCATCGCAATTCAAAAAGATCTTTCAACAGAATTCGGTATTGACGTCTTCTTTAGAACTATAAAAAGACTCAATGAAAAAAAACTAGCGTGGATGCATTTTTCAGTATAAACCAATTATTTTCTGTAAGTATATCCTCTGGAGCGATGAATCAAAATTTTGTAGGTACTGATCTGATGGAAAAAGTACGTATGACCTCCTTCAAACATGCATCACAACGAATGGATCAGCATGCTTAGCAAAGTATACTTTTATTAAATACAATTTCATACGCTGAGTACAATATACCACTTAGGTGGCCTTTTATGCACTACAACGACCCTAAAACACACTTCACGTACTGTGAAGAGTTGCTTAGAGCAGAATAAAATTGATGTGTGGCAATGGCCAACGTAATCTCCGCTTCTAAATCCAATTAAGAACATGTGGAATGATGTGTAGCAACATATAACGGCAGTAAGATTCAAGAATTTGAAACTTTGTGGAATACAATTCTAAATGCTTGGTACGCAATTCTAAAAGAGTATGGCTCTGGTGGAGAGTATGCCGGATGACATCTTACAAGTTCCAAAAATAAGAGATTTAAAAAAACAACGAACAACAGAATATATTTGCTGTAATTGCCAACAACCTTTTGTGCTAACCTCTTGTCCACCACTGTATATTAAATATCTCTCGATAATTTATTATGAAAATAATAAACAAAGATCAACAAAATGTTATTTTTGTTTAAAAAATTTAAGTTTGGCCTCCACATTTATTCTTGACTGTAAAAATAACGAAACACTTTTTTCTTTATGTTTTTTATTTGCATTTTAAACTTTTATTTTCATAATTTTATAAAGTTTTATAATTTTAACATATTTGGTTTCTTTGCATCATAATACTGCTTCAAACATAAAAATACATTTATTATCTAAAATTGTTGCTAAGAAATTATTATTTTTATTTGTGTGAATTTTATATCCAGCCCTGTTAAAAAATTCACTGTCATTGTGTGACCTTAATATATACATATATGTACATATACCTATGTATGTATATTTAATAGATGTGGCACTAATTCAGTTTTGTTATTACATATTTTAATATTTTTTTGTTTTTTATAATTACTTTAAATACACATATACAAGTTTTTTTATATTAGTTTTTGTTTCAAGTCTTCATCAGTATATTTACAGATTAAAATTTTTTAACGTTTGAGTATCCACATACATACGTATTTATTTAGACAATTTCAAAAAGTAATCCGAATCAGAGTCTAGGTCATTGCTGTCATTATTTTGATTAGACGTTTCCCCATTCAGTTCATCACTATGGGCCTTATCAGCTTGATCTTGCTGCTGATGTTTATCGAAGAGAACTTGAATCGCTTTATCGACAGGATTTCCATTATCGGCATTTTTGTCGGCTTCGTGTATTAGTTTGACGGCTTGTTTCAGTTCGTTTTTACCCATCATCGATTGTGAGGAGTTCTTATCGTTTGATTTTTCTATGCTCTTGCCAAAACGTATGAAATTGTCGAAGGGTTGTGGAGGAGCACGTCCGAAACGCATAAAATTATCAGGTCTGCTGTAGCGCATAAAATTTGTATTCACGGGTATTTTGACGGGGTTACGGCCAAATCTCATAAAATCATGTTGAGGAGTACGGCCGAATCGCATAAAATCCTGACCGGGGGCTCGACCGAATCTCATGAAATCCTGGCTGGGTGTACGACCAAACCTCATAAAGTCTTGGCTGGGTGAGCGGCCGAATCTCATGAAATCTTGGCTGGGTGTTCGTCCGAAACGCATAAAATCTTGTCCTGGAGCCCGGCCAAATCTCATAAAATCTTGACTAGCCTGTCGACCGAAACGCATGAAATTATCTGTGCCTGCAGCACGACCAAATCGCATGAAATCTTGTGTTGGTGAACGGCCAAAGCGCATAAAATCATTACCACCCCTGCCAAAACGCATAAAATCGTTTTTCGTATTCACCGATCTGCCAAAACGCATAAAGTTGTCACCACGTGCATCTCTGGCTGTCTGATGACTGCGCTCTAAACGCATACCGGGATTTTTGTCTCCGAAACCCTCATCCAAACTATTGACCAAAGGAAATTCTTCGTACGATCTCTTGCCGAAACGTATAAAATTATCCTGCACCGATTTCTTTTTCTCATTATCAACTATATTCAATTTCATCATTGATTTCGCATTGCTTTTGTGGAATTTCAATGAAACAGCATTTTTCAAATAATCAACATTTACCGTTTCAATGGGTTGGCGAAATCGTAATATGGTTTTATCGTCAACGGTTTCAACCACAGGTAAGTCGTCATCTGGTATATCGACTATGTCCGAGTTATCTTCATCATCTAGAAATTCATCCTTTTCATTAGAGTATTCCGTCGGCGGTAGCAGTAGAGAATAATCGTTTAATTTATCATTTATTGAATTGACTGCATAATGAGGATCAGTTAGGACTTTACTCAAAGTATTGGTGTAGCAAAGCTGTAGGCCCAAGAATAGTATTAAAATGGGGCCCATGACAATGTGGTATTAAGTAGAGTTTTCTGAAAGTGAAAAAGAAAAGGGAAAGAAAATTGATACAATTCACAAATAGTAAACAAATTAGAATAAATTTTAATTTAGGTTTATTATTATTTAGATCTGTTTCACGTAAGCTAGATATGATTTTTATACGATTCTGATAAGTTTTCAATATAGTAAATGTGTAGATTATTAGTCGTACTTCTGATTAATGTATGTAATTATACAGGATTTTTCAACAAGAATTTGGTTTTCAAAACATAAGAAATCAACGAATTTATAAGAAAATCATTCAACATTTTATTGTACGAGTATGTATTGCAAAGAGTAAGAAGGTTTGACAATTAACTACACTTATCACAAAAAGATATCGATTTATCGAAACCTTCAATCACATTTCGGCAAAATGGTGGAACTATTTCATTTTAAGGCTGTAATCGATTTTATTAATAATGGTCTCAAAAGAACGATTATGTTGACCGAAACCTTAACGAATTTTATGAAATGTAGCTTTTACAAATCCATCATTTTATTAGTACATTTGCGAGCGAAATTTAATAGCGCAATTCACAATCTTGTGCAAATGGTATTGCATCATTGCATTTGCAAAAGGGTTTAGCATATTTTTGCTCTTACGGTGTATTTTGTTAGTGTAGACGTGTTTTACTGTAGCACTAGGGTACTATTTCTTGTTGCCCAGACCTTTCCTCTTGATTTTGACGCAAAAATCTCAAATTTACTCTAATCGCTAAATTTTATTCCAGAAAGATTGCGGAGAGGTTAAATAAATTTTTGCTAAAGCTACAGTCACACTTGGCAAATATTTGCCAAAAAAAACGTAAACACATACGGTCAAGCCCGACTATATAATACCCTATGTATAAAATAGTTTTTCAGAAATGGGAGTTATATAGGATATATCACCTATTTTGGACCAAAATTTAGTGTCATGATTTCTGTGAATATAAATATTATATGTGTTAAACTTTATCTCGATATAAATACTTTTAAAAGATTTATGGAGGTTAAGGTGAATTACGGAGAGGGACTTATATGGGAGTTTTTACTAATTATGGAGCGATCGTTATAAAATTAGGTGTCATTATTTCTGTATATAAGTAACTTCTTTTATTTGATTACCAACATTTTTAAGAAATTTATGACCGTTAAAGAGATTTTCGGAAGTGGGCCTTATATGGCCCAATAAAATTTTACCGTATTATTTGTATATATATGAAATATATTTGTGTTAAATATTATTTGGATACCGACATTTTTGAGAGAGTTATGCTCTTTAAAGTGATTTTCGGAAGTGGGCCTTATATGGGAGCTACGAGTAATAATGGACCGATCTGCACAAAATTTGCAGATGTGATTTGGCTTCATTTACCACTCATTTGTGATGAAACTTGATTGGATACTTGCATAATTCAAATATTTATGATTGGTAAACCCCAATTTCGGGAGGACATTTGTATGGGGGCCAGGTGAAATGATGGACCGATTTCCACCAATTTAAATCCCATCCATCTGTGGGCCGAAAAAATATTATGTACCAAATTTTAATGAAATATCTTGAGAATTGCGACCTGTACTCTGCGCATAAGCTTTACGTAGACAGCCAGCCAGCCAGACGGACGGACATAGTTAAATCGACTCAGTCGATCGGTATACTTTAAGGTGGAGCAATATTTCTGGGCGTTACAAACATCAGCACAAATCCAATATTGTGTTGTGGTGCCACTATTGTGGTGTAGGGTATAATTAATATGTATAAATACGTTTTTAAATACATATTTTAATACAAATTTATTGTTTTGTTTAACACAATTTTTTTAAATATAAATTTGTTGAAACACAAACATTATGTTCTTGGCGCCATAAACAATTGACTTGCAAAACAGCTGGTTGCAGGTGCTTTGTCAGATGAAAATAAAACATGTTCTAATTGAAAATTTTACACTGTAAATACAGGCTGACATTTGCAGAAGCATTTTTGTTTTGCTTCTACACGACGTGTATACATTTTGCAGTGGAAAATTTGACAAGCACATTGCAAAATACATATGTATGTACTTTGCTTAAGTCAACAGCAGCACACTTGATGAGTAAAATTATACGCAAAGATGACAATTTACCTGAGTAAATAAATACTATACAAGGTAAACTAAATAAAACCCACTAAATAAGTAAATAAGAAAATATTTATGCAACATATGAAAAGAGACGTTTTATAAAAAAAACACAAAGATTTTCATGCACATACAAAGAGATAAATCAAGAAAAGCTCAGAAAAAGGGAAAACGAATAAAGTGATGGCAGACAGTTTGTTGTGACTTGTAGTGTTTGGTTTCTATTGACAGACTTTCAAACAATAATAAAAAAATATTTACGTATTTTAACAAAAGTGTGGACAATTGAATTAATGAATTATCATCCATTATAAGTCAACATAACTACATATTTGTTTTTTTTCTTTCTTTCTTTATATTTTGATTTTGCGTGTATATTTGCATAATTTGTTCAAACATTTTAAAATCTTTGCGAACATTTTTGTATATTTTATGCAATGAGCGTTGAAAAAGTTAACTAACAAATTGTATGAAATTTAATTAAGCAGTTAAATACTTGTTAAATTGCAAAGTAAATTAAAGAATATGTAGGTATATATTTTTATACATAATGTTCATAAGATTTTTAAATAAAGATTTTAAATAATATGGATATCATTGATCTGTGGTCTTAACAGGACAATGCCAGATGTCACAAAGCCACAGAAACAATGAATTTATTGCAAACCAAATTTCCAAATCTCATAATTTCATGAGATATAACAGCACTGAATTACTGGGTCGAATTATTCATTCCATTCCGCGATTGTGGAAAGAAATTTTTTGTGCCGAAGCATAATTTGAAATTATTTATTCTGTTGCTGCGGTATTTTTCCTTTTTGCGATATCATCTCTACACAGACAGTATTAACGACAGCAGGAGTGAATAATAACAGTTTACATATCGATCGAAATTTCTTTCCACTTAGTTATACCGTACACCACCATAGTGGGGATTGGATTTGTGCTGATGTTTGTAACGGCCAGAAATATTGGTTCAACACCCACCTTAAAGTCGATTTAACGATTTCCGTCCGCCCGTCCGTCTGGCTGGCTGTCCATGTAAAGCTTGTGCGCAGAGTACAGGTCGTAATTTTATAGATATTTCGATAAAATTTGTTATGTGAAATTTTTTTCGGCCCAAGGACGGATGGGATTGAAGCTGGTGGAAATCGGTCCATTATTTCACCTGGCCCCCATACAAATGTCCTCCCGAAATTAGGGTTTAAAGATCATAAATCTTTGAATTATGCAAGAAACCAAACAAATTTCATCACAAATAAAGACAAATCAGAAAATCATTTTGTGCAGATCGGTCCATAAATTATCATAGCTCCCATATAAGGCCCACTCCCGAAAAACACTTTAAAGAGCATAACTCTTTTAAAAATGTCGGTATCCAAATAATATTGAACACAAATATATTTTATATACATATGTATATATAAATAATACGGTACAATTTAATGAGATCGGTCCATAATTAGTCATAGCTCCCATATAAGGCCTACTTCCGAAATTCACTTTAACGATCATAAATTTCTTAAAAATGTTGTTATCTAAATAAAATTCAACACATATAAGTTTCATATATACAGAATGATTAAAAGTATTTACATCGATATAATTAATTATAATTTTATAATGGGCGATCCATAATTAGTCGAAACTCACATATAAGAGACCGTAATTTACTTTAAATTCCATAAATCTTTTAAAAGTATTTATATCGAGATAAAGTATAACATACATAATATTTATATTCACAGAAATCATGACACTAAATTTTTGGATGATCGGTCCATAATAGGTTATATCTCCCATATAGCGCCCATTTCTGAAAAAAAAAGTTTACATATACTGGGTGTAGGGTATTATATAGTCGGGCTTGACCGACTACATATACTTTTTTACTTGTTTTACTTTCCGTGCGGAATCAATAATATCATTCACTACGTTAAAGATAAAGCCAATCGAATCGTTTACAGCCTTAAAACACAAAATACGTGACGTAATTAACGAAATAGGCGGATCTATTTTTTTCTGTCAAAATGTGAATGAAATTTTTGATAAAAGCATTGACAAATGTATACGTGCCTGTGGTTTACAAGAGTCCGATATCAATTTTAATTTACTTTTGTCTGAGCCTATTCTTGTCAATAGAATACAAATTTAAATAATTTTCATATAAATTCTTTATTTTTGTCTTGAAAAACAAAGCTAGAAAACTCTCTAGAAAGAAAGTCATGCAAAATCCTTTAGAAAAAAAGCGAAATAAGTGCGAAGTTAGACGAAGCAATTCTTTAAGCTAAGCTGATTACCCATATAGACATCGGGGTGAGGGGAAGATAAGACGAGTACATACTTGATTGTACTTGCATGTAAATACAAATAAAAATAAGAGCGATTTAGGCAATAAGAATTGAGCTGTGTGAACACCGAAGAAATTTCAAGGAAAAAATTGTTTCAATCTTTTCATTAAGGATTGCTTCGTGTAAACTGGCACTAACTGTGATTATGATATAAAACCATACAAGCAGAGGTCAGAGGCAAATATTTACTCAGAAAAGCGTAACCACTTGTTTTAGAAGAAATTTGTTTGACGTTGATTACTCTTACAAAAGTTTTGCAAGATCAAACAGCATCAAATAAATTAAAAATAAATTAAGTTTTTTTTTAATAAATAAACGAGTTCAAATATATCTTATTTAGTGGTTACGTCTTCTTCGGCAAATATTTGACGTGGCCGTACCTTTAGTCTTGATAATTCACAATCTGTGCACTCAGCAAACAATTCCTTGTTTGTGCATGAGTTTGTCTCGTGTTGATAACTCTTGTCGATGTTACGTTGACACAAGATATAAACATACACAAATTAATGAATTTGGTAAAAAGAAATAAAATATAAAAAAGAAGAAAAAGACAAGCAATTTGCAATTGTGGCCTTGAGGTCACCTCATTGTCACCTCTTCAACTACTATGACTTTGGATATTTATATAAAATAATGCTTGCAGAAATGTTTGATGTCTTCTTTGTCACCTCTTCAATTTTGATACTATAGTTCTTGGCAATATTAGCGATTTTGACATACATATGTTGAAAAGTGTTGTTGATGCGACAAATTAACACAAAAACAAACATATTTAGAAGAAGAAATTAATTTTAGTTTCTTCATTTAGCTTTTCTTAAATATATAATAAATGAAAATCAATCGCATAAATATTAAAACATGTGTGTGCCGGATGCTTTAAATGAGAAACTTTAAATACTAGCGATATGTAACTTAATCTTTGCGAAAATGTGTCAGTACTGGTTATTTTACTAGCGATATCCCAGAAAGCCATATGAGTCCGAAAATAGTATTTTCTGACATCTTTTTCGGAGAGTTAACGCTTTTTATGAGCCCAAAAAACAATCATATTTGCTCCTAAAAACCTTCAGAAAAGAGGGTCATTACATTCGAAAATGGTCCGTCAGAAAGAGATCTTAAATAATATCAGAAAAGAATCTTTTATGAGGGTTTTTTGGGCTCTTAAAGAGCTCTTAGATAATGTCAGAAAAGAGTCTTTTATGAGGGTTTTTGGGCTCTGAAAGAGCTCTTAGATAATGTCAGAAAAGAGTCTTTTATGAGGGTTTTTTGGGCTCTGAAAGAGCTCTTAGATAATGTCAGAAAAGAGTGTTTTATGAGCTTTTTTTTGGGCTCTGTGTAATCTTATTTTTATCATTCTTGTGTGGTACAGCTATAATTTTTTGTTCAAAGCACAAATAACAGGACAACAACGCTTTGGTACATACATAATTAAGTGGAATTTCTAAGTCATACTGCGTACCGACTCAGGACAGTAACAAGCAAATTTTTCTTTCCTCCGAAAATGCTCTTTTATTGGACTCTTTTCTGACTCCTTTTTTTCGGATCGCTCCTAGAATGGTATGCTGGGATGTAACTATGACTTGTGACTGTTGTGTTTTGGGTAGTCATTCCATCAGTCATAAGTGGTCTATGAGTAGTTGTTAAATATATATTATGTATTTATTGTTCAGTTTGTGCCAAGATTATTTCAATTTCGAATCTCAGCTGTGCTTTTAACTTAATATAATTTAAATTGACATTGTGCTGTAAAGGACAAAATGTAATTATCATATTTAGTATAACAACAACATTTTAAAATATGTTTATTTAATGTTAACATAAAAAAAAAACTAAAGTCAGATTTCAGCCATCAAATTACACACAGAACTCATATAATGCTGAGAGTACAAAACGGAAGTGTGTAATTTCATAATCTCACATACTTATGTAGAAATGTATGTATGTATGTATGTATGTGTTCCTAGTTATATCCGATGCGAAAACACTAACATTTACCCATAAGCTAACTGTATACAAAAACTGTTATGTATAAAAAACATTGTTTGTTAATTTTTTTACACTTTATTAAAGGTGCTAAATATTCATTAATTAGAAATTATTAGCTCAATAAGTGAGGCTGTCTAGGAAAAAATTAAATGAAAGTTTTATGAAATAATAAAAATTGCTAGAATATGAGCTACAGGACTGTTGTGAAATACAATTTAGCTGGATAGTATTACAAATATAATAGAAAACAATTAAGAAAGTATAGTCCATCAAGTCCGACCATATAATACCCTACACCTAGTATATGTATAAAACAGTTGTTCAGAAATGGGCTATATCCAAAAATTTAGTGCTATGACTTCTGTGAATGATGAACATACATTCAAACTTTATCACGATAAATGCTTTTGAAAGATTTATGGAGGTTTAAGTGAATTACGGAGAGGGTCTTATATGGAAGTTTCGACACATTATGGAACAGCCATTACAAAATTAGGAGTCCTCATTTGTGTGTATATAAAACATATTTGTGTTTTATATTATTTAGATACGAACATTTTTAAGAGAGTTATGCTGTTTAAAGTGATTTTCAGAAGTGGACCTTCTATGAAAGCCATGATCAATTATGGACCAATTTGTACAAAATGTATAGATGTGATTTGGCTTCTTTTACTAATCATTTGTGTTGAAATTTATTTGGATATGTTTATAAATCAAACATATTTCGGGAAGACTTTTGTATGGGGGCTAGGTGAAATAATGGACTGATTTTAATCAATTTGAAACCCAATAATCTTTGGGAGAAAATATGTCATATTTATCGAAATATCTTGAAAATTGCGACCTGTACTTTGCGCACAAGCTATGTATAGACAGCCAGCCAGTCAGACGGACAGACATCGTTAAATCGACTCAGGAAGTGATTCTGAGTCGAACGGTATACTTTAATGTGTGTTTTGGACTAATATTTATGGGCAATACAAACATCAGCACAATCAAACAAAGACAAAGAGAAAAGGTTTGTTTTTGAACAAATAAGTTATTTAACATTGCTGAGTATATTCTTTAATTTATATTAAAAAGCAGAAAGTTACTTTATAAGAATTAAACTCCCACCTAACTGTTTTGCGCCCTTCTATGAGTATGATTAAATAATTTTAAGCCTCACATCTACATCATATTTCTACAACATGATGTAGATGTGAGGCTGGGTATACAATTATCTTTTCGCAAATGTGTTACAATCAATTGAAGCTGTCTTAAATCTCAATATAGTTGTCAAACATATTGTAATGAATATGCAACAAATAAATGTTAAAAGTATAACAAACAACCTTTGCTGTATTAAAAAAAAAAACTTACATATCAAATATCCCATAAATATTTAAGCAGCAAAAAAAGTTACCAGTTACAGGAAACATATCGCACTTTATTCACAAACACTTCTAAAAAAAGCAGACAACAAATGTTCTAATTTATATAATTAACTTCAAAAAAAAAAAAACACAAATATAAAGCATGACGTGCAAATATATGTACATATGTATGTATTTATTAGAATTTCTATATGTGCATACCTACATACCTACACAAATGGAAATTTTTAGCAATTTATGTTTTATTTATAATTTTCTTTTAATACTCTTGACTTCTAAAATAAAATGTAATCTTTTATGGTGATTATCTTAAAGCACAGCTACATTTTAAATAATTAATATTTCTGTGAAATTATACATGTACTAGGGATGCCAATTCCGAAATCCCGAGAATTTTTACGTGATTAACAAAACTCGAAAACAAGTATTTGTTTACAAAGTAATCAACAAAAATTTAAATTTTAAAATGTTTGTCTAAGAAATAAAGATGAAAGATTTAAAATTAAATTTGGATTGTCAAACTCGAACGCACTATTTGATGTGTCTAAAGTTTTTGGAATTTGGAAATTCTAATATAAAAAGCTTTAATTTATTTAACCCTTCTTTGCATAATTTTTCCTTTATTGGTGAAATAAATCAAGGTGGTATAATTCATGTTTAAAATTAAAGAAAAAATGGTTAAAAAAATATTAGTATATACATATCTACAAGGGCGGTTCGCAAACTTCTCAGCCTAGAATAGAAAGCGCGGTATAAACAGAAAAAAGTTAAGTGTTTTGAAAACTTCCATTTCTGCTGTGAAAACATGTTAAATTTCATTTCGATCGGGCAACTCCTTCATATAGAAACAGGTG
Organism: Bellardia bayeri; assembly: GCA_950370525.1. Taxonomy (NCBI): domain Eukaryota; kingdom Metazoa; phylum Arthropoda; class Insecta; order Diptera; family Calliphoridae; genus Bellardia; species Bellardia bayeri. The sequence goes on along the minus strand of OX493268.1, from coordinate 58,106,728 downwards.
GTCAAAAAAGACGCATCCGCGAATTTTTACAATGGAAAAATTAGAAAATTCGTGGTGTCAATAAATATTTAAATAAAAAAGGTTTATGGGCCTCTCAAATGATCTAGTCCATTCAATTTTGCATGAAGAACTGCAGATGAAAAGGCTTTTTGCGAGATGGGTGCCGCATTTGTTAACAGTCGACCAAAAACGCATAAGATTGAAAAATTTTCAAGCTTGTTGTATCTTTTTATAAAAAATAAAATGGATTTTAAGTATTATTTCATAAGTGTTGATGTGACATGAATCCACCACTATACTCCAGAGACAAAAGAACAATCCAAGCAATGGACTGAAGCTGCAGGAAGGGCCCCAAAGAAGGCAAAAACCGTTCAAATGGTAAAATAATAAATTCAGAGTACTATTGCAACATTTTGGATTAATTAAATGTAAAAATTCGAAAAAAACGTCCTGGCGTACAACACAAAAAAATAATTTTTCATCAAAACAACGCACCAGCGCACAAGAGTGTTTTAACAATGTCTGAAATCAACGAATTAAAATACGTGTTGCTTGACCACCCACCTTATTCTTCTGAGTTAGCTCCCAGTGACTCTTACCTGTTCCCAAAACTAAAAAAAATTCCCAGCTGGCAGGCGTTTTACCTCAAATGAATATGCAATTACTCGTACAGTTGTAAACCACTATTTTGAAGGTCTTGAGGAAAACTATTTTAATCAAGGGATAGTCTTGCTAGATATTCGTTGGACTAAGTGTTCTGAAGTTTCAGGAGATTATATCTCTTTCTGTGCTAGGCTAAGAAGTTTAGGAATCGCCCTCGTATAGTACAAATTTAACAGAAAACAATATTATGGAAATTTCCATCATCATTAACTTAGTTAGATAATTATCTTAAACTAAATGGAAATAAAAGAATGCATTCAATGTTATGATGGAAATTTCCATTATTATACAAAGAAGGGTTAAAACCTCAAGAAATGAAAAATTTGTTTTATTTAAACAAATAGTTGTCATTGTAAATCCAGTTAAAGTAAGAGACAAAGCTCTTTTTCGCAGTGATAAGGGTCTCTGTTAATGTTGCCCTTTTATTTATGCTCAAAGAGATATCAAAAACTGTTCTGGTGAAATCTCGCCTTAAAAGAAACCAAAAAAAGGATGATTCGACACAATATTAATACAATTAGTTGTTTTGATGAAATTTTCAGAGGTTGTCTCGGATTTTTGCTCATATCTCCGTTATTTATGGACGGATTTTGCTGATTTTAAATAGCAAACTTCTCGAAAGCATAGCTGACAGAATTATTGAAGATTTGGATCCAGAAGATATCTGGGGACTTCAGAAAATTGATTTCAACATCCAGACAGACAGACGGACGGACATAGCTTAATAGACTCCGCTATCTATAAGGATACAGAATATATATACTTTATAGGGTCGAAAAATTATATTATGGAAATTACAAACGGAATGACAAACTTATATATACCCTTCTCATGAAGGTGAAGGGTATAAAAATAAAACTTAAGTTCTGTTTAAATACCAAATTCATTTTTAAAGATCATATTTACTTATAACTTAAATCACTGGCGTCCATTTAAATACAGCTTAAGTTTTTCATACTACCATATGATTTTGACAGTTCTGCAAATTATGAAAATTGCGCATTGAAGTTTTTTTTATTATTTAATAAAAATATTCAATAAATAAACTCGCTGCGAATAAAAACATTGTGCTAATAATGCATTTATAGAGTGCAAAAAGATTGAGTGAGTTGGCGCAAAGGAGAAGCTAAATGTGTGGAAGATTGTGGAGCAAGAATTTAAAAGCATATTCTCGTAAATATTTCGAAACCACAATTTATTACAAACAACAGCTGTAAAAGAAGTAAGTAGTTTATATAAATTTTTTTTTTGACATTTAATAGTGCTACCATACTTTTATCATAAAAAAATACCAAACGCAATTTGAGACTGAAAAAATTAAACCATATTTAAATAAAACTTAAATTTAAGGAAAACTTAACTAATTTCGTATTTAAATATTAAGTTAAAAACTGGCCAAAACATTTCAATATCCATATGTACGTGTTATTATGTTTTTTATTTATTAATGGTTTATAAACTATTTCAAAATTAAAAATTTTTGTTTTCAAACATATTTAGATATATTTAACATAAGTAACTTTTTTGAAATAAATTGTTATTACTTCTAAATTAATTTGTTTTAATATGAAACAAAAATCCTGATCCCGGGATCCCGGGATTTGATAAGCCAGTCCCGTTTGGCATCCCTAGTATGTACATAGAATTGATGCCGGAACTGATGAACTGTACCTAATTAAGACGACAATAATGCTTGTTGTTTTTAGCAAAACAAATGATGTACTTAGAGTTCTCGGTTGGAGAGCGCGTGTTGCTAACTCTCCTCTCTGACTGTCTGTACGTTTCAGTAAATACAGTTTTATTTTAAAATTAATGGTTTTTGTATGATAAATTATTGCATTGTGTGCAACAATTAGTTTGACAAAGTTTCAACACGTATTTATTTATACGAATCTGCGTCCATGAGCATGAGTTGGGTTCAGTTGAGGTGTGTTGAGCTCTGTGTGCGCTAGTGTGTGTAATATAAACCGCCTAAAATCATACTAGCTGCATATGTCACAATCATATTTGTATAAAACATAATTTGTGTGGTTTTCAAACAGTTAGTGTTGAAAAAAAGTTTATAGATTTTCATATTTTTCTTGTGGTAATGATTAATGTAAAAATTGTTATCCAAACTTAGAAATTGATTTAAAAGATTTATGAAATATTCGGTTTTAACACATAAGCAGAAGATTTATTATGCGCAAATTTCAAGAACAAGGTAAAAATGTTTTTAAAACTGCACTAAAGTAACTATGTATATGTATATTAATAAAAATCAAAGATTATTTTAAGTACTTTGCAAAAAATGCTTAGATTTTGTGGGAGCGAGAAGCAAAAATTCGCAAGAAAAAACAAAACAAATCTATAATATTTTTACTGAAAACAAAATTGGAAAGAATTTTTTCATTCGATTTTTATTGCCACAAACTCTAAATAGAACAATTCCAAGAACTTGTTCTAGAAGCGTTATTAAGAAGGTGTGTTAGTTACTTAGAAATAGTTCCGAAGACTACAATTTCAAGCAGGAATCATTGCATAAAGAACTAGTTCCATAAGCGTTCCAAAGAAGATGTAACGACTCCATAGAATTTATTCAAAACTAAAACGTGTACTGGCTATATGTACTATGCGTTGTACAACTAGTTATGGAACTAATGTAGTTTTTCCTAAAAACATTACAATTGTTTTAGTTTCCGTCTAACTCTACAAATCATTACAGATGTAAGTAAAATATTAAACTCAGCACACTGCGAAACCTTTTGCCTAGTCTAGAAATGAGCTTCGAATTTTCTCAATCTGAAACTTAAAACTGTCAGCTATGCCATTTTTTAGCTCTTTCAATTGAAAAGAATTTATTCATAAATGAATTAGTTGCAATAAATTCATTCACAAAAGCTTAATTTATAATCGAATTAATTCATAATAAAATTAATTCAGTCTTTGAAGATTTAAATTTCTGTTAATTCAAATCTAAATCAAGAAGAATTTATACACAGTGACCTCAACTAAACAGCTGATTACATTAAAGAAACTTAAATGATTCCATAAGGTAATAATTCTATAAAGAATGAATTCTGAAAGGAATAAATTCAATATGTTATGACGTAGTACATATAGCAAGTTCACGTTTTAGAATTTATTTGAATATGAAAAATGAAATAAGAATTTATTATTCCGAAAATTTGCTCCAAAATTATTAAATAAAGGAATTGAAAACTACAATAAGCCATCTAATAAACCTAGCGCCAATAATCCATCAAGCGTACATTTCCTCTATTACTAAGAGATTTTCGAAATTAGGCCTTATATGGAAGCTATGTCAAATTATGATTTGAATACATGAAAATGGACCGGAGCTCTCAAAAATTGGATACAAATTGTGTAAAATGTTATAATTGAATTGCAAAATAACATAGATCGATTGGGCTATGACCAATTGTGGTCGTTCATAAGAAAATTCGGAATCAAGATTTCTGTATATATAACTTTGAGTTTTATTTTGCCACAATATAGAATATCAAAGTTTCACATATATATATATACCTTTATTCAACACTTGTGGTGGTGGAGGGTATAAAAAAGCTAAATTGTAGTAAATTTATTATCTCTTAAACTAACAATATATGTAATTCGTAATAGAGTTATAAAACAAAATATTAACCGTGAAATCTGTGCTGAGATTTTCAAAATCTAGTAGGAAAATTTAAACCTAACTAAATATTGTTTACCGATACCATATTTTTCACCTTGTATATAGATTCGCAAAAAAGTCGACTTTTACATATAGAACTACTATTTGCCGCCAACTCTATGATATTTAAGCTTAACAATAATCTGATACTTACAATTTATAGAAATTTATAATGCACAAAGTTAGTTACGTAGTTACCCAGCGGGAAAAAGAGAGGAAGAGGCCTTCCAAAAGGCCTTATTTTACAGAAACAAGGACTTCCAAACGCTTTGCAAAATCGTTTCAATTCTACACAGTGTCACATTGGTAGTCAAGGCCTGCATATTCGCTACTGGTTAAATGCCTGAATGAAGATATTACTTGAGAAGGGCAATTAAAAGGCCTACCAAGTATTGTCTTATAGAAGTTGTAATTAAAGGTCTGCTAAATTAATAATTTTGTTCAGGATAATATTCATAAAGAGTACTTTTCCACCACAAACTTTCATAAAAGACTTAATTTATAGACGTTTTCTTTATTCGTTTTTATTACTCGTACTCGTATAACGAAGT